>CAJQUW010012631.1:0-138322 GCA_907163375.1 Prostheceraeus crozeri
ACAATCTTCTGGTTAGTTAATGGAAGTTTTTTGTTGAAATGTCCCTTTTTCATGGTGAAAAAGAGTTTTTTTCTGTTTTAACACCATGATTTTGTCGAGTTTACTGCTATTTTCTTGTTTCACTGGCTTAAGTGCTTCGTGGTCTTGTTGGAGCTAGAATATTGGATCGAAATTCGCCGTAGAAAAGTGGAAATCTACTGGTTAGTAAAATCTGAATTTTTCGAGTTAGCAAAGTCTTGCTTACCTACCAAAAACATGTGACCGAAATAGAAACCAAAAGTGGACGCTATACATTATTTTTACAGAAGCTCATGTAAAATGTTCACACTGCAGGGAAAAAAGCTCTGCAACTGATATTCGTGATCAAATTCATGCAGTTTCCATGATTACCCTCCCTTTTAGCTATGACCAAATTCATTGAATCATGTTCATCACATAGTCGCACAGTTGAAAATCGGTGCAGGCATTGAAAAGCAGATACAGCTCAAATGAAATTTTTCGACTATGATGTCTCAATGTTGCAGTCTTGTTTTGACACCTGGAAGGGGAGAAATGCAATTCATGGAAGATTGTTGAACAAGCAAGGTGTTTTGAGTTGTAATGGTAAGTAATCAGGCTTTCCCACTTGAAGACAAATTATTTTGAATAAAATTCCTGACCTGATGGACCAAAACATCGGATGGTGGACTGATGGGATGGCGACTGATGTGCATCACGCACAAAATCACCCTCCATAAACAGCTAAGGGGTAATGTGCACAGGTGATATCACAGTTGGTGCTCGACATCCTAGCCCGCATGCTAGAAAGAAGCAGAGTGTCATGCCCAAAAATTGCTCTTGAATACCTTGTAGTATATAGTAAAAAAAGATGATTGGATCTTGGTCGTGATTGCATCTAAGTCTTTTCGAGATGCTGTGATAAATTTGTTTAGGATTTGGAATGCAGCAGCAAGCAGATGCAAGCGGGAAAAATCACGATTGTTACTGATTGTTGATGAATCAAATGCTTTGATTAAATTGTTTTTCTATGCTAATTATGCCAAAACAAAGTTGCAAATTATTTGATTGTTGTTGTGAATTTCCATAGAGTTAGAAACGACAACTAACGTTGATTGTGAATATCTACTTGACCACTAAACAATCTGTAATGCTCAGTATCTAATTGAAGACATGTAAATATGCATTCTCACTCTCTGTGTGGAACCAAGATTAATTTTCTACTCATTTACATCTGAAAATGTTATTTAATTCCAAGGTGCTTCAACGTTGTTCGTTTTTCTGTTGTCTGAAAGTCTTGTGTCTGAAATCCAGGCCTGTAGAGAAAGTATCTTGTCAACCCGACCATGTCCAGTCCATTTCAGACTCAGCATCAGATAGCAAGATTCTACCTCGGAATTAACGGCAACCTAAGACTTCTGTCGTTGGAAAACCGTGCCATGCCAGTACATCGTCAAGCAGCAGGCTTCCAATTTTTTTGGCAACATCTATCGTATCAGCAGCTGTCCTTACATGTCTGCTATCTTCATTAATCCATTTTATCCATGAATATATCGGCACCACGCGAATTGATGGGCAATACAAACACATCTTAACCTCTAGTGGATTGAAAAATGCGTGAAGAATCTTGTGTTTGCAAATTGCTATCGAGTTGTAGCGGTTCTCCGTCAGAAAGGAAGTTGTCTCACTCCTTCTACCACATATGATATTTGGATGGAAGCATCTCTGCAGTAAATGAGTGTGTAGGCCTACGTAAACCAAGGATATTATCCGCAATCACACACAGCTGTTTGACTCACATGCAATCATGTGAGCTTATAGCGCACACGTGCTGTGAGTTGCTTCTTTTCATTTTGTTTGCACAGCACATCTTTCGAACTAGCTCCCCCAGACTTCTTTCCTGACTAATGCCGATACTATCTTGATACTTTCAAGTGCGCCCAAACATATTTCTGATGGCAGGGATGGTCCAATTGTGACAAATGTGAAAAAACGTGAGAAATTTGGTTGGGTGTGAGAAATGTGAGAAAACGTGAAAAATGTATCTTTTTTTAGAAAATTTTATACTTCAGTTCTATCCGATTGAAACATTGCATCAGATCTACATTCCTGCAATCATCATAAACTGCTTGTTTGTAAGGTTGATGATCAACAAAATGCACAAAGTTTTTTCTTCCTATGATCACATGCGTTGAGTATCAGTTTTCCTTCTACATCCAGCCTATATTAAGTTGCTAAAAAGCTGTAAATTCGCGTGTTTCCTCTATTAGAGAGACTATAATTAAGACACCCAGCTTTATTTGGACACATCACCTGAGAACAGAGCATAACCCACCAAAAATTCCTGCTATTTAGACACCGAACGGCCCTATTTGGGATATTTTTCCTTGCTTTCTGTTATTGATTTAAGTTCGACCTTTGAGCTTAAAAGGTGAAGAGGAAGAGTCGGGGTATCCAGAACCGATGTTCGGGGAAAATGAAGTTCATCAGTGCGTTTACTGCGCCTGTAGGTTTGGGCACCGCAGAAAAGTATTGAAATGTGTGCGCATATGCAGTGATACTGAGCATTGCGTTGGTATTCTTATGTGTTTTGCCTCAGTATTATGAATTTAATTTTTTGAATCATAAGGTTCACAAGCAAATGGAAATCAATTAAAAGCAGTGGAATTATGAGTGCAACTATAGATAAGACCCAAGCGATGGTTGCATTGTTGACAAATTATGGCCCATGGGAAGGATACTCAAAACATTTAGGTGTTGTAGAATTGCGGTGAATGTGGTTTACATGAGAGCTATTGAATTGTCTGGAGCAGATTACTTGTGTCTCGAATCCAACAATTTCATTGTTCGCTGCTGGGTCTGAGGCGGACCTATTCAGACCCAAGTTTCCTGTCTTATAAAGGATTGCAAAACAAATGTTTGTCATCCAAGCGTCAAGTACCCGATCCAAGCGCTTAATTCAGTGCGGTCGTTGAGTAAGAAAGGACAAGGGACAGAATCTCTCCACTTATCTCGGAACATCAGTAATTATTGCAGATCCTTAGAAATAGTTAGGAATTAGAACAAACAGAATTACTAAAATACAACTAGGTTTTCAGAAATTTACTTAAGAAGCCAAGTTAGAAAATACTACGGCTGATGAAAAGCATGACTCCTATTTTATTGGAAGTTGATTTGTGGATGTAAACTGAAACTACATCATGATCTGTAGATATTCTGAAACGTTGGAAAATGCCATCAATATACACTCAAGGAAAAAATAAAGTACCCGGTTAGACATTTAACTCTATTTCGAAAACAACAAGACAATATGCACTACTTGTGCTTCAGAGTCGATCACAGAAACAATATCAATACGCGTATAAAGTCACGAAAGGCGTACTAGTACATAGAAAACAGTCAAAATCTCGTAAAATCACCTTCAGCATCCAGTACTGCTTCTACGCGATCACGCATTGAACTGATAAGAGAAGCTCGATAATTGACATCATCCATCAGTTCATTCCAAATGACATCAAGCGTAGCAAAGAGTTGGTCACTGTCTTCTGGGTCCTCATATTCTCTTTGGAGTTTCAGTTCCATCTGTGCCCACACGTGTTCGATGGGATTCATGTCGGGACTAAATGCAGGCCAGTCTAAGGTAGGGATTCCATTGTGTTGAAGGAACAGTTTCGTCCGGTTCGCCGAATGTATCGGTGCATTGTCTTGCTGGAAGATGCCACCTGCTTGAGTGATTGTATTCCATACTGGAAGAAGATTATCTTCAAGATGTCGATGTACTTTTTTGCATCCAATCTCTCTTGAATTCTCACCAGGCTCGTATGTCCATTACTTGAGAATGCACCCCACACCATTACATGCGCGACAGATCTGTTCGGAGTACGGCAGACGTAGCGATCCGTGTACCGATCTCCTATCGATCGACGGACATACTGTACTCGTGACTGACCCAAGCAGAATTTCGATTCGTCAGAAAACACCACTTTCTTCCACCTCGTCAAAGTCCACGATGACTTTTCTGTAGCCCATTCCAATCTGCGATGTTCATGATCTGCTGTCAAGGCTGTCTTTCTAGCTGGTGTAAATGCCTTGAAACCACCGCTCAGCAATCGATTTGTTACGGTCCTTCTGGTGCATTCTAGATTTAAGTTTTGCTTAATTACTCTGGCAGAGCAAAAAGGATGGTTCGAAGAGAAAGTTAAAATTTCCTCGTCATCTTCTTCAGTTGTACTTTTCCTACGGCCACAAGAAACTCGATTGGTTGCTTTAGCATCTCCACCAGCTGATAGCCTCTGTAGGTACTTTCTGACTGTGTTCTCTGATATCTCGAGGCACTCAGCAATTTTAGGTCTTGAAAAATTCACATGAAACTTTAAGGCGTAGATTTGACCTCTCTGGAATTCAGTCAAATCACATCCACGTGTCGCCATGACTAATTTGCTAATGCTACGATACTGTCAATGATTGTGGTGTATGTAGCTAGCGGATTGAACAGAGTACAGTTCGGTATGCATGAAAGAACAATGAATGGAATCATAGCATTAGGCCTCAGCTACACTGAAAGCAAAGCAAACACGAGCGTCCCAAGCGTCTCGAGTAACCGCATGTCCACAAGCTATCAATCGCTCTAGTTTGCTTTGCGTGGATTATGGAAGTCTACAAATGCTGCAATGATGACTTTGTATTTGCTGCAAAACGCTTGGAAAAGCTCGCTGTGTGGTTGAGGCCTAATGGTTTGACTATTGATTTAACTTCTAAAGTTCATATTTCACACCAACGAGTAGAAAAAAATGACTGAAATGATAAATTTGTCACTGTTAACATAACTTTTTACACCGGGTACTTTATTTTTTCCTTGAGTGTATAGTCCAGCAGATAGTGCACAATTAATCAAACTTAGATATATTGTGCTAATAAGTTTATATCATTAGATATCATCAGACAAATACACAATTCCTGCGTTTGAAAATTAGTCATGAGGTTGCTCATACAAATATCACATAATTACATCATCATATAATATAATATAAATAAATGAACGTTGTTTATACTCGGAAGCACATTAGGCACGGAGCCTTTCTTCCATGTGGCCGAGTTGTCATTTACCACTCTCATTCTCCTTCGTGCTGAGTGTTTAGCAAGAATGCAGAGTGTACCTATTTGAAAAGTCTTAGGTTTGACCCGACCAAGATTTGAACCAAGGTCTCCCGGACGCAGAGCGAACACTCTACCACAAGGCCACAGCGCCGGTTAGTAGGCCTACTAGCACATAATACTCGCATGCCATTGCAATAAAGTTATATGCGAGTCATTATCAAATTACTCGAACTGCATATGGTTTGCGTAATGTTCCCTCCTTCAAGCCTTAATTTCAACTTGGGTCTGTGTCCAAGATTTGGACCCAATAATCATCCCTGTTTTCAAGACGAATGTTGCGACAATCACAGACATGTCAGGAAGCTTGTGCTGTTGTATGACTCATGTGTATTTCAAACACAGTTTTGATTACTTTATCATTGTTATCGGCGTTGAGAGAAATTTGTCATCATTTGATGTTAGAAATTCGTTTTTTGTGATGTGAGAAATTTTGAGAAATTGATCATCGGAGCGGACCATCCCTGTGATGAAGATTACTGAATCAGATTAGAAGGCCTGTTATTTTACCTTTGTTTATTTCATCAATCTAATCCATTGTTCCTTTATTGAGTGACTCCTAGCTTCGTTCATGGCTGGCAGCTGTTCTAGGGGTGAATCTTCCGTAAAAAAATTGAGATTGTTGTCATGGTATGTGCGGTGTAAGTCAGTAGCATGTTTGCAATGCACAGCCAAACAGTCTGCTAATTCAGTTTTATGTAGCCTATCTTATTCTGCCCACACACATGTAGCTATATATATGTAACAAATCTTCAATAGAATATGATGCTAATGATTTGATTATAGTAGTGTTTATAAAAGGAATTTACAAAAACTTCATAAAAGGGAAAAATCTGCATTTGTGTACATATACATATGAACATCACATTCAAATTGCAAAAACTTGATTATGTTGGAATAGTCGAATATCTTTTGGCTTCATATTGTGTTTCATAATACCTATTGTAGCCATTAAAACACACAACTTATAAATTGCTAATTGCAATCCTTGCATTCCATTATTTGCACATTTCACGTGTTAATTTTTTTCTAAACACACATTAATTAAACTGAAATCAAAAGACCAGACCCCTATTCATGTAGAACCAAGACTGAAACTTTCGTTTCAGTTCATGATGCTATCTAACTTTCGTATGTTTTTGCGAATATGCTGTGAATATAGCTAGTCTTTGATTAAATTTTCTTGGTGGAAATGAGCTTTTAGTTTTATCTTACGTTGAAGAAATCTCGTATCCGGATTTTTTGTGGACATGGGTTTTCGTCCCTCGCCACACCTTATCTTCTTCGACTGATGGCCCCAACATCGTCAGTGTCGAACCGCTTACGTCTTAGATCTGCAGCCAAAAATGCGTATTTCTTACTTTTTATATGAAAATATAAGCAGGCCCTCTACGTTTTCATTTGTGAAGAATGCGTCTGAATACAGTTGCCAAGAAGCATTTTTCAGCATCAGTTGACTGCCCTCCTCAGTTAACTCCATCGAGTCCTACTGTTCTTTCAAGACAGCTGCAAGGAATTTCTTTATGACTGACACATCTTGATATTTGTATAATGTGATATAATTTTTATCTAACTTCTGCAAAGTGTCCTTGAAACATCTGTGATAACGCTACTCATAAGAGAATGCATCTTGATCAGATCAAATCAAATGTTCTGCAACTTGACCATTATTCCAGATTGACATCAGTATTCAATCTTTTCCATCCCTGAACATTTTAATAAGAACTTTGTCACTTTGGTTGCCGGTTTTTAAACAACTTGGATATCGACTAAGCATCATCAAAAGATTGCATGAACTACCGAAGTTACTCGAATAGAACCCTCAACGGAATTAGGCCTATTTAATGAAACGATTTTTGCGTGTATTATTATAAAACCGTTCCCACTGGATTGTGACGACATGAAAGTCTGACGTTTATAAAGCCAAACGATGGCCATCAATAATTATTGTTGTTCATCGGAAGACCGACCTACAAGTTCTTGATTTTTAGATAATTAATATTAAGATCATAATTTCATATTTTATTCCCCAGTTGTTTCTTCCAATCACAAAAACTTTAACTTGCACTTCAAATATATTTTCCATTGTCATTGTTAGCACAGTTCTTATGCATTGTTTCTTAGGATTGATGTTTTTGTCAAAATGACAAGAAATGATGGAATCGATAATCGCTCATCTCTATTTCATCATTCATCTCTATTCAATGTAAGTCCATACCGATCTATAGGTATGTCTATAACGATCAATAAAAACAAACTAGTCAATACTACATCGTCAACTGACAGAGGCTTCTAGTCATACTTCTTGCAAATATTGCCTCTCGAGTTCACCACAATTGTGACCGCGAATTTCATTGATTTCTTGCATTGCATGCACCGCCTAATCATCAATGTACACAATGCCTGCATTTAATCAGTAAGAAAAAATTCGGCACAGTTCAATAACAAAGCGAAAATTGATTCATGCTTAAATTGCAAAAACTCATTTACCTGCGTGTTATATTAGAGAAAACACGGTAATTGCGATATAGTCATAAGACGAAATAGACCCTTCGTGCAGTAAATTTTGACGTTGCCTGTTGATTGAGTCAGTGACGTCTCGAAAGTAAGCTAATGCTTAAATGACTTAGTTGCGAAGTGTAGAGCTGTGAACGTTCACTACATATAGGCCTAAGCTAAAAATGAAGTTTCAGACTAATGATTGGTTAAAATGCTTTTGACAGCCACCAGTTTGATTAGCGCTAAATCATCAGGGTTTTCATGTCATTGACAACATTGGCAATCGTATATCATTGTTAGGTGAAGACTGGATAGGCTTTTTATGTTTCACCGGTACGAACAGTCTCTCGAGGTAGTCGGGTGCTTGGCGGAGGGAAGGAATTTAAGAGCCAATTGAAAGCATGTAGTTCTTTTCTCTAACTAGAGATATGGCTCTATGATAATATGGTTCACCAATTGATGGTCAAGAACAGGAGGCTGTTGCTTATTGTCATAGTGAAAAATCCACTTTTTCTCTCCTTCAGAGTTTATTGACCAAGTTATGAGGTTATTTACAATAAAATAATTAAAAAGCCAACGCTTCGTGCCACTGACACTTCGATGGGCCGACTTCTGCAAAACAGCATTTGATGACACGCATTAAATATGGAAGCAACGAAACAGAGTTCAGGTGGCCTACTGCGTAGTTAGAAATTAGGGAGCTCGTATTTGCGGTTAATGGCTGGTGCAAGAGATTTGATCAATCGAGCTTCGGTAAGCCTGCAATCCACTGCGCTATGACTTTTGTCCAAGATATCGATATCGAAGTGAGAGATGGAGATGTCACTGAACTGGTGCACTTTCATACCGTGTTCGTAAAGGGCATTTCTTTTGTTCTTATTGATCAAATCTCTTCTATGCTCATTATAGCGTTTGGTAAACGGACGTTGGTTGGCCTAAAATAAAAATCGTCACTTTCTCGGTTCCTTTGGGACCGGTTTTTTAGTTTAATAAGCTGAAATGGTAATTATATTACTATTTTTTATACCAACCAAACCCACCGTCAAAGAACCAAACCTATAAATGAGAAGAGAAGGATTCAATATCAATAAAACAAAAAGAAAAAAATGCCCTTTTACGAACACACCATTTCAGTGACAGTTCCATCTCCACTCTAACTTCGAATCGATATCTTGGACAAAAGTCATAGCGCAGTGGATTGGCAGGCATACCGACGCAGATACGATCAAATCTCTTGCACCAGCCATTAACCGAAAATACGAGCCTAATTTCTAACTACGCAGTAGGCCACCTGAACTCTGTTTCGTTTGCTTTCCATATTTAAAGCGTGTCATCAAAAATGTTTATTGCAGAAGTCTGCCCATCGGGTCAGTAGTTGGCACGAAGCTTTGGCTTTTTATTATTGATATTAAAAATAACCTCAAAACTTGGTCCAATGATGAATGAAGAATGAAAAATGGTTTAAATGCCTTCTGGTGTTTTAACTTTTAGGATATCTAAAAAGATGAACGATAGCAGTAGCTTTTTTCAATAACAATCATCCATCTCCGTAAGTTCATCGGTCTATCGGACATTAGAAATGTCCCATCTAAAAATTTAGCAACTTTAGCTCGCAAATCGACAATTTAGGGAAAATCATCTTACCCACCCATGGTTGAAAGCACATGAAAATAATGTTTACATATCACTTCATAATTCATCAGAATTTGAAAACCCTTAACCCCATTTTACCCACCTTGCTACCCTTCCATTCTATCCATGGGATTTCCTCATAGGATGCTGACCCTGATTGATATTATCTCTACCAAAATGAAGGTTTATGAAGGTTCATTTGTTTGTTAAATGTAATTCGTAGATGATGGATGGCACAGGCGGGAGCTCACCGTAGTGGACAGGAAGAAAACCATTTAATTGGTTGACCAGGGAAACATCGGCTTCCACTTGGGGACTGCTGTGAATTCCTCCAGATTCGAAGAATTCAGATAGTCGTGCACAGATTTTGTCGATGAAGTTATGATTGAGGTCTCGGGAAAGTAAGAAGAGAAAATTTAACAGCGACTTAATTTCTTTTCACATACTGACATGTTCATCGTTTAGCTGACTGCTTATAGCTCGATAGTTGCGGATTTGTGTGATAATGAAGGTCGTTATCATTACACGAAGCTTCTCTTGTAGTCAACTGAAGACTGGACGATCTTGCTGGTAAATGTTTGTAGGCGTACTACATCAAAAATGAACGGAGCTGATCAGCGACGGCAGCAGGTCATTGTAATGTTTCGCATAATAATTAACCTCTCATTTACTTTGCATATATCCGTGCAGACAATGCCAGCAACGGGACATGCAGAGGCATCTTTACTCGAGATTATTTACCTGTTTACATCGGTAGATTGTTGGAGACTGTACTGTGCCATTACAAAATTTTGACAGAACATATGAATGCACTTTGGACATCTTTGATTGAAATTTACTTTTATTTTCAGTTGTAAGTTTATATATTTTAACGATTCGCATTCTTTTCAGAATTTGTGAAAGGAGCCTACAATGACACAGGTAAGACGCTTTTTAATGAATTATTGTCATGCTTTGTATTCAAAAGTGGTTCCATGCTTCAAATCGCACTTGTATGTGAAAGCAGAGTCATTTAAGTTTTCCATAAGCATGTAGAAAGATGCATTCACAAAGATTTCCTCTTACTTGAACAATATAAACTGGATGTTTCCTGGCAGCTGTAGAAACTGCGATTTGATTCATCTTCAGAGACTCGTCTCGACATTTCACTTGAATAGCGATTCAATGCAGCAAGAATTGAGTGGTGAATTAAGTTTGTCGTCCTACGTGGTTGGATAGCTCAGTGGCTTGAGGACGCATTTCACTACGGAAGTGCAGAAAGTTCATGGCTCGAGTCTATCCGTCTGGGGAGGTGCCGCCCATCCACTAGAGGCTGCTAATCTTAACTTAACAAGGGGTTGCCAGTGTATGAATGATGTCCCACTTGTTATTATAGCTCGTGTCTTCAAAGGGACAGGAAACAGGAGGGAAGTTAAAATATCTAAAAAATATATGCATAGAAAATGAATAAGAAGCATTTAAAGTATCTGTAAAAAATATAGTGCATGTTTTTCCTAAAATGTTTGAGACCATCTGTCAAGAATCTTCAAAATGCTACAGAAGCTATCTTTAAAAGAGGGGAAAGTGCTATCTTAGGAAGGAAATTAGAAGATAGAAGGATATGACAATTTCTGTAATATTTCATGAAGCTGTCTGACGCCGTGCAAAAGAAGCTCATTTGACTTTGCACCAAAAATGTACACAGTCTACTAATTTGACAGATTGAAGCATAATTGAAGTTGAATTTCATCATACATGAACACTTCAGTACAAAACGCGCAAAACCGTCATCAATCGATGTCATGGATGAACAAGCTAATGTACTCAGTAACTACAAAGATCAGCCGTAGCACATTAAATATCTGACGAGAATGAGGATTAATAAGTCTCTGGAAGACACCAACAATTTTGATTCTACAATCAAGGAACTAACGCGGTGGTGATATGCTCATGTCCTCTTCACTAGGACGGGTAGTCAGTACAGAAGCGGCTGGAATCATTGATGGCTGGAGTTATTGATTGTGTAAATAAAATCACAGTCGTTGTTCTCTGTAGTTATTCATGTTATTGGACTGCACAATAGGCTACTTTGTGTGTTTTGTCCTGTTTTCCACGCACGCTTCATCATCAGAAGATTTGAACCATCGTTTTCTTATCAGCTCTTCATATGTAGTTTACTTTCAATTGACATAGACATCTTGAAGCAACACGTAGGCACGACAAGTATTTTTCTATAAGGAATTACGCCAGTGTATTGGACAAATATTATGCGTAATTTAGCTATGGTATAATGTGGAAATAAGAAGGCAACAATGTATCTCGTAATAATGATATCTGCATAGATGCAGGTGAAAGATGCCATTCATGAAATAGGATTAACTTACAGACAGCATCAAAACGAGCAAACCCTAACATTCAAAAACGGTGACAAAATCAACATGGACGTGATTGAATGTCTCAGTCGCACTTCCGTAGCTTTCGCTCACAATCATCAACAAGAAAGGCGATGATATCTGTACGACTCAAATTGAAAAGACTAAATAGAAAATTATGTTGTACGGGGTAGAAAAGAAACATAGCTTCATTAAAAAGATACATAAAGAATCAATTTTCTACAATATTTATTGATAAGCAAAATCTAAAACCAGACAGTGAATTTGAATCTCAAAAGAAATTGATGTTTAAACATCCCTCATCAGCTACATACTAACGCTAACTATCAGACAGTCTCATTGATTTTGGTAACATAATATCACAGACATATTTCAAATCGCAACATATATTAGAAACTCTTTATATCAGACAAAAGAAGAGACTTTTCTTCGACAATCCAACGGAACCAAAAATACCAATTAAAAAAGCGTAATTAATTACATTTACCTAACAGTAAACATGAAGGCACTCCATACCAGTCAAAAACAGGATTAACATACAAACAGCATGATACCAAGCAAATGCTAGCATTCAAAAATTGTGGCAAAATCAACTTGGACGGGCTTGAATATCTCAGTCCCACTTGCGTAGTTTACGCAACTTACTGCTAGTATCTACATTTGTATTCATAGCATTGCTGTCCAGTTAATTTCAAATGCATGCAATGTTATTAACAGTTCGGGCCACGATTTAGAAAAGTTTTAGGCGCTTGCGTGCATTCAAATGTCCCACATTGTTGACCTCAAAAATCCATGTTAATGCGGTATTGTTTCCTCAGATGTTTAATGGCTTCTCACATCAAGGTTTGTAGGTGCAGCCTTGTGTATTTGAGAAAACGCAAATTACTATTCAGAGTCATAGAAAAATACTATCTTCAATGACATATGTAGAATTTCATCAAATTGTGAATTCACGTAAAATTTGATAGAATATTTCTTCTTCCTTAACCCACAGAATGCAGAAAGGACTCCGGTCTTTTACAATTTGAAGACAGCAAAGTTTCGGGAGTCTAATATTTTTATAATGCTGTAAATTGATGTTGATTATTATTACATAATCGAATTTTTCACAAACTAAGAGTCAAGCGAAACCCGAAGCTCACTGAAAAAGTGACAGCTGCCGATAATTACAGTTTTACACGGACGATGAAGAAGCATAAAAAAAGTAAAGATAAATGAAAGTCATTTACACAGTTATCATAACAGTTATCTTGGGTTCGATTGCTTTCAGACGCACATCTTTTTGGGGATTTGAATTGATTTGATTTTGATTCAGTTTTCTGGATGTTCAGTATGATTTGAGTCATTTTTTGTATGAGTTCACACATGAGCAAACATTAATGGTATGCAAACAGTTGCTTCTTAAATATGAATGAAGAACATGAGCTACATTTCAGCCACATATCGCTTAATTACTTCAACGTTAACCGGCTGCGAAGTTTCGACCATCGCCATTGTATTGATCACATCAATAACTACATTAAGATCGTTTCCATCTTACATGTTGCGATTTTAGTGATTTTGTGTCTAGTCTGTAATCTAGAAAAAATAGAAGATAATCTGCTATTCTATCTTTAGCCGAGGTGAACTGGTACTCTGTGCTTAGCAATTTCAATTACTCAACTTCCCTTTTGATTGTTCATTCAATTCAAATTCATTTTTCAACTGAACTCAAAATCATGCTAATGGAGACGCATACAAACATTAATCATAGGATTTCAGACTTTTTCTTCGATGGCTTACTGTTGCGGATAGAGTCATTTCAACGAGGAATGGAGAAAATAAGTGTTCAATAGTTAAGTAGTTCTGATGATTTTATCGATATGACCCTTTCGATTCACATATTCGGGTTTTGATTAATACCTACACTCCTCTTTAAAAAATAATGGTGGTACATCTGAAATTGATACTTCAAATCCGAAATATCTTTTTGAAAGATCAATTAATTGATGGCAAAAATTTCTACTGAGAAATGTTCCCACACTAGAGTGTGATTCAATAGACCCTATAAAACAACATTCCACTTTCATTTTTATAATTCGAACCCTAAGATCGAATGGCAGAGCCTATACCTGCATTTTTGACTCATTAATCATCATCCGTATAATCATGACATCATTTGAAGACTAATCAATTGTTGACTGAATTCTTCAGACGAAGTCGTCGAGCGCGGAGGCGGTGAAAGTGATCATCCGATGTCGGCCGATGGATGAGAAGGAGATTGCTGCTGGGCACAATCGGTGAGGGAGTTTTCGCTTTCTGTTCACTAATTAGAAGTATATCGCACTATTGACTTTTAACTAATCCTCACAGGGTTGTCAAAATGGACACCAAACGCGGAGATATCGAGCTGAACAATCCGAAAGCGTCCTCTGGCGAAATTCCGAAGCGATTCACCTTCGATGCGGTCTACGATTGGGAGTAAGTTCAGAGATGAGGTTTGTTAGGAGGAATTTCATCTTCATGCTCACATTTCAGTTCCAAACAGCGGGAAATGTATGATGAGACTTTCCGTCCTTTAGTGGACAGCGTGCTGGAAGGTTTCAACGGCACCATCTTCGCCTATGGGCAAACAGGAACAGGAAAAACCTTCACAATGCAAGGTGAGCGATTCTATGAGCTAATTATTCGGCAGACGTTACATTTGAGTGAACACTTCCAAAAATGCAATGAGGGATTCGATCATGATTCATCAGTTGATAATGCAGATACTCCGTGGTTGGAGCCGCCCACCGGCTACTCATTACTCCGGCCGTCCGGTTATTCTAATTAAGCTTGTGTCGACCATTGACGACATTCATTCTAGAATCAATTAAAAGAAAATACATTGTAAGAGCATGCTAGTATAACGATGTGACGCAAATAATGCGAACCCCTTCTTGAAAATTCATCTTCAAATCTTAATTCAAAGTCTTTGACGGACTCTAGGTTTGAAACACACAAAATTACTGATAGTAGAGGTGGGCTATACAGAGTCGAAAAAAGGTGACATGTTCAAATCCATTTGAGCACCAGCTTATTTCAATGAGTATTGTCTCCTATTCGTTTTGGCACTAATTTGACTGAAATCCGTGCAAAATTGAGTAGGTGCAGACGAAAGCAAACATGATAAGTCACTGTGTCAAAATTTTCGCGGTTGATATATTCTGCGACAGTTCGTACAAAACAATGGCTTCAACAGGAAGGAGCTGCGACTTTCAGTTGGTTGACTATAAATAGATCTGCGGATTCCTAGCTTCATTCGTGTTTTCTTTGAATAATCATATGAACGGGTCCCAGAATTCCTAAAATTTCGGCCCACAGGTTACGATTTCATTTTCTTCAGATACCGCAACTGATATCCGTGTGAATCTCAGTGCATGATCCTTTTTCATCCTCCGTACAATATTTAATTACTGTATCATAGTTTTTAAAATTTAGTTTCTGAAATCACAATTATGCTTACTTCTAAAATTCTTAAATTGTCGTTTATTTTAGTTATTCTTGTAAAATAAAAAAGATGAAGCGTGCTGAATTATGTATATAATTACGTTATCTGATGATTATGGAATCAACAGCACTCGCAGTTATAAAAATTACAATAAGAATGAATCCAATTTCATTTGTTTCTTTGGCTGCCTTCGAAGAAATTCCCTTACTTGAGAATCTAGCGTTTGAAATTGTTCCATTGAATTGAACCCTCTATTCTCGAGTCCAATAAGAAGACGACGTAGCATTTGGAGCATTTCATCATTGGTGGGCGTCGCCTCAACCTCAGAATCGTCGTCCACGTCTACGATTTGTCGCTATGTGGAAGATTCTATTTCTTGCATGAGTTCTTCTTCCTCCTCCTCGGTTGTCATTTCAGCTGACACTGGTGCTTCGCTGTCGATAGCTACCCATTCTTTAAAACTGTCACTTGTCATTCCCTCCGGAATAGGAATCGTTGGATCAGTCGTCGTAACTGATTCACTCAAAGTTGGGGTTTCGCTCGACTCAAACTTCGCTTTTCTCCAACAATTGCGAATCGTTGTTTCAGTAACCTTGTTCCATGCACAAGCGATCATATGCAATGCATCCAATACGTTGAATCGTTCCACAATTTGGCAAGCAGTGGCTTCTTGTCCTCCATCAATCCCTTCTATGATCCGGACTCGTAACTCAAAGCGACAATGAGCTTTTAGTGCATTGATGATGCCGAGATCGCATGGCTGTATAATTGAAGTCGTGTTTGGTGGCTTAATTAAGGAAAGATTAAAAGTTCAACAAAAGAAATCAATGAGTAAGTTCTGTCGCTCGCCACAGAGATCTGGGCTTATTAAGCGGAGTGGTGGGCTTATAAACCGGAGGCTTTCATGTAGGAATCCAATGGGTTAAATCCGGACTAGACTGAGATGGGCTTTATAAGCGGCTGGGCTTATTATCCGTGGGCTTATTAAGCGAAGACTACTGTAACGCATGTTTCTGTTGCAAAAAATCAACCGGGAAATCGATGGCCTCTTGCAGGTCATCCAGATGAATGCTATCAGTGAATTTTTACTCGGTATAGAGGAATGAATTTACAAATGACCATTTTATATGCTTATCGAAATTTTAAAGATGCTTGATGAGCTCTCGTAAGAGTACCGATCTGAAGTGCAGAAGAAACAAGGAAGAGAAGAACAAATCCTTCGAATTGGCGAGTCAAGCACATAATTTTCCTAGGATTTGTTAAGAAAATGTCCGATCCCAACATCTTCGATAATGATGAAATGATTTCTACTTCGTCAGTCAATCGGTAACCAAGAAAGTCTGAGTAATGTTGACATATTTGAGGGAAACTGCTAGGGAGATTTGTAAACTGCACTTCATAAACTTGTAAACGTATCAGAAGAGGCACAAGATGTTCGGTTGAAGTAGGCCTTCTGCATAAGTTAGGAATGAGCGCTCTCTGTAAGACTACATCGGTAGCTTTGTATAAAAATCGAGCTACACATAACACAGAGGAGTATTGAGATAATCAAAAGCGGCAATAGACCGAAGAAACTATTTTCTTTCAAGTAGGCTAATCGCCTCAAGAGGTTGTGTAGCACTGGCATGAAAACTGAAGAATATATCTGATTCATATCGGTGCAAAAATGCAAGGCGTGGGAGGTTCCTAAATCACTATTGATCTTATGAAATAGAGAAGAGTATACCCATTGGTGTAGATGGCAAACTTTAATTGTGAACCGAGGCAGCATATCGAAGCATTCACGCGCGAATAATTGCCGACCACTACATCCTATACAGACTTAACCGAAATTCGACATCACAATTTTTGCCCAACATTCTATTAATAATGACGATTGACACCAGCAATGTGCATTCTCCTCCGGAGATGTCTAACAAAGATCAATGCAGGTACAATGGATGCAAATGACCCTTTCATTGAGTGTGAAGCAAAAAGGCGTACAAAACGATATCATGAAAAATATCTTGAACGTTCCTAGCAGATCCTCAACCTCAGCAGCTCCGTGAAATTTTTAGTGGATAATCAGTTGCCTCTTGAAGCTACAAAATACTTGGAAGATGCCCTGACTAGTCATGGTGTAATAGTTGTAATCGGAATTGGAAAGAGTCAAATATTTCTAAGATTTTAATTGTTATTTCTTATAAAGATGTGCAATATTTTTGAATTTCCATACAGCAAGTACAAAATACGAGGAATTTGAAACTGATATTTACAATGAGATGATATGACATGATGCAAAGAAGTCCTATTTACGCCATTCCTCCAGGTACTTCCACTATACCGCAAGTGGCAATTTTTCGGCGAAAATTTTCAGGCGCATGGATTGGTTGCTCCTATATTGGCGCATTGGATTGGTTGGCAAGATAGCTCCTACAACATCAAATGAAGTTCGTTTTATGACTCTCCCTACGACAGTTTCATCAAAAACTGATGGAAAGGGACCTTGTTTTGCCGAGTGAGATACCAATGAAAAGCCAGGATGGAATGCAAACACAGTGTAGGTATTTGCATAAGTGATCACGTGGATGGATCATATACAGCAGAACACATTCAACGATGTGACCGATTCGATGGAGACATCATAAGCACACTGCTTTTGAGAATGTGAACAATGTTCAGATGATCCCATGAGTTATTATAGGAGTATTTGACCTTAGTAACCTGCTTTAACGCTTGTGCCTGATAGTTTGTTTGTGACTGGTATAGTTGTCTGTACGGGAGGTCAGTCATGATGAATTTCAAAGAAAATTCTCTTCCAATTTTACGACTGCTGATTTTATTGTAAAAAAACTCGTAAATACACCCGACGCGTTTCGTCGACACAAACTGTGTCAATGGTTGCAAACTGATGCTGTACAAGTGGGTTTATATACAAATTTGTCAATGAAAAACAGTTCATCTGTTCAGCTCATGTCGTCCGTTTAATTTTGGTATGTTCGTCGCAATTAAGCGAGATTCAGCCACCCTAGTAGCAATTGGTGTTTGCTGTTTATCAATAATTTTGCAGTCGAAATTGTTGATGGTCATCACTCTATCGCTGTGGGCTATCATCGCATGTTCACTTAGTGCGCTTTTCCTGTCCTCATACCGTACACTACGCTCATGTTCTCTATAGCGAACTTCAAATGGGCCACAAGTTTGACCTATGCAATTACTTGTACTGTTTTTGCTAGTGATGCGTATTGGAATATCATATTTTTCATTTTATTGATTTTTCTCAAAAAAACTATCTCCAAGAAAATCAAGTGTGAAAATTCAGTTTGTTTCTTTCAATGTTTTTTACTTTTATTTCTATTTTTTGCGGTGCAAATCATTTTTACTGAAGCCATTGTTACTTAGTCTATTTTTCATAGTATCGTGCGATTTTTCTGAAGTTTCAGAGCATCGATCCTCGACGTATCGAAAGCTATTTTTTATAAAATTGTTTTTCACGTGATTCGGCAACCAGCTATCATTGCGTGAACTTATGTTGTGTTCAGTAAAAGAAAAATTAAAATGAATTGGTGCAGCAAGCCTTGTCATTCTGGCATAAGTTTGCGCAAGGATAGCCGGTCGCCGAATCACGTTTTATTGTAAAAAATAGACTAAGTAGCGATGGCTGTAGTAAAAATGATGTGTACCAAAAAAATAGAAATAAGAATTAAAAAAAACATTGAAGAAAACAAAGTGAATTTGACACTTGATTTTCTTGGAGATAGTTCTTTGAGAAAAATCAATAAAATGAAGAATAGACAAAATGAAAAATAAAGATTATATTCCAATACGTATCACTAGTAAGCCTGGAAAAAAACCAACTTCGATTTTCAAAAAACCTGATAAAAATATTTGTTGTTGCAGTATTTGTAAGAGCATTGACACAAAATATAACTGTAAAAGTAAATATGTAGTTTATGAAATTTCCTGTAAGATATGTGACCAGAATTACATAGGTCAAACTTGTGGCCCATTTGAAGTTCGCTATAGAGAACATGAGCGTAGTGTACGGTATGAGGACAGAAAAAGTGCACTAAGTGAACATGCGATGATAGCCCACTGCGATAGAGTGATGACCATCAATAATTTCGACTGCAAAATTATTGATAAACAGCAAACACCAATTGCTACTAGGGTGGCTGAATCTCGCTTAATTGCGACGAACATACCAAAATTAAACGGACGGCATGAGCTGAACAGATGAACTGCTTTCATTGACAAATTTGTGTATAAACCCACTTGTACAGCATCAGTTTGCAACTCTTGACACAGTCTGTGTCGACGAAACGCGTCGGGTGTATTTACGAGTTTTTTTACAATAAAATCAGCAGTCGTAAAATTGGAAGAGAATTTTCTTTGGAATTCAGAATTTGTGACTTGTGATTTTTGTGTCTTTTTTTATTGAACGTTGACACTCCATAAGTCTGGTGTAAATAATAAGCACTTTCATATTGGGCATTACGTAGCTATTTTTATCAACTTCACTGTAATTTTCTAAATGGGCCGCACCTACTCATTTTTGGATCAATTCTGATCAAATTAGTGTCATAGTACTCAGAATAGTTAGCTTTGCAAAATGAGCTGATGTTGAAAGCGATTTGAAATGCTTCGATTTTATAGCCCTCCTCTACTGATAGGTAATAATAATAATTATAATAATTAGAGTGCTTGGTACTATGGCGTGAATAGGAGGCGATCTGTATCATGCGCCCTCCTATTTTCATTTGACATCTATGATGAATTAAAGCTCCATATTACCTGTACATGTAAGGCTAGTTGCCCTTTATCTATAACTGCAATATGCATTGATTATCTGTGCTACGCTGTTTTATCGACATGATTGAATAAAAAACGTTATAACAAAATTATAGGGCGCTCCGTACACTTCCAATAAAATACAAGAAAGTTATCTCCAGAAAAGTTTCTCGTTTATCCCTATCAACTATTCGCATTAAGCCAAAGTTATTTTTGCAAACTTAATCGTCTTCGAAATATAACAATATTTAAGAAATATAAAGACACTTTGAATTGATCATTCTGGAAATGCTGCATAGAAAGCATCTTTGTTCAGTTCAAGATTACCGACATAACAATTATACTATAACTAATATTTCATCGATGCATTATTGCTGATAGATAAATCAAGAGTAGATGCATTGAATAAACAAAATCTAACTTGAATGTAATTACAAAAAACATTGTCTAAGACAGACATTGATATTTTTCTTTCAAAAGGCTTACAGCTGAGGTTATAGGCCCAATTATTTTTTTCTTCAACACTTGTTGCAAAATAGGATTTGAGTTAGCCCTGTGATACAAGAATCCATGTAAGAATTATATAACATCATAAGATAGAATATTTTATATATTATAGCTGTTTTGATCATTTTAATAAAGGCGCTTGGTGCACCTACTGTACCAAGCGCGGTTATTAAAAATTCAAAATTTAAAAAGATTCGAATTTTATTGCATGCGTTTTAGTGCTATCAGATACCTGTTCATTACTAAATAAGTGAGTATGTAATAAGAACAAAAAATATTTTCGATAGGGGCGCTTGGTACACTTACTGTACCAAGCGCCCTCATTGGAAATTCAAAATTTCAAAATTTCTGTTTCTTGCGCTTTGGTTCTGGTAAATGCCTGTTTACTAATGTATAAATGAATTTATAATAAGATCTAAAAAAGAAATTGTAGCAAGCGCCCTATTTTCTTGAATGTACAGAGAGCTCTGATCATTGTTATAATGTACGAAGCACCCGAATTTCTGATAATCGCGTGTACCAAGCGCTCCAATCATAATAGTAATAATAATAGTCTATATATTTCCAAGAAATGGTAATCGTAATTTTACAATCTTAGTACATAATCAATCGAAAATTAGAAAAGATGCTGATATAAGCAACCATGAAATGAATCTAAATTTGTTCATGATAAAATCTATGACATGTGCTACAGTCAGATGGTGTGCTCAAATCGCAACATTCACAAGTTGCACAAGTAGGCTAATTATACACGTTGCCACAAAAGCTTCAGAAGGTACCTTTCGTAATGTCAGAATTCACGAAGGTAGTGACATAATTCAAGAAGGATTGCTTTCCGTTTTTGTAGGGACAAATTCGAACATCCAGTAGGTAGCGATGACAAAACAGTATAGATGTTTAGAATAACTGTTACAGGTCATAAGGAAAATAAGCAAATTTTTTGTTGCTTTTCAGTTTTTAGGGAATAATGTTCAAAGACACAATTACTTGGAAGAACATCAATAATATTTAGTAATAGGTTTTTGCAGAATTCTCGGTTATTTTTACTCGAGGATTCTGATTGCAGCTGAAGTTCGTGCTTCGTTCTTCATCGGGAGCTCTGGCTTGTCCGGAGCATCGGTAGACCTAACGTTTGGTGCGCGGAAGTGGAATGTTGTCTATCGGTCTCAGCTGACGAACTGCTTGCCTTAACTAGCAGGCTACAGACACGCGGTTTTGAGGACATCGGCCCCTGGCCCGGTCTGAGCATCCGTTCAATGAACTTTTCTGATAAATGTTTCGCCGGCTCACGTTCCCAAGTCAGAGGGTCGAAATTCACATCTGGAGATAGAAACGGATGTGAAGCTCAACTGATTTCACCATTCTGGCCAGCATCACAGCTGATTCCGTGTGGTTGACAATGCAGGATGTTGGAATTCACTGATCCACGCGACGTGTGCCTGTCACTGATATTTATAGCTCTTGTGCAATGTTGACCCGTTGACAATGACTTGCTTAGTGATCAGTAAACAATCAGAGATGATAATGTACGCGAAAGTCAGTCTGGGATTGACAATCGCACTATTTAGACAAGATTGACCATGTCTGAGATAGAATTCACGTTCTGTGCAGGTTATCTGGACTTTCCGGAAACTTGAAAGTTAATCTCTCACTTGGGAAATGCAATAAATCCGATCTTCAATGATGTTTCAATGAAATGATATTCGCAAAGTATCATGCTTTCACGTCACTGCAAGCCGCGATGTTAATTTGAAAATCAAACAGTGCAATTATTAACCGCATGAATGAATTTCTGTCAATGAAAATTAGTTAGAATTAATTTTTGCCGCTATTAATCATTCTCACGCCATCAACAAAATTGTCGTCAATGACGCACTTGAATAATTTTGTCATAATCGTTCTGTCATGCTGTTCTGCCGGGGGCTGTAGCGATGTGCCAGGCCTGTAACGCAACTATGACCCGCTGGTGCTGAGGTGTATATGACTCGCTGATGCTCAGGTATCAATGACTCGCTGGTGCTCAGGTATCAATGACTCGCTGGTGCTGAGGTGTATATGACTCGCTGATGCTCAGGTATCAATGACTCGCTGGTGCTCAGGTATCAATGACTCGCTGGTGCTGAGGTGTATATGACTCGCTGATGCTCAGGTATCAATGACTCGCTGGTGCTGATGTGTATATGACTCGCTGATGCTCAGGTATCAATGACTCGCTGGTGCTCAGGTATCAATGACTAGCTGATGCTCAGGTATCAATGACTCGCTGGTGCTCAGGTATCAATGACTCGCTGGTGCTCAGGTATCAATTACTCGCTGGTGCTCAGGTATCAATGACCCGCTGGTGCTGAGATGTATATAACTCGCTGGTGCTCAGGTATCAATGACTCGCTGGTGCTCAGGTATCAATGACTCGCTGGTGCTCAGGTATCAATGACTCGCTGGTGCTCAGGTATCAATGACTCGCTGGTGCTCAGGTATCAATGACTCGCTGGTGCTCAGGTATCAATGACTCGCTGGTGCTCAGGTATCAATGACTCGCTGGTGCTCAGGTGTCCAATGAGTCGCTGGTGCTCAGGTATCAATGACTCGCTGGTGCTCAGGTATCACTGACTCGCTGGTGTTCAGGTGTCTATGACTCGCTGGTGCTCAGGTATCAATGACTCGCTGGTGTTCAGGTGTCAATGACTCGCTGGTGTTCAGGTGTCAATGAGTCGCTGGTGCTCAGGTATCAATGACTCGCTGGTGCTCAGGTATCAATGACTCGCTGGTGCTCAGGTGTCAATGACTCGCTGGTGCTCAGGTATCAATGACTCGCTGGTGCTCAGGTATCAATGACTCGCTGGTGCTCAGGTGTCAATGACTCGCTGGTGCTCAGGTATCAATGACTCGCTGGTGCTCATATCAATGACTCGCTGGTGCTCAGGTATCAATGACTCGCTGGTGCTCAGGACTCTTCCGATAATAATCAATGCTTCATTACCTGGCAATCATAAAAATTACAGAGTCCCTGGTCGTCGCATTGAATTTCAACAATTTAAGTACCAAATTTCTTGGCAGCCGTAGTCGCTATGTTTTGTTTCGCAACTGCTCGTCAATGTCTAGGAATAGTCCAAACTAGCTTAAAATACTCTTTAAAATGAATGAATATCCTAAACTTTTCAGAGTAACTTCTGAATACTGATATCATTGTTCTGCAAACTCATGACCTATTTTCTAATTTATGGGACGTCTTTATTTTTATTCAGCAATGAATTTTCGATTTTCGCTATTACAGGCGTGAAAGATGACATTGAGTTGCGGGGTGTTATTCCGAATTCCTTTGACCACATCTTCTCGCACATTGCAAGACAAGAGAATAAACAATATCTGGTTCGAGCCTCGTACCTTGAAATTTACATGGAAGATGTTAAAGATTTGCTGCACAAAGACCAATCGAAGAAATTGGAGATCAAAGAGAAGCCAGACACTGGAGTATACGTCAAAGTAATGATTTGTCTTCTGTCCGTCTTCATTTGATGATATTCATGCGAGTCTTTGTTGCAGGACCTTTCCTCCGTGCTCACCAAAAGCATTAAAGAAATCGAGAAGGTTATGAACATCGGTAACTCGAACCGATCTGTGGGGTAAGCAATCCTCTTTGTTTTGTAATAAATAACGATTCTTTATAGGTGTGATTCTATGACTTGTGGTTGGTGATACAGGCTTGGAGTTAGAAGTTTGAGCAATGCCTGATATGAAGCTTTGCTGAGTCGGCATGTGTAGCGATTCAAATGAAACGTTTTTATAGAAAGAGACAGATTCGTTCACGCATCACTTCTTTACATTCAATAGGCAAATATGCAGAATGAAAAATACGTCCCTTCGTATCAGCATTCACACGTCTTTAGAGGAACAATAGTAGAAATTAACAAAATAATGCTTTCTTATTTACATGTAATGATGATGGGCAAGATCCATAATGTTGTCGCTTCACACTTACAGCATGAGCATTCAAGATAATTTAAAGTTCTGATCATCAACTGTTAGAAACAGACTTTTAGTGTTTATCCCTTTTACTCAGGCTTGCGAATATTTTCCATCGTTAGAAGTCAATGATACAGGCCTTTGACGGAATATTGAATTCTTAATACTTAAATACTTGAATACTTAATCTGAAATGTTAACAATGTTCTCTTACATTCGCAGCGCAGTACGTTCGTAAAGAGAACTACAGACATCTTTGTAGTACATCATGTCAGTTACAATCAGAAATTGTTGTAGTACATCATGTCAGTTACAAGCAGAAATTGTTGTAGTACATCATGTCAGTTACAAGCAGAAATTGTTGTAGTACATCATGTCAGTTACAATCAGAAATTGTTGTAGTACATCATGTCAGTTACAAGCAGAAATTGTTGTAGTACATCATGTCAGTTACAAGCAGAAATTGTTGTAGTACATCATGTCAGTTACAAGCAGAAATTGTTGTAGTACATCATGTCAGTTACAATCAGAAATTGTTGTAGTACATCATGTCAGTTACAAGCAGAAATTGTTGTAGTACATCATGTCAGTTACAATCAGAAATTGTTGTAGTACATCATGTCAGTTACAATCAGAAATTGTTGTAGTACATCATGTCAGTTACAAGCAGAAATTGTTGTAGTACATCATGTCAGTTACAAGCAGAAATTGTTGTAGTACATCATGTCAGTTACAAGCAGAAATTGTTGTAGTACATCATGTCAGTTACAAGCAGAAATTGTTGTAGTACATCATGTCAGTTACAAGCAGAAATTGTTGTAGTACATCATGTCAGTTACAAGCAGAAATTGTTGTAGTACATCATGTCAGTTACAAGCAGAAATTGTTGTAGTACATCATGTCAGTTACAAGCAGAAATTGTTGTAGTACATCATGTCAGTTACAAGCAGAAATTGTTCTGCGACGTTAACTGACTTCATTATCTGCCGATGTTTCACAACTCCGTGGCCGCATCAACAGGGCAAGTGAACCAAAGATACAAGCTGACTTCTTTACATGGAGACACGAGTCTAGAATACAAACATATCTCTGATTCTTCTCAATAGATTATAAGATGAACATGGCAGTTTTCATGGAAAATAAACATAGTTTTCAACTGTTATCTCGTCGATGTGATATCAAGAATGCTTGAAATTCTTCCCTGAGTCAGTTGAGATGTTGCAGATAATACCATAACATGAAAGTTTTACACACTATCTTTAAAGAACGTTGGAGGCTTATAAATCCGTAAATATCAATCTTTTTCTCGACATTTAGTGCAAAATTGTTCTTGTTTGCTCTTACACCTTGATTGATTGATCGACGTTGATTGAACTTTTGCTTTACGAATCAACGGAGTTCATTTGACATTGTCGTACATGGAAATGCTTTCTGTTGCAGGAGAACAAACATGAACGAACACAGCTCCCGATCTCACGCCATCTTTATCGTCACCGTAGAATGCAGTGAGGTAAGGATGGTTCTGATTTGGATCTTCGTCGATGCGCATTGTCAATGCAGCTAATGGTGTATCAGCGCACGAGGAAGTGAACAGTCAGCGCTCTTTCTTTGCCTCTCTGATCGGAGTCCCGAAGAGACGATGAGTAGTCGTCATACCCTCATCTGCATCATTAGCTCCACCATGTCGACTTTATTGAAAGTCATTCCGCTATCCCAATATATTCACAGAAACGTTTCCCGATCCGTAATACTCGAATAATGATCGCCAGAATCGTCGATAGAGTCTTTTTTGCATTTGACATCACCTTGTATCTCATTGTCAAAAATCAATTTATTTTCCGATTGAATTATGTCATCAAATAATTGCATTTGATTTTAAACGAGGATTATCGCAATAAGTAGATTGCTGAAGTCAGTAAAATACAATCAAGTCATTGCTTTTTCTTGTAATTTCAATTAATTGATTTCTCAGGCTTGTTCAATGACAATTAATTATTGACAACCCGTGATCACCCTGAATACTGCACCAAATTTGATGAAGATCTTTACGGATGGATATTTTTGCGGTACTATCTGTGCAACTAATATTAGCTTGTTTTTGAAACATCCGGTACTGCTAAAAATAGCATGTAATGTCTAATTATGATGTTTTGACTTGATTCTTTAAGTGTGCATGAATTCTTGACGAAGATTGGAATCACTATCCTATCTAACTGTCACACAATTGAAACCGACCCATTATTATAGTGCAATAATCATCAACTTGACATGAAAAGACTTTTTCTTATTATCTAAAACGATCTTTCTGCATCGCGTCAAGCGACCGTTCTTATAAATACGGTTTTGGCTTTATCTAACGTAGATTGAATTGTGACATTTGAAATACGTAAGTGTTCTGCTAAAAAGTCACCGACTGATCTAGCCTTCGTAGATAGAATCAGATATGATGCTTGTAATATTTCAGAATCAATTGTTGCAGTTGATTAGAGCAAAAAAAACAATTGAATGATTCTACATCTCGAGACAGTAGATACAGATTGTTTCATAAAAAATGGATCACCCTTAAACATCGCCTTAACTTCAACTTTGTCTAACTCCGCCAAACTTGAACGAATTTCTCTGAAATTTGGAAGATACGTCAGTTGTGCTTACTAATATCATTGTTGGAAACTTCAAGCATGAATATTGAGCTGTTTTCCTGTTATATATAAAGAAGTAGTAGATAATTTGATCTTCATTTAGCAATGTTACACAAAATCATACCTCAGTCTTATAAAATTACATTTGTTTCCTTTGTTATGTAATATGTTGTTCTACAAGCCAAAAGCTATCAAGCAAAATAAAAAAAATAAAGAAAATCGGTCAATCAGAGCCAGTATAGCACCATTATTCATCAACAATAATGTAACTGCTACATGTGATTAACTGGACTTCATGTTCCATAGCTTCCTGACTTCATTGCGGTGGTGTTGGCAGCACTCCTGATTGCTTTCAGCTAGAAATCTATCTCTTACCGGTTGAAAACAATACAAAGCACAAATGAACAATAACGAGATCGCATTCACAAAAGGCAAAGTGTCAGCCTTGCTAGAACTGGGGTTTTCTTTGCGAGCTACAAGCAAGCGACTAAATGTCCCTTACACAAATGTGCGATGGCATAATGTTGATTTTCGACTATGTCGTAAAGAGGGCTCTGGCCGTCCACGCAAAACATCCAAACGTAGAGACCGCCTAATTTTGAGATTTGTTAAAGTTGTTCCAAGTCTCTCGTTAACTGAGATGGCTGCACTCGTCTATTTCTAAGTCCACTATTCATAGAAGACTTATTGAGTCGAATTTCAAGAGCTGTAAGAGGCCCTCTCAGATCGAATTATCAGATCAGCATACAAAAAGACGTCTCAGATGGGCAGTGAGTCATTGTCACTGGCGAAATCAATGGGATCGGGTTGTCTGGTCTGATGAGGCATCAGTCCGTCTGAAGGATAGTGATGGGCGATTGAGATTACGGATAAAATCTGATCAAGAAATTCCGAGGCATTTACATCGTCCCCGGGTACAAGGTGGTGCGACTCTACTGATTTGGGCTGGCATTTGGACCAATGGCCGCTCTGAACTTCACATACAGCAAGGAACCATGAATTCTGAACGCTATGTGAATGTTTTACGAATGAACATTGGCCAAATGACAGATCAACTTGGTGATCCATCGACTTGGTTATTTATGGATGATAATGCTACGTGTCACAGGAGTAGTAGAGTCAACTTATGCAAGTCTCAATTAGGGCTTAGGACATTATCTTGGTCAGCTCGTTCTCCTGATCAGAATCCCATAGAAAATGTATGGAGTATTCTAAAACGTAACGTTCGTCGTTCACTGCTACCTACAGATGGCGTATCACAACTTGCGTCACTGTTAAAAAGAGAGTGGAGAAAGTTAGATCAGTCAAAAATCAACGATATCATCGAATCAATGCCTAGACGAATTGGTAATGTCATTGACAATAAGGGTAGGGCCAAAAAATATTAGCTTCTTAAGAACCGTTACTGTATCATAGCTTATCAGATTATATAAGGACATTTAAATATATTAGGGACATGAAATAACATGAAAAATGCTTTCTGTATCATACTTATGTTTTATGTAGTCAAATTTTAGGATGATCCACTTTTTATGAAACGGACTGTAGAATTAATTAGAAGTCGGTCATTTGAAGCTAATTTCCAATATATCTATTGCTAGCCACCCCTAGTCTCCATAGAAATCTGCTAACCTTAATTTTCCCTTTTGTTGTACGTCGTATTTATCGTATCGAGAAGAACAACGCACTAACCCTGATCCCCCCTTTAAAGGCAATCTCCTCGGTAAGCATGTCCTCTTGTTTTAACACTGCACAGTCATGTCGTGTCCATGTTAGTGCTTCCATCACATCCGAATTGCACGACTATGCGAGAGTGGTAGAAGTCATTTCTTGTTGTCTATCATTTAGTTGCCTCGGGAAATTTATTTTAAAATTAGAGATTGATTCAAAGATGATGCATTATTTTCTTTGTGCAGCATATTTTGCAAGAGAACAGATATGTCAATTAGTCAAGTTGTTATTTTAAGGTTGTAAACTTTCGTCGATATGACGGCCTGTTCACGCAAAGAGGAATTTTCAAAATTACATTTGTTTACATCACAGTTTAAACATCAATATCTCAAATGCTGTATAGTCATTTTAGTTGTTGAGACTTGGCTTCATTGACTTTATAAGTAAAGCATATTTGAAACGTAATTTTTTAAAACTATCGGCATCAGATGCCATGATTTTGACAAAATAATGAAGCGCTCGGTTGGGGAGCAACTTTGGCGATGTTTGAATATTATTGTACTCCTGATGTTGTTTTGACACGCGCTGCATGTGATTTTATACACAACACAACCACAGCTTTCATATGTCTGTGATTGTTTTCAATCTGAAATCACATGTACGTATCAAGACAACTATACCGGGTGTAGGCCTGCAGTCCGCTCTCTTCATACAGGGATAGAGAGCATGCAACATGCCAACCATAGAAAGTCCATAGTACCATAGAAAGTCCATAGTACCATAGTACTATTATCTACTTCTATGATGTTCCAATATGTTCTAACATCTTCAAGGTCACTCCCCCAACCTAGTTTTTCATTTTAACGTCAAAGTCAGCGTTTGATACCAATAGTATGAATTTTCGTCACAGAGAGACAATACTAATAAAATCTATGAAGCCAGACCTCAGCAACAAAGTAGAATGTTCAACAGCATGCTGTGAGACATTGATATCTTAGCTCAGATGTAGATATATGCAATTATGAAAAATCCCTAACTACGTGAGCAGGCCGTCATGTTGGCTAAAGTTTGCAAATGTTTGTAATCTTCTTACGATGGCAGCTTGGCTGTTTAACAGCTTGATTTTCTGATTCAAAGATGTTGCACCAATGTTCCTGTTGTGATTCAAAATAATGATGTGATATTAATGCTAAGATAAAAATGCCAGCTGATCTCCATAGAGGTGAATCTAGATCCCTGTGCGGAAATTTTCCGCTCGGCAATTGGAAACGATGGTCACGAGTTTCGTATGTGGGGGATCTCGTAGGGGTCACAAGTATGCATTAAAAGGATAAGACCATGACTCTCCCCAACCACCATACACTGTCATCGTGTCAAAAAAGTGCTAAAGTCAAGATGTTTCAGATTTCAATTCTTGTGGTCATGCACTATCACGCATGGCTTTCTCTATGAACATAAATAAGCTTCAAGATCTCAACAAGACATTCAATGTTCCATAAACTAAGCCTACTGATATATTTACCAATGAAATGACAATCTTCCCCGGAAATAGGCATTGGAATTACTTGAAATACATGTATGCCATGAAAAAAAGTTGTGTAATATTGTTTGGCTTCTTAGAATTTAGTGAATACGATTTTGACGTATTTTTGACGTTGAAAAAAGTATCTGTTGGCAGGGACCTGTTGCATAGAAGTTCATGAGTGGACGAGTATTCCATTCTCTCATAAGGATTGGGTTACATAAAGGCATGAGAGATGTGGATAGTGATGAGAATCATAACTGTCGGCTGCATAAAGCATGTTGCATGAGTGGAATTTCCGCGAATTTCCAATCACTCATACTTCTTCGCGGATGGTGGAGGATGTTGGATTCTTAAGAGAGGTGCGATCTCTCACCTCTAACATCCCATTCGTATTTCTATTTTTCGATATCTATGTTTCATTGAATCAAGTTTATAGTCCGGCAGCCAGAACGAGTTTCTGCAGGGAACGGGGCCGAAAATGAGACTTTCACAGAATGATGTACACCCGATGCCTACTTCGAATCTGTACGTCTGCCGAGTTCTAGTGAGTTCCTCTTCTTGTCAGACAGGATCAAAGAAAGTCACATGTAAATCCGATGGGACGCAGATTGCAGTTCTTGGCTAAAGTAAAGTTTTCTATATTTTCTCTGATTAAACGAAAAGTACCAAGCCCAGAGTCATAATGTTTGGCATGGAATATCTTCATGTCATTTCCTATGATGTGCATTTGCTTTTATCATGCATCTAATCGGCAATGTATGTGAGAATGTGGTTCAATGTGGATAAATTAGCTCAAAATGCTTGTGTCTGTCGACTTTAAGCGGCTCGCCAAATCTAAATGTGTTTAGCTTTATAGACAGGGTTGCATGAACATGAAAGGAAATGAAATGAAGACATTTCATGCCAAACATTATGACTCCGGGCTAAGTACTTCTCGTTTAATCAGAGAAAACATAGAAAATTTTATTTTAGCCAAGAACTGCAATCTGCGTCCCATCGGATTTACAAGTGTTTTTCTTTGATCCTGTCTGACAAGAAGAGAACTCACTAGAACTCGGCAGACGTGCCGATTCGTAGAAGGCATAGGGAGTACATCATTCTGTGAAAGTCTCATTTTCGGCCTCGTTCCCTGCAGAAACTCGATCTGGCTGCCGGACTATTTAGTGGTTATCAGAGATTGGTTTGTCCGATCACTGCATCTAAGCGGAAATGATGGATGGCGATAGCGAAGACGAAGCAGCCCAATGTTGACAGTTTTGTTTTATGCAGTCTCATGCGATGGTCAATCAATAGTTCTTCAACTAACTGACAGATCATTCATTCTTTTATAACAGAGAAGTTTCTTCATTTCACGCTTGCTATACATAACCACCTGATTTTATAGTCCGGCAGCTAGAACGAGTTTCTGCAGGGAACAAGGCCGAAAGTGAGACTTTCACAGAATGATGTACACCCGATGCCTCCTACGAATCTGCACGTCTGCCGAGTTCTAGTGAGTTCCTCTTCTTGCCAGACAAGATCAAAGAAAAATACATGTAAATCCGATGGGACGCAGATTGCAGTTTTTGGCTAAAGTAAAGTTTTCTATGTTTTCTCTGATTAAACGAAAAGTACCAAGCCCAGAGTCATAATGTTTGGCATGGAATATCTTCAGGTCATTTCCTATGATGTGCATTTGCTTTTATCATGCATCTGATCGGCAATGTATGTGAGAATGTGGTTCAATGTGGATGAAGTGGGCCAACATGTTGGTGTTTGCCGACATTAGGAGGCTTGCCAAATCTAAATATGTTTAGTTTTATAAACAAGGGTGCATGAACATGAAAGGAAATGAAATGAAGACATTTCATGCCAAACATTATGACTCCGGGCTTAGTACTTCTCGTTTAATCAGAGAAAACATAGAAAATTTTATTTTAACGAAAAGCTGCAATCTGAGTCCCATTGGATTTACATGTGCTTTTCTTTGATCCTGTCTGGCAAGAAGAGGAACTCACTAGAACTCGGCAGACGTGCCGATTCATAGTAGGCATGGGGTGTACATCATTCTGTGAAAGTCTCATTTTCGGCCTCGTTCTGGCTGCCGGACTATTAGGCAATGTCCTTACGATTACAGAGCAAAGTCAGACGGTTGCCAACAATAGCAGCTTCAGATCGATCACTCATGAACTTTGATTCATGCTTCTGAGCACCAAAGTGGCTTTATGCAACCGATGTACTCATCTCTCTTCTACCATCCAATATCCACTCATCTCTCGTCCACCCATAAATTTCTATGCAATAGGCCCCTGTTTGACCTAAGCTATGTGGATGGATATTTGCTTGTTTATCAAACATGATAAAGGATATGAAGTACATTGCACTGACGAAAACCTAATGAACTGAAATATTGCGATATGGTAGGTACGAAAATGAATGTGGCAGATGTAACTTACTTGTCAACTGATAATTGTCATTGATAACATCTGAGATGCAAGTATCAGACATGCTTGCAGTTGAAATCGACATGCTCAGTGAATGCATAAATAGCGAGGACTTTCCACAAATAGTTCTCCTATTCTCTTTCTCCCGGCTTCCAGCCCGGTGGTTGACCTTAGACACCCACTTGAAGAACCATCTGGAGCGTAGGCATATCTAAGAAATGTTTGTATTAAAATCAGAAGGACAAATTAAAATGAAGATCATCCTTCCTTAAGACTGGTTTGCGGAGAGAAAAGGAATCGACATTTGCTGACATCCTCACGTCACAATGCATCGTAACTTCGACGCTACATCATAGGCTTCAAGAAGTAAAGTCATTATTGTCAGCGAAGGGACATTGCATGTTTCCTCATGTGCTGGAAAATGATTTTGCTGCATGATGAATATTTCTCCCATTGAACGGTTTCTGCTCAAATCTGTGTTCTTCTTTGATAATGATTTTGACGATGTGCCCCTTAAGGACAATGCTTGGGCTTATAATGAACACCAAATTTAGATTTAGACTGTCTTATTTGAGCTACTGTGTAAGTTTACAAAGGTTTGTAAATTTCCCATAAAAAATTGCTGTTCGAACAGTTTATAGAATGAAGTAGAATAAAGAATAGTTTATTCAAGTAAACAAAAGTTTAGATAGTTATTGGGAACAGATTTGGAAATGAATCAGTAAGTATTGCGAAACACACCACATAATTCCTCTCTGTGTTTCCACTACACGGTAAACTGTAGTTCAAAATGCAGAACCACAATGTCTTGGAGGTGCGTTTTGGGTTGCACTCAGTGTGTATTTTGCTACCTCAAGTTAAAACTACCAAATCGAATTGTGTAGGTGACCGTTTCATATCTATGCCAAATAAAGAAGCAGCTTAAATCAAGACAAACTAAATGAGGATATGAACATTTTCCCATTCTGTGCTAAGAGCACGTGGACAAACTGATCCGAAATTCGTTTATGACTGACAACCTGCAGTGTTCATCCAGCTAATTATAGTGATTAGCTACAGATAGTTAGTGAAGACGTTTACGTGTATTGTTCAAATGTGATAGAACGCGGATAGTCATACAATGAGATTATATGTCATTCCATCGATGATTAAATGATTCAACCCATTAAAACTCACACAAGTATCAAAACTTAGTTTTTCTATTTGTTTCACATTTACGTCGTTCTAAGCATCGTGCGAGGTTGGGGTGGCAGCGTTAGAGTTTCATCGGCTTCTTCCTAGATTGAACAACAAAGATTTGAGAATCGTTCATTAGCTCAACATCTTCTGTAAATGTGAATCTGAGATAATTTTTTGACTGCCATGGAAGCAGAAGGAGGGATCACATCAACTCCTCTGACTGAACACTTCAAACGGTTGACATTGATGAGATTCTGTTATGGCTTGTCCTCGTGATTCACAGCATCTGATAGCAGCGCAATCTGACAGTTAAATTCATGTACATTTAGATTTCTAAATTTGATTTCATCGATGATAAACAGTCCAATGTAAATATTCTTCAGAACAGTGAGATAAAATGATTCATTATCTACTTCGATTTTATATATAAGGATTTCCAATTGCAAATGAATTAAATCACAGCAATTGCATTACCCGAACATCGTAGGGTATGATCAATGCGAATGGCAAAGTCGAAGCTCTTCAGCAAATTTCATCTCAGCTGATTCTTATTTCATGAGAATGAACGATATTTTCCTTCCCATTTTATCGTTATCATAGTCACGTCATTTCGCAGATATGAGAAAGGCAGCCTTGACCAGTGAACGTACCGTACTTCTTTCAATAGCAGCCGCCCGGAATGGTAGCCAGGGATGCCATTCGAAGCTGTGAATCCATACAGAGTACCGTCTATATCTATGTTAACTCTTAGGGCGTGCGCGCACTAAGCGGCCAGGTCGCTGCGATCATGGCCGTCGCAGCCAAAAAAATGTATGACCATGAAAGCGGCTGCGACAGCGACCAATCGACGCCATTTGTTGAGGAAAAAAGAATGAGGAAGAGGTTTCAGCAGTTTATTATCTATTTGTCGAGGGAAGGGTCTCTTAGTGCGCGCTCTGTCATAGGCTGCAACGTATTTTACTGGTCGCCGTGACGTCTTGGACGCCTGTGCGCCGCTGCAGATCTTGATGGCCGTCACGACCAAGTGGTCGCGGCTGGATAGTGCGCGCCAGTATTGTTAACAGCTACGTAAAATACGTACTGCGTATTCTTTTTATGATTTGCGTAAAAATAGTGGGTATTTTTCGTTACACGTATTTTTCTGCCGATGCACACTTCTAAAAATAACATTGTAATGTAATTACAAATTGTTTATTTTTTAATCTGGAAATTGGGGCCTTTGTTATAATGCCAATTATGTCCCTTTCATAATCAGGTTTTTATGAACCCTGAGAAACTGAAATTTTTCGTTTTGCTTTATAGTTATGTACATTTTTTGTTACATAGCTACACATACATTTATAGTCTGTTCACCAAAAAGTGCTGTGTGTCTAGTATTATGTGCGCTCGCGAAGGAAATTAAATAATTCAAAACAACTGTGGCATTCAAAAGAAAAGATTCTTCGGGTACTTCCAAGCGATTATTATTGCGTGTGCGACGTTTCGCCCCAAAGGCTTAATCATGCACGAATGGAGATGTACAGCGCAACATTCACATCATACGACCGAAGAAAATCGATAAAGAAAATTATTACGTAAGCACATGCTAAGGTTAAAAAATTCTACTGATAACAAATATTAAAAGTACCATGAAAATTAAGAAAATTATCATTTATCAAAAAGACATACAGAAAGCTAAGATCTAGAGACAAGCCTAAATCGAAGAAGGATGAAGAAAAGAAAATCTTCATGAAAATCCCCTTCATTGATGAAGTCTTGAAACGGAAGATATCCAGCTTGATGAAAAGAACAGATGTACATGACCTGATGAACATTTGGTACGACTCTGGAAGCAGCTTAAAACGGAGATTCCACCCCCCTAAGGAAAGGCCTCAATGCTCTGCCGATTGCTGTGCATGTAACTTTTCTAAAAAGAAGAAAGATTCCTGTTTTGAGAAAAACCTGATATACAAGATAACCTGCAAGTTGTGCTCGAAATACTATAACGGTGAGACATCAAGATTGGTAGGGACGCGCATAAAGGAACACGTAATGTCGAGTAATCCCTCTGCAGTGAAGGAACACTTTGTTTCTGACCATAAAGGACATTCAATGAATATTGAATGGGAGATCGTGCACCGAAATCTGAAAGGTTATGTGAAGAGAAGGAGCTTGGAAAGCAGATACATCAAGGATGCTGGTAACCAAGCTATGAACAGACAAGAATCTTTCTCAACCATATGAACTTTTGCGCATCCGCCTCAAGATTTTCTTAATTTTCATGGTACTTTTAATCTTTGTTATCAGTAGAATTTTTAACCTTAGCATGTGCTTACGTGATAATTTTCTTTATCGATTTTCTTCGGTCGTATGATGTGAATGTTGCGCTGTACATCTTCATTCGTGCATGATTAAGCCTTTGGGGCGAAACATCGCACACGCAATGATAATCGCTTGGAAGCCTGACTGGAATCTTTACATCAAGCGCGCCGGATTGTGCGCCGGCACCAAATTCTATTTATAGATCCTTCCGGATTAAAGCGCGCCGGCACCAAATTCTATTTATAGATTCTACTCAATAAAGGTCCGCATGATGAGTTTAATGCGCGCCGTAACCAAACACAGTAATTTAACTTGAACGAGTACGTTTTCATCCTTTCATTCGCAATATTTTTTGCGCTATATTTGCACGAACGAATAGGATACAGGCCATATTTCCACAGAACTGATTTACTATAGATACGTATCTATAGAAACGTGTCTCTTTCATGGAGTTTGTCTGAGTAGATGGTGTTTATGATATACGACTGACGATTTACCACAAAAAGAAATTATAGAAAAGTAAATGCAATCTCGCAGCCAGTAGGCCTATTTCGAATTCGAAATCTTACCCAGTTCATTCTGCAGTTATTTCATTTTCCGATGATATATTGTACAAGATAATAAAGCCTCTCTAAGTACTCTCTAAGTAAATAAATAATAAATACTCTCTACAGTATACTGTTTGTTACTACTCCGTTAGTATCCTAAAATGTACTTCAAAGGCCAAAGCGCGCCTCGCCGGCGCGCCGGGATATGTTCTATTTTTTAGAAAATATCGCTTATCGAGCGCGCCGGATTAATCCAGCAAAACATGTAAAGATTCCAGTCGAGCATGGAAGTACTCGAAGAATCTTTTCTTTTGAACCCTTTATATTATGGAACCGGGTACGTGGAGGACTCGGCCTCCGGGCCATATCACTAACTGTGGCATTGTTATATTTTTCGATTTATACGTGTAATGTAGCCTATCAATAGAGACAGCTCTAAACTCCACAGTAAATATTGAATACTTGCAATGTGAATACATGTAACAAGTTAACGCCTGCCACTCAGATCAATTTGCTCTCAGGTTTCATTGGATGAATATTCATGTTCATAATTGGATTCAAGTTATGTTTAGGAACACTCGATCTTTTTTTGGTGTTACTGTAAAATCATAAAAGCCCGACTTATATCAGACAAGTTAAAATAAAATGCGTAAATTAGTTCCATACGATTTATTTACCGTCATGATTTCTTTGAATATCGATTGATTCTCGATGTCAATTAAACTGCGTAAAAATTATTGGCCTGCGCATTTATTTTGGATGTGAGCCGTTGGCAACACTGGTGAGCGCGCGAGAAGACGACTTCCCATCTGCGAAATGATGACTAGGCATTCTTGCTGGCCTCCCAAGACTTGCCCGCCGCTACCTGGTCGCTTAGTGCGCACACGCCCTTACTGCTTTATTATTAGTGTTTCGTGCTATTACAAAATATCTTAATTAAGAATGCCACCTTTTACGTATCAATAGGGCAAAATAAAGGGACCATGTGATCATGTTATCAATTCAAATAAAACGTTTTTTCTCATCAATCTCGGTTGAGAATTTTCAGCGAATCCTCGGAATTCCGCGAGGGTGACAATAAATCTATTTAATACATTATTTAGTATTTATTATATTCCCCCCTCCCGTTGCCCCACTCACATCCCTGCAATTTGAACCAATCTCTTGTCAATTGGTTTTTATCAGAACCCGTTTTTACGCACCGTTTTTATGTAATGCGATTCGACTTCGACTTCAGTCAGTTACCTTAACGAGCCTGCAATACCTAGCTGGAATTCTGTATTGTCAATATCATCATATTGAAAATACCAACATGCTCAGACATGTGCAATTACAAATTGCAATTTCCATATAAATCACAGTGCGTCGGATATAGAACCTTTCAGTGGTAGCCGCGGTTATCATTCGAAGAAATATGATAATCGAACTTTGATTCTCCATTGGACCTTTGAACTTGATTTCTGATTCTAATTGAAATAATTGAGATTCCATCCCTTAGAAGCTATGAATTCAGTATCCGATTGCATCCGAATTTTCTGCTCGAAGCAGGCGTAATTGTGAGTGTCTGTGGACCCCAACTCCTGCATGCTGAGATTGCATTTGACAATGTTTCGGTCTAAGGACTATGCTAATACCTTAGTAGGCCTATGTGAGACGTAGGTGATGGTGGGAATGTGAAGAAGCTCGGGACTAAGTCATTCATCGTTAATGCAGCGAACAAGATGAAATGGACTTCGATGATTCCAGGCAACTGCTCATCCATTTTATCTGCTCATTGGCTACAGCAAGCAGTCCTGATACTGCTCTTTACAATAGGCCTATTCGTCTTTGATTAGTGGATGAATGACATTTTACATCTCTGGAAAAGCAGGCTTGGGTCCACCGCTGTTCATAACAGCAGAAACAGAAGATAGGATTTGCAAAAAATGCGAGCTAGTCTTGGATTCGATGCCTGGATTGCATTTATAGAAAGGATACTTAATCTACTACACGTGGCACAGTTTTGCTATTGCTTTGAATACCTGCGTGTGCTTTTCACTTCATCAATCAAATTATCCCTTCAATTTCTGTGGATTTGAAGAACACGATCCTCACAAATTTGAATTCTTTCTACATTGAGAATGCAGGACCTTCCTCCTACTGAAATCCGCTATATATTGACAAGAAATTGTTGGATGGACTGAGATGTCATCATTAAATGTCGTCTGGTTATTGTAGAGTTCATGATTGTCACAATTGTTGCATGTTGATTTTTTCTTAGCTTCTTCTCGGTTAAATTTGAACTGTACACTCAACATCGGAACCTTCGGAGCGGTTTTCGAACACGTGTTTTCTTCTCAACAGGTCGGTCTGGATGGTGAGAATCATATTCGAGTGGGAAAACTCAACATGGTGGACTTGGCGGGAAGTGAGCGACAGTCTAAGACTGGTGCAGAGGTAAGTGACATTCAGTAGGTGCCGCAATTGACACAAACTCATTTAGACGAATTAAAGGTTTCAACGTATTGAAAACCATTATAGGTTTTTAATAGAAAGCACTTGTAGATTGCTCTTGAAATCCATGCGAGAATAGAAATTTTGTGACAAACTGTGACGATAAATTTCTAATAAATATGAACATACCCATTTAAAGATTGTTACTAACTTTTAGAGTCATTTGCTTTAATTGCTTCCACGACTTCTCAAAGGGATTGCTACAATTTTCGGAATGTTCTCGTCATTGCTTAAAGACCAAACTTTTGATGGCGTTCTCTTTTCCACTCTCATACAGTTGTCCCTCGTAAATTCTAGAGTCCCAAAGCGTTTCAGCTCTTCGATAAATTGTATTAGATGAATAATCCTTAAAGATAAAGTTGCTGCACAAGAATGCACGTTTATGCAGAATGCATGTCCTATCGCTTTATATACTAAAAGGCTGCAATATGTGCATGCTATTTAATTTCTCTCTTTTTCAAATTTTAATGAGAATCATTTAATCTTCGTTGCAAGAAATAAATCAAACGATTTGATGCTATCAATTGATCTTAAAGGAACTTGTTCGCTTCTGTCAAACATGTATACACGCGCTTACTAAAAACCTTCCTGTGTAGTATGATCAGTGGTTTTCTTGAAAGCCCTTGAAACCCCCTTGCATATCAGAAATTTGAAACCCTCCCTTCTAATAAAAAAAACTTTGCGTTGACAGGGAGACCGTCTGAAGGAGGCAACGAAGATCAATCTCAGTCTTTCCGCTCTGGGCAATGTCATCTCGGCTCTAGTTGACAGCAAAGTGGCTCACGTTCCGTATCGAGATTCGAAATTGACTCGTCTTCTGCAAGATTCACTTGGAGGAAACGCCAAGACGGTGATGGTTGCCAACATCGGTCCAGCCAGTTATAACTACGATGAAACACTGAACACATTGCGGTATGCGAATCGTGCGAAGAACATCAAGAACAAGCCGAAGATCAATGAAGATCCGAAAGACGCCTTGTTGCGTGAATATCAGAATGAGATTAATCGATTGAAGAATATGCTGACCGGAGGTGATCCTCAGACTAAAAAGAGAGGCAAGAAGAAGAGACAGCGGGTAAAGAAGCAGCGTGTCCTGGACGACGGTACAGTGGAAGAATATAGCGAAGAAGAAGCTGATGAGGACGATGAAGCGAATTTCATGAAAGAACAGCAAGCAAAGCTGGAAGTGGAGAAGCAAGCGATCATCAACAATCAAACCCTCATCGCTGAAGAGAAGGAGAAGTTCTTGAGAGAAGTCCAGGAGAGAGAGGAGCAGTTGAACGCTGAGCATCAGAAGAAAGAAGCTCTGCAAATGAAGATCAAGACGATGGAGAGCAAATTACTTTGTGGTGGAGAGAATATCGTTGATCACACGAATGAACAGCAACGAGCGTTAGAACGCCGACAGCAAGAAATAGCAGAACAGAAGCGTCGAGAAAGGGAAATTATCAAACAAATGGAAGATAAAGAAGAAACCATGTTGGCCTTACAAGACGAATATTCATCACTGCAGGAAGAAGTTGATATCAAGACAAAGAAGCTGAAGAAGTTGTTCCAGAAATTCCAACTTGTGAAGCAAGAGATCAACGATGGTCAGGTAAGGATTTCACTGTCTAATTTTCCTGTTATTTAGTACTAAAATTGCTGCTTGATTCTTAGTAATTTCGATTGAATTGGTAAAGAAAGACTCTGATATCATTTTTTATTAGTTTAGATTTTAATATAGATTAAACTAGATTAGATTTAATTACATTTTTTACAGATTTTAATATAGTTAGATTTTATATGTTAATTTTTGTGCATAGAAATACTGAAAAATAATAATGTTTGAATAATTTCAACTTATAAGAAAATGAATTCATTTTAAAGTAAAAATGCATTAACGGGAGTTTTTAGTAACTTTGTTTGGATAAAATGTCCTTGATTTACTTCTTTAGTGAATACAAATTGGCAATATTTTCCAATCCTACATTTGACTTCTTTTTTAATCAGAAGTAAAAAGTTCCGACTCAGCAGGATTTTTAACTTGAATTTGAAACGCAATTTAGAAATCTACTTGTTTTTATTTGTGCTGATTATTCATTCCAATATTTCGACTGCATCAGTCAGCGGCTTGGTTCCAGGGCTCCCACTCCTGCGCAAATTTTCAAATTCTGCGCAAATGTGCAAATTTTTAGGAAATTCCAATTTTCTGCGCAAATTTGACAATTTTGTTGTAAAAATGTTAAATTAATAATTAATATCGACATGGTATCCATGAAGTTGCTACCGTTGTAACATGATACACCCAGTATTTTATCTGTCCAGGGCATTCCATTTCTAAGCATGCTTTTTTTTAGTTTTTCTGGATTATTATTGCGTCTTTCCCGACACTTAAACAGAAGTAAACTTTTGTAAACATCCCGTATAATGATCATTCAGATAGGAAGACGAGAAAATCTAACTTAATGTACATCAACTTAAATAATCATGCAACAAGTTTTAGTAATCATGCAAAACAAACGTCATAATTATGCTATGTTTACTTAAGTTTGAAATATAAGCTTACAATATAAGCTTCTAACCATCAACTGTCTCGAACGTTTTTATTTCCAAAGTCATATTATTTCCAAAACAAATTCATTTTAATTTCATCCTCGATGTCATTATTAATAGAGAACAGTTCTGTCTTTATCGACAAAAACTTATTAATTGTATGACAAATATTATATCGACATCTATTATGTCAGACGGTACCTAAATATAATTCCACGATAGGAAAATTAGCCCGTGAAACGCTTTTAAAAAACTGCATAATTGCGACTACACTTCCGACTAGTATACCTTCTTTTAGTATACTGCCACTCTTTGTATATGCACATTCATTTTAGAGTTGTTTTATTTTTACAATGCCAAAAATTCTGCTTCATATATTTCGCTGTTTCGTAAGATTTTCACGTTTAGATCTGCCCATATTGTATCGAGCTTTCGAATAAATAATTGTTTGAATACCATAATATAAAGATATCATAAACATGACTTTTCCTTTGTTTTTTAAAAAAACTATTTCTTGATATATCACTTGTAGCTAGTGAGTATCGATAAATTACATGCTTGACTAGGCCCTACAATTAATTACATACATTACTACAAGTAGGGCTTTATGCCTAAATTACATATGTCCTACTTAACTCTGAGATAACTATCACATGATATAGTAAAACATTGACTGACAATCATTTAGCAGTTCATTAGCTCAAACTTTGGTCTACATTGATATTTTAGAAATGCAATAAGATAATACAGTAGAATTCGCATATATCGGCTTCGGCTATATCGGCGGTTCGTCTATATCGGCGGTTTCTTTTTGTCCCGGCAGAATTTCCTATTTTTTTTCCATAATCGTCGGTTCGCTTATATTCGGCTATATCGGCGGCGATTGCTCCTATCGCGGCGCATTTTCGCCCTCCCTGACAGAAAAAATTCGTTTATAAGGGGATTTTTGGAAGGACATCTTCACGCGATGTGTTTTGCTAGACGGATACTAGAATGACCAAAGTATTTACACACTGTATTATTTTTTTTTTATTTTTTCCATATTGGAATCTTTGAGGGGGCGGGATAGCTGAGGTGCGATAGGGATAGAGATTCTAACTTCTAATAATTATATAAATCTAGTGCATTACAAAAATTCTAAATTATGATCTCGTGTCAATGTTTGGGGTTTGGGTTTGGGATGAATTGTAATTTGTAGAATGCCAAAGTCTCAAAAGATAAGTAGGCTAGCCACTGATGGGTGATGATTGATTGTAACGTGCTCGCGTAGTGATTCATTCATTGTTTTTACACGCCACCACCTATCATAGGAAGAAAAGACTCTACGTAGTGCTGATTGTTTAAGTCAAAACTGAGTACTCTCTCCTGCGTCGTGAAACGCATTGTTGATTTCTTGGTTTCGCTTCTGTCGAAATCTAGCACGCGATCCCTCCACTGTTTCCATCTCTATCGCCTTACTTTCTTACTTTGCTCTAGATTGATTGTGATGTACTGATGAAGAATTCTTTAATTCTTTTTTGCTATTGGATTAGTGCTTCAATATAGCAGTCTGGTGTAAGGTTCTTGAATCTTCAAAAAGCACATAGCAGTTTTAATACACGTATAATACATTGTATGATGCATGGGCATGATTCAGAGCTTGAGGCGCCGATATATGCGAATTCTACTGTAACTTGAAGCAATTATATAAATCACAAACACAAAGATGGCGACACAGGGGGTCTAGGCACAAGAATTTCGAATTTTCTCCCTGAAAAACAAAAGCTGCGCAATTTTTAGCAGCCTGCGCTAATTTTCGCAAATTATGGAGTGGGAGCCCTGCTTGGTTTTTGGAAATTCTGTCTTAATCTCGACAAATATCCGAGCATAGGATATTTTTATTTTTTTATTATACCTACACTGTATTTCAGTTTTTTTCTATAGTCTTCCTTCCTAAATAGGCCATAACTCGGAAATATTGTCCATTTGTTGTAACAGCTGTTGATATACAATTGCAGTTAACCTTCAGGTACAACAACATTCTGCTCAAGATAAAGTATGAACTTGTATTTGGCCAGTGCATTCAACAACTCAGCAGAGGTGACTTCAAAATTGACACGAACAGTTTACTTTTATATGTTTGTCTGGTGCACTGTATTTAAAAGCCACGCACAGCAGTGATCTACAGTGCATGTACTTTGAATATTTGTAAATTTTTACAAATCAGTATCGTAAATCCATGTGTCAATGAATCTTAATGTGGTCAACCTAATCCCGTCTGTTGATGGGTCATTCCACGACGGTTCACCCAATGGTATGTGGCACTTCGTGTGTGATTTCACTCATCCTCGGATACATGTTTGTTATGCATTAGGAAGCACCAAATCTGAAATATTATATTCCAATTTTGAACACAGCGGGATCTAGAGTTAATTTAAGAAATTTGATTTTTCCCAAAATTTAGAAATTCTCAAAATTTGAATTTTCACTCAGCTGTAACTTTTTTATGTATATTCGCTTCTCAACCGAAGTTTGCATGCAGCATTAGGTCGGTAAAAAGGACTTCTGGTATGAATTTCAATGGGTAACTGGCATGTAGAACGGAGCTACATGGTTCCAAAGATGGCGAAAAAATAGGGCCCTCGAAAAAACACAAAAGACTTAATCTTATCTCACAACTTTATATATTCCTGTTACCCGTAGTAACTATGATAATTGTGTTACTGTATACGCTCGTATCAGTGTGGTTCCTATCTGTGATCTGAAGCGGTAGCCAGAAGGGCGTTCAAAAAACGTGATTTTTTTAAAGAATGCCGAAAATGGATGGCTATGATATCTATGAAAGGGAATAATTTCTTGATGCACACCAACTTAATGTTTTCAAGTACTATTGTACTATAAATGCTACTTCTCGATACTACTTATATAATTTTGACATCATACATTGAAAAAAATGTGCAAAATCAGAATTGGCCAATTTATACCACTTTAACTCGGCGTAACTGTTGATAACCATTTAACTTTCAAGAATCACGTCGAACTCTGTAGAAAAAAGGCCATGCAGAGAATATTCTGTCTACGAACACTAAAACGTTATGGTGGCAGTAGTCAATGACTAACTCGCCTCTATCACAAGTGCATTCGGAGCATTTTTGAGTACGCATCCCCAGCGTGGTTCCCATTTACGTCGAAGTTGCTACAGCAGGTCATCGAGAGAGTCGAAAAATGTTCTCTAAAAGTCATTCATCCTGCTTTGTCCTACGATGAGGCTCTTGAACTGACCAAAACAGCTCAAATTATCACGCATTTGAATAAAATGGTCCTCACTCAATTGATGAAAATGAAGAAGACTCATCATCCTCTCCACCATCTTATCCCTGTCAGACAGGAAAGCATTAGTCGGCGAGACACGAGAGGGTCGAACAGACTGCGAATTCCATGTCATCGTTTGATCCGTCGAAGGAAATCCTTTGTGGTGTATGCCACACAACTTTATAATTCAAACAGTGTTGTGTAGCTTTTTATTTTTCATGTGATCAGTAACTGTCCGTAACTACAAATGATTGAATTCATTTGAGAATAAAATCTCTCTCTCTCTCTCTCTAACTATCGGTAACCAGATAAAATTTCTTCTACAAGTAATTGAGCATGTCTCTTGAGTTTCAGAATCAATTTTGAGTCAAAACTGACTAACAGGAAAAAATCTAATGCCATAATCCATTTTCGGCATTCTTTAAAAAATCACGTTTTTTGAACGCCCTTCTAGTTACCGCTTAAGATCACAGATGTGAACCACACTGATACGAGCGTATACAGCAACACAATTATCATAGTTACTACGGGTAACAGGAATATATAAAGTTGTGAGATAAGATTAAGTCTTTTGTGTTTTTTCGAGGGCCCTATTTTTTCACCATCTTTGGAACCATGTAGCTCCGTTCTACATGCCAGTTACCCATTGAAATTCATACCAGAAGTCCTTTTTACCGAGCTGATGCTGCATGCAAACTTCGGTTGAGAAGCGAATATACATAAAAAAGTTACAGCTGAGTGAAAATTCAAATTTTGAGAATTTCTAAATTTTGGGAAAAATCAAATTTCTTAAATCAGCTCTAGATCTCGCTATATTTAAACTTGAAATATAATATTTCAGATTTGGTGCTTTCTAATGCATAACAAACATGTATCCGAGGATGAGTGAAATCGAAGACTAAGTGCCACAAAATGTTCCGAAAATTGGGTGAATCGTCGTGGAATGACCCATCTGTATTATATTCTGAGCAGGTGAATCAATGGAATTCATGAAACTCTGCAAAGAAGGTATCCATTTTTCAATTGGCCTCTATTCAAGTGAATTTTGTTACAGAGAACACAGTATATTGATTTTCTAAGGTTGAAATGTGTCGAACTGTGATTGTGAAGGTGTGTGATTGATGTGCAGTCGGTAGCTTCTGAAATATTCGGTAGCTGTTGCTGCATTTCTGTCACTGAGTGGTTGGAAAGGCGGAAGCATTCAAGGAAGTAAATCTCTGTATTTATCATTACTTCTCCTTTTCTCTCAGCGTATTTTTAGGGAAGAAATTCATCGTAGTGATGAGTGGGTGGCCCATTTGATAATTTATACTCTCTCTGAATGAAATTCATTCATAACTATCTACTTATGTGATGCATGAAAGTAGCCTGTAATGTTCTCTTCTCTGATAGGAGGAACACATTCGCAGCCGACAGGATTTAGAGCGAACTCAGGAAGAACTAACACGCGAGCTGAAGTTGAAGACTCTCATCATTGAGAACTTCATTCCTGTGGAGGAGAAAGAGAAGATTGTTTCTCGGGTCTTCTTTGATGAAGAGGCAGATACCTGGCGTCTGATGCCGCTGTCAAAGAAAGCAGGAGGAAGTGGTGACAATGAAGGTCCAACAGCAGAAATGGCTAAGAGACCTACATCAGCCATCAGCGGACGCCGACCGATGTCCGAATTCTCCCGCTTAGCCTGCACGATGGGCCCAAATCCTCGATACAAAGGAGAGAACATTCTTCAGCTGGAGCTTGATCTCCCCAATCCAACGACGAGGGTCTACGAGCCTCCAGCTATGGCACCTCAACTCGCAGCGGCCCTCGAAACTGCTCTACAAGACGAGGAAGATATCGACGTCGATGGACGACCGAACGTCTTCAAAACGAACGCCCCCGTACAGCGCCGGAAACAGCGCGATCAGAAAAGGTGAGAAACAAGTCGCTCGCCTCAGGGATTCTGAGTCCTATCACTCAGACTCTGACTCCGGTAGTAGGCGTAATAAGTAGCAGAGCAACAGAACACTCGTGGCGGGTTTCTCCATTCGCATTCTTATGTGCAGAGCACTTGCCGAGAATGAAGAGAGTAATGCAATGCATATGATTGACATTAACCGACTTGATGGGACTGATGTGTCCTTCGCCAGCCAACACCTTTTAATTATAAAGCAAGTCTTCAGTAGCCATACGTGTGTCTTATCTGCATTGGATATTCAACATGGCGGTCAAACTCAACAATTTAAAACTTACATGTATCGGATTTCCGAGTTATACATCACTTCTTCACAAAATAGTAACAACCATTAACATTCTACTTATCAGTAGTTTGACACTAGTATGCATATACATGTATAATCATTGAAGTATCGATAAACAGAACAGAAATTAAAGGATACCTCAGGGACCATGCTCAGCTTTCACGATTTTAACAAGTCATTAGGATAACTCTACGCCTGGTCTCCGTGGCACGGTGGTTACGTGTTTGACCTAGCGAACCTTCGGTTCAGAGGTCGAGCCCTGAAGGTCGAGTCTTCGATAATTACCTAATTGTGTGATTTGGAATGCAAAAAATGCTAAGGTCGACTCTAAATAGTCACTGAAAATTTGAGATGATTCATCAAAATGAATGTCATCGAGACGATGAGAGTTAGAGTCGAGTTGGAGTCCTTTCAGTTTTTAGGGCATCAACTCCGACTGTGGCAAATATAATAGAGCTTCGAGGACTGCGAATCCGCATCTCTGCTTCACTTCCAATGATGTTTGCAGCAGAGTTATTAAACTTGCTCTTGACTTTTGTGAAATTCATTTCAAATAAGATCATACGACGTCAGATTCCTTTGATGCTAGCTAGTGAATGCTTGTACAGCCTTCATTACAGTCTTCTGCTGATGTGAGGATGAATTTCGCAGTCACCCACTGTACATTCATGCAATAAGGTTCATTATCTCCAAGATAAATTAATATAAGGCACAATTGCCACATGTTGCAATAATTTCCTAAATATTAATGCGATTACCGATTGAGTGGCTTTATTGACAAAAGGAAGAAAAATACAGTTTGAAGCAATACTGTGAAAGCTTTTTCAAAATCTGTTTTGTATTTTGTCTTGAAGCTATATTTTCAAAAATGAGCTTAGAATATATCGTAGCGTGATAACCGATCATGTTTGGACAAGAGGACCAATACCTTTCTATCCATTGCTTACTAGAGAGATCAATGGCGAAGCCTAGGATACTACCAAGGATGCCGATTCCAACAAATGTTTGTACAGATTGTTTCATAAGTTAGGCACGATTTTATTTGAATGTATCTCTTTGTCACGTTGTCCAATTTGCCGAAACCATACATCGATTGAAAGCATCATGGAGTTTTATGTGATATATCATACTTGGTCATTGAAGTGAATAAACTTGTACAGTTTCAGCTTACGTAAGTACATCAAATTTATTCATATGCACTCCCAAAATGTATTGTTTTTCATGTTACTTTTTATCCATAAAGGATTATTGCTATCATCGTAGATAGTTTGAAAATGAAAATAGGTGTCTCCAGGTAATTCACTATATTTCTGGTATATTACATACATGTTCAAAATGTGCCCCACCCTCATACTCCGACACTTGCAGCGGTGTCCAAATGTTACTCACTACGGCTGACAACTCATCCTGAGTAATCTTATCACACTCCTGAATGCGAGTTCTCAAATCCTCTGCATTGGTAGGACAATTGCAGTGAAAAATTCGGGCTTTGAGTGTTTCCCAAAAAAAGTAATCCAAAGGATTTAAGTCAGGTGACCTTCGTGAGCCCACAACCACCTGCAAAATTCCAAACGACTCTCTTTATCTGATGGACACAACTCATGAAGAATCTGGATCTTGTTCGGATGCATCTTCAAATTATATCTCACTAATCAGTAGGTGCTGGTTACAGGAATGAATGCCTGTTTCTTCTGACAATCGTCTTATTGAAGTCGATTCAATTTCATTCTTGGTGTTATCAATTGCTTCGCGTACCAATTCTTCGTCGAGTGATGGTCTACCATTCTTAAGTTGAGTTAAGGAGAGAAAATGTTGCTTCTAATTTGGTGATCAATTTTCTGATGGCAGAGACGTCACATGGATCATTCCGTAGCCCGTTGCTCATGCTTGTATCTTCTGAAAGCCATAATTGCGCTGTTCCTGTTCGAATAATAACATCTGAGCAGATCGAGTCGCATTTGTAAGTCCATTTTTTCTGGTGTCATAACCAAAGACGATGAGAGTTGAGACAGTAGAATCCGTTCAAAAACGGGAAATATTCGATGTATTTGATCGAGACAAAATATCTATGGCAATATATATGGACCAAATGAAAATACATAGAGAGTAGAATACCTGTATTATACGAGAGTTTTAAAAACGCGAAGAAATCAAACTGAACTTATACATGACTTATGAAGTTATTCACGTATTTCATGAATAAATTTGATGTACTTATGTACGCTGAAATTGTACAAACTTACTTACTTCAATGACCAAGCATGATGTAGCTCCATGTTGCAGGCTTTCTATGGATGCATGGTTTAGGTAAATTGGACAAGGTGATAGAGAGATACACATCCAAGTAAAATCGTGCCTGACTTATGAAACAATCTGTAGTATGATATCAACCTGCTTCTCAGCCAACATACGAACAACATGCTGTCGACATTACAGATAGTGTATTTCACACATCCAAACACTACTGTAAAATACACTATAATAATTGCTCAATTGAAAAGAAACGATGGAAAATGGTGGATTATAGAAACAAAGAGAAATCAATAGAAATAATAGAAAAATGAACATTAGTTTTAGTGCATTTTAAAGAACATGGTTTTACACTCATGCGCATTCTTCCTCCTAACTTCCAATGATATTAGTGGGTGATTTACATTCATTCACTTTCATCGGAGATCGTTCAGGCTAAAGAGCAGCAAGTTCAATCAGAGATGGAAACCGGCCGCCGGATCGGCTTTTACTTTTTTTTACCATAAATTTACTTTTTATTGTTAGTGTCTTGCAAAAGTAGCAGACAGCAATTCTAGATTGTAAAATGGCTGTTAGCAGAGAAAGTCAATATTTTGATTTCATTGTTATTGAAATTTCATCTAACTCTTGATGCAAAATTCTTCGTATCCTTATTGCTTTAATACTGTTCTTCGTTTTCGAATAGATACTTAGCATGCAATAATGCATTTTTTCACCCAAGCGACTTTTCATTTTCAGTTAACAATATCTAACGGGGTTTTGCAATAAATCTGGTTGATAACGTAGCCTACATGCATTTTCAATTAATGAAAATGATATTTCGTGAGTATCGAGCGGGTAATCTTATGTGCAATCAATTATCGGTTGGGCTAGTACCAAGAACAACAGCGATTTCATATAGCAGAAGTACAGTAAAGTCACTTGGATTACAATTCGCCTATTCATAAAATGAATACAGTGAAAGAAGAATTATGAAAAAAACTTATGAAAATGAAAATAGCCAGACATTGATTTCTTTGTTTTATGATGTGAAAATTTGAGTTTTCGATTTGACAGATGAAAAAAAGGCATTATAAGCTATGATATATCATCGTAATCAAAACACGAATTGCAGATTTCATCGCTCACGAAATGCATGACATAGCCAGCTACATCTTCTTTGTAGACATTCTGCGACGCACGCGACCAATTCAGATTCTCCTGTTGTTTCTTTCACCCCAAAAAGTGCTTAATTTGACAACTTTTTTAAAAGGTGACTGAAATCATTTCTTTTTAAGTGACTGAGCGCATGTTTTCTTTTGATGCAAATCAGTTCCATAAACCGTGTTAAAGAATTAAATTGGTCGAAAATGAAATAATGTTCATCCTAAGAAATCGAAATAGAAATCTTTTCAAGAGATTTTGTGATACTGAGGCGTTAAGAATCAGATTTTGTGATATGACCATCATTAATGATGAGAAAGCAAAAGCAAATTTCCGAATTATTCTTAAGAAACCAAAAACATCGAATGCCCTAGCAACCTCAGCTACAAGCTCAACACAACAATGCTCAGATGTAGTTAGACAAGGATCTAGGGCTATGTCAACAATGCAAATGACACAGAGCTACACGAAGAAGATTGCGAGTCAGCACAGGTGAGGATTTACTGCAAAATTCCTACAAGATGAAGACTTCTTCGATAAAATTATTTTTTTTCGGACGAATACTAATGGGCCCTGGTCTCCTGATCTGTCCCCTTTGGACTTTTTTGTTTGTGGATTCCCTCTCCTGATCTTTGTTTGCCTCACAACCAAGAAAGTTTTACAACAGCTGAAAGACAGCATTTCATCATTAAGTTTTACAATCACCTCTGAAAATTCAAAAAATGCATCAGGTGCGCCTCCGAAAACGATCCGACAATGCATTGACAAGGTTAGTAAGACTGGCGAACAATGACTATTTTTTGAAATTTCTTCTAGAGACTTTGAATCTGATCTAGATACATTAAAGCTTCAGAACATCTTGGTTACCGAAAGTTTTCATTTAGAAGAAATGATCCATGGACAGAGTTAAATAAAATGAATGCTGTATTTTTATTAATTGAAATATTGAATTGGAATTTAAATTTGAATGAATGCAATTAAAGAGTTGAATTACGATTTTAAGTTTATTTAATTTGAATTATGATAATGGTTAATACTTTTATTCCATATACCCCTTTAAGAAGGTATTTAACTGATATATATTGCAAACTTTATATTCCTAACTTTATGATCACCCTGTATATTTACAGCGTGTATACGCTTCAGGGAAAACAGAAACAGGGAAAATTCAGGGAATTTGAAAAATTAATGTGATTAGTAGTGTTAAAGTCACTGTCCTTAACTACTAACAACTACTTAATGTCAAAGTTTATAGGTGAATGTACTAAGACTATATTTGATGTCATTTGATAAGAACATAAAGATTTGAGAACATAGATGAACAACTTAAAGCAACTATTTATAAACTGTCCTAAGTCACCTCTATTCGTATTTGCTAATTGCTGTTATTTTCTTCTTATTGCTAGATAAAATTATTTGTTGTCTCTTTTTTTGATTGCTAGTAGATTGAAAACCAAATAGGTTCTTGTTTTTTTTGCATTTATAAATAAAGATTCGATATGTTTGATCTTGAACGATAGTTTTATCAGTGCCGACATCGTTTATTACTCCTTCCAAGCGTTAACTTTGTCTTTCAAATGTTTAACTGATGATTTGATAGAGATGAGGAAGTATGATGATCATTGTATGACGTACTTGGTTTAATTTAAAACTGTTATAACAAAAGCAGCTGTCTTCATTCAGTTATCAGACAATAAATTATGCAGTTAATGAATTAATACAATTGATATTAACTGATATCATCTTTTTTTGGGTACTAAATCACTTTTTCGGTCAAATTCAGTTTATGATAATGTTCATAGAAAATTCAGGAAGCGTAGTCACCCTGCGTTTATTATCTGATCGTTTTACAGCGTTCTTCAGTACAATTTGTAGAGTATCGGTATGTACTCACCTTGATGAAATATTACTTAACGATAACTATAATCATTTATTGATGTATACTGGAAACAGGTACTTGTATCATACTACCTTGCTCAAATAGCCCACATTCTAGACGAACAAAATGCGCTTTGTATGTTAAGCCTATAAGTGAAAATATTATTCCACGCAAAAGATTTGTCCGTAGGCCCAAGATGTAGCTTATCTTGGATCTTGTAGGCCTACTATGATTTTGAATAATTTTGAAAGTTTAAATATTGGCCTCACCATCATTTTAGTGACTTGCTACTGGTGCGAAACAGGTCTAAGGTTGGCTTGTTGCCAGCCTATGCCTGGAGGTAGCCGGACCGGCCGGTTTCCATCTCTGAGTTCAATGAAATTGAAATTTCCACTTTTGTATGCATGTATGCATGCGAAACCATTTCTGTATGAGGAGGCCGTTACATTGGCTACTATCGTGGCTAATTATAATTGGAGTCACCTTCAGATTAATTTAAGTTGTCTGCAATTAAATATGTAATAATTTCAAATAGGCATGCAACAATAACTGTTTGATAATATAATTGATTGTGTTAACACAAAATCACAAATAATCATAAAAATTACTGTTCCACGATTTCAAATCAGTTAAATCAAAATATGTAAACATCTTCCAGACAATCTAGCCGATGGACAAAAAGATGAGACAAAAGGTGCAGTAAAATACTTGTACTTTCACACCAGTCACGAAGAAAATGAATTTTAAGACAATGTCAGACTCACGCAGTAAACGCGTTTGAATAAAAACGATGACGAAATCAACTTAGACATTGGTTCTCTAGCATTTCATTTCCACTCGTATAGCTTGCGCTTAAAATAGTTCTTTCAATATGACGTATTTTCAATAATGCTGCTTGATGAAAGCTGTAATTAATAGTTGAATTGTGCTTTTATATTCAATTTATATTATATTTTATATTGATATATATTATATTATATATATATTTATATTCAATATATTTTATAGAGATTTTCAATGAAATATGGAAATCAGTCTCAGAGAAGTTGATTGTGACCCTTTCAGATTGCGCAGCGCAAGGCCTCCCGAGCAGGAGTTCCCTACGTCTCGAGGACTGGTGCCGAAATAGAGATGTGGACTGAAAACCTTACCAGAGAAAGATCTCATCCATGAGATGGACTGTGTCTGTGATCTTCATCGCTGCCGCCGGTATATTTTTCCATTTCATCTTTCGCCGTCACAACACTGAGATTTTGGCCATGTTGTTCTGCAAGTCGTGTGTAGACAGTTCACAGTCACAATCAGCGAAGAGAAGAGGAATCAAACGTGTTTTATAATGATTTTATACGTTTTCACTGCCTTCAGGATTGAAAGATGGCCGCGTTTCAAGGACGTTGGCGCTGGAAATGCCTATGAATTCTTGTTTCTGTGATCCAATTGTATTGCTGCTTAATACTGTGACTTCTATTTCTTTTCAACGTGAATTACACTCCTGTAAATTGAAACTTTTGTTCTTCATTCAACAGTGAGAAGTGAGGCTCATCTAGAAATTTGGTTACATTTATCTTGCTAAGAAGCAACGAATTTGCATCAATAATTCCGCAATAAGCATGTACATAGGCACGGAATAGGGCTTTAGTTGACTTGCTGAAAAAAAGAAGAATTTGAATGCGCATCTGGGTTGGAGGCTCTCCGCTCCATTTGTCTAAAGGAGTTCTGAAAGCCCTCCAATCCGCTTTATTCGTCGGTAGGAAGCGCATATTTTGGATGTATTCTGTTGGATATCGAATTAATTAATTAAATAAGTGAACAGACAGAGATCTACAGGCTGTCAAAAGCAGATTGCGTTGTGTCAAAGACTACCAAGGAGAAGTAAATTTATCAGATTTGATTTTGACATAAACTGCTTCCCAGAATTTTAGTTTCGTGCTCCCTCGTATGCAGCCCACGGGTTATATGATTTTTGCAATTTAAGTGCGATATCTTTTCATGGCAAGTTGAAGAATGAATATATTTGAGTTAACTCCACTCTTTATAGATCAAGCATAAGATATTGATGATGAGGTGGAAAAGGAAAGGGGAGAAATCTAACAGAAAAATGATTACAACAGTGTCGGCGAACTCGGGACGCATAGACGTAGAACCTGAAGCTTATTTTGAGTGACAATTTTATTCTAGCAAATGTTTTATACCAATTTTTATAAGTTGAGCGATTGTCGCTTCTATCATTTTGACAAGAAGTGTGAAATAACCATGCTAAAGATGTGAATAAATAGATTTCTTAAGCATTGTTCAATGATTTTTGAAGGGAGCCATAAAATGATAATTGGGGCTGTGTGCGGTGCACTGATGCACCGGTTCTTCTGCTTGAATAGGTTCCAAGGCCGGTGCACCGAAATGTGCGAATTCCTATAAATTTGATGTTTTAACCCATTAAACGCGGCTGTGATTTCTTTGAATATTTCGAATTATATCAATAAACATAGCTTGAAATATCACGAAACATGAATGTTTTCAAATGTACAGTGCAGAATGAATGCCAGTCACATCGGATCGAATTTGAAGATGGCACATGTATATGCCATCGCGTCCTACCACTCATAAATAGCTGTAAATTTTGCTTGTGGCAATAAAAGGCAAAATTGAAGCACTGAACTTTATAAACCTGCAACAAGAACAATTTGTCTGGTGAGAATCTTGCTTGTGCATTTCAAACTTCATTTGTCACATCCGTTATTCATATCAACTGAGTTGATGTATTATTTAGTTACATGTAGGCTACATGTAAATCAAATTCTGATAAGAGCAATGTATTTCATAATTTTTACTTGTAGTTTTACTCAAAAAATAATTTGTGTCATTGTTGCATGATATAAAAGAGATCTCACAACAGTGTATAACTGCTTCTAAAACTCTCTTGCAAATACACATGCTTTGTACACATGCACTTATATCAGTAATTTTCTCTTTAGTAGGCCTAGTTTGGTCTGTAAAACGACTATCTTGCTTATGTGTATGGTCAACAGTTCATGCCGTCATGAAATAAGTCACCAAATGTGGCATGCTTTGAAACACTTGTCGCACAGTCCCACACCACATTTGTAGCATTACGTTCGTGAAAGATCTTGGCCCAAAGCGCAATAACTGCATGCATAAATGGTTTATAGGCATACAATCGTTGCCCATTGCCACCGACAAATTCTGACATCCAGCTTCTCCAATGCAATCATTTATTATCATTTTTAGATATTATAATCGTCTTCCTCATCTAGACTATGATGGTTAACTTCAGCGGGTGCCATGTTGCTATTCTGAAATAACAGAGAATCATTGAAAATAGTCTTCGCATGCACCGTGTATTTTTCAAAATCATGCTTATCTTGCATCACAATTAGAGACGAAAATAATCAAGTATTGTGTCTTCAAAAAATTAACATGCTGGTTTACACTAGGTGCTATTGCTATTACTAAGTTATAGTAATAGCAACTACGAAGCTTCTCATAAAATAGTGTGGGCAAGTGTGGGTCAGTGTGTGGTCCATTTGTCAAGGTCGTTTCTAATCCATGGGTAGGCCTCTTACCAATCTTTACATTCTTCTACAAACTTCTCGCATAATAATAATATAATGCATATAATTTGGCCAAACAAACTGATAGCTCACAATTTTGCTGTTCAACAAGCGTCACTGCGGGGCATTCGATAGACATGTTTATAGTAGTAGGTACATGTACAAATTAGGCCTACTTGATACATCATCGTCAAGGCCATTTTCCTCCTCTTTACCACTGTCTTTGTACTGTCCTCACCATCTCATAACGGGGGCCACATCATAATATCATCCTCTTCATTGTTAACTAGATCATACAGTGCATGAATCGCTGAAGGATTTTTGTCAAAAAGAAATACTTTTTCTGACATTCACAGTAGCGGATTACGCGATGGAATATATATATTCCAGTACGTATTGCTGCATTGCCACTGAACTAAGTCGAATTTGAATATCAGACTGGTGCACAGGGCTAGAAAATACGCCAAATGAAACATGCATGGACACAAAAGGATTATGAAAGTTTAAAATTGAATATTTTGCTCAACTTACCAAAACGAAGAAATTCTTCGCGCCATTTCGAAAAACAATTTAATTTCCCGCCAAATGGATAAAATTGAAAAAGTCATTTCACATCACAAATCTTGAACATCATTCTAAGTTATGTTTTTCCAAAAAGAAATGATCCGAAAAACGAGTTTTCACGGTTAAAATGAAGCATAAATGGAGGCAAATTACCTGGTATATATATTTAAAAGGTATCTAAGCGCCAAGCTAAATGGTCTCCGAGCGCCAAAAGTGGTGTCTGAGCGCCAAAATAGTCTCTAAGCGCCTCAAACGCATATATGCTGGAAAGGCTATGAGCGCCATTACTCATAATTGATAATTTAGTCTTATTATTAAATCATTCAAAAAACTACATCAAATTTAGTTTTATTGCATGTTACCTAAACAATGAAAGATAAAATCAGCATCACTCATCCAGACCATATATAAAAAATCAAACTTTGAATAAATTACGGCACATTGGACAAACGTGTGTTCTGTGACACAATTGATCATGCTCAATTAAACATTGGCAATTCAGCAGTTGATGAATAAAAGAAACTCTCTTCATGAAATCCTATTAAAGAATACCAGGGATGCACAGTTTAAATTCATATCATATCAAAACTCAAAACAATTTATGCTGAATACTACAAATAAATTGTGTGAATTATAATATAAGAAATTATAACTCTACAAACAAAATCAAACTGCATATGATTAAATCTTCTTGCATGTAATCCCATTTTAAAGAAAGAAAATAAAGAAACTGTTTTCACAACTATTTTTATTATCCACAAATGATTTGAAATAAGAAAGAAAGTCATTAAGTCATTCTAAAAAGGAATTAATGTCACAAATAGCAGCCACCTTAGCTTGCCATGATCTTTTGGTAGGGGGTGATCGGGTGGAGGGTACGCAATCTTCGTCTTCATCGCTTCTCACTCGTTTCTGTGGACGTTTTGACGCTGTTGCACGTGTAGGAGTAGATCTTGTTGGCTCTGTCGCAGCAGACGTTGTTGGTTCTGACGAGTCAACCGGAGCTGCTTCATTTGGTACAATAGGACACGACGATATATAGAAGTATGCTGAAAAGAAGATAAATTCAAGTTACATAAGACGAATAACAACATGAGGGCAATGAGGTGACGAGAAGTCCAAAAAGTATCTCATTCGTGACAAAATCAAGCTCAAAGCATATAAGTATTAACTAGGCATTGGTTTGTCATTTTTCTCATGAGTTTTAATTAGGAAACCAAGCATACAAGATAATAATAAAATAGCCACTATGTGAGAAAATCTCTATTTGCTGGACAACGTTTCGGGAGTCACCTCTCCCTCCTCCAGGTCACAAGAAATGAATGAAATGAAAAATCACAGCGTCGAATACAATTAACAACTCGCGAAGCGGTTACCAAAGTTGGTTGTTGATGAGCTGAGTTACTGTTGAACACTTTTGTTGAACAACCTTAAATAATAAAGAAAGATTCAACCACACGTCTGGTTAAAAAATCACACAATAAGACAAAACTCATGCCCCATAAAAATCAATAGAAATGACCTGTTTGCAAATATGTTTTGTAACCAATCAAAAGTGTTGTGGTTAACCACTCAGGCTTCATCAACAGTACTGGTAACCCATTTCGGCGAGTGTTGTATTTGCCGCGAGCGCTGATTTGTCCATTCCGCTCATCCTGAAGGGAGAGGGGGAGCAGGTGACTCCCGAAACGTGTTGACTTTTTTAGAGAGATTTCTCACATTTGTGGGCATTTTTATTACCAATAATTATTTTAACATTTTTGGATTACCAGACGTAGCATACAAGATGGTAAAAGTTTTTCCTGATTTATTAATTTCAGCCTCCCCTTAGGCTATCATCATCTCCTTCTGATGATGACCTAAGAGGATACTAAAGTAAAAAAAAGCAAGGGAAAATTTTCTAGCGTTTATACTTAGTTTACTAATTAAAACTCATCTCATTTAAGTTATACCCTCACGATGTCCATCAAGCTGTTCATAAGCATCTTTCAAGTGTAATCATTTTATATAGTTATATGAAAAATAATAAAAAAGATTAAATAATAATAGCATGAAGTAATCAACAAGACCAGGCCTATACCACTATCCTAAACAGAGGTCATGCGCATTTGATGTCCGAGGCAAACGAACGAATTCTCAAACATTTGCAGGAAAATAAAGCAGAGACATGCAAAGCAACCCTTCATAATCAGTGTTGAAGTGTAAACAATTAACAAAACATGCAATTGGTAACATATTTCTTACTGCTCAATGTAGGATTTACTAAGGAGAGGTATTCCTTGAAAGCCGTTTCCTTTGCATGCATTAAAGTCCTCGACAACTGGTTAGGTTTGATTCCTGCCTCTGCTGCATGGGAAGTGCAGGCTTTCCGGAAATCGTTAGACGTCAAACGTCTATCGATGTGCTGCAACATTTGGTGCACACTTAATTACTGAAATTATGCTATTACTTGCTTTTCTTACCTTTTCCGATGCGTCGCCAATATAGCCACTAAGCTGTTTTAGTGGCTCCCCATTCCTTTGGCAGAAAAGGTTCATTGTGATCTTAAAGTTCACTTCAGAATGTAGTAAGAGAACTTTGATGACATCCACAAATTCCATAAAGGACCTCGTAGAGGACAGGATGCAGAGTCATTAGGGCAATGCCGTATCTCGACTTCGTCTTGTGAACGCCTGTAAAGATCTCCAAAGTGGTGAATAATGTTTGGACTTGTTTTATCAATGCATTCAAATTTCATTGGTACTCCTATATCCTGAGTTGACATAGACACCAATTTAAACTGGCCCATATGAAATGACGACTCTCTTATTAAAGTTTTTATACAAAGTAAGTATATAAGGAAAGTATGGAATCAATTGTTAGTTTGTGGCGGCAGCTATGATCTTACTTTTTAGCAGTTTTATTTGATATCGCAACTGAAAACAGAATAGTATTGAAATATTGAATTGGAGGGATTGAATAGCTATGTCCAAACTATGTAGCAGCGAAAAATATATTGTGCATAATATATATTAGTGTCGTAGACAAATGAAATTCAGCAAGAATTTTCAAAAAAAATATTGGAACATCTTACGCACCGCTTATTTTTATGATGACATCCTTGCTGGCCGTGGTATGGAAAGGAGTAATAACATTGCCAAAAGTCAGGTCTTCAAACGGCTCCACACGCAGTGGATTCAATGCCACCAATATCAACAGCATTGCATCTCCGCTCCTAAAAAAGATAAATCCTATTTGTAAGAAGGAAGTCTCACAAACTTGAAAGTATTATGTGAGCAACAGGAAAAGGAGACGTCAAAATTTCAGAATTCGGTTTTCATGTAAATCAATTTATCTGTTATCAATATTTTTCAGTCTTCTCTGAGGAAAAAGGATCATTGAGGTAAAGGCATAATTTTGTATAACCCTTCCCAGAACTGTTTAAAGACAGTACTTCAAAACCCATGATGCTGAAAACAATCAGTCATTATTGAACCCTAAGTAATCGATGTAGGATACATAGCATGATATTCGATGAAAAAATATTACTATATGAAGTCTCCTTCCTTGACGAGCTCCTTCGTCTTGAGAACGACATTTGCGATTTCCAGTCGCGAAGGCATTAGAACACTGCGTTCGATCAACTTCTCCACCTAAAATACAAAATGCAGTGGTCCATGGTAAGCTTTGAGAGTACAATTCTTCAATAGTGAAAAAAAGTACCGCACGTGAATAAGTATCAGCCTCTTAGTAAGCACAAAATGCAATAAATACATCAGCCAAATTTTTGTCTAAGCAACTTTAGCTATAGGCAAGTACGCAGAATAATCAAGTGGAAATATCAACATATTTTGCAGTGTGAGTGCATTGAGTGCCAAACAGTCCTTACATATACAGCTACATGTACACCGTACATTAAGGCGATATTCAACAATCGCTAACATCTCGTACATACAAGCATATCTATATTAGTCTGAAAAAAACATTCATCATTCATGAGCTAGCAACTTATGCATGTAAGCTAATCTCGCGCTTTTCAGAAAAACTTGGTAAGTACTGCTATAATTCCAATATAATATGATCACCTTGGACGCATTAGCCTTTCTCGAGAGGAAGACCCTACGATGGCTGACATTTTCAACCGCAACTTGGAGAAACTCCAGGGTCACTTCCTTCAGTTTCTGAGCGTATGCAGATTCCAAAGCGTTTGATTTAATCCATGAGAATGCATTACTTGTCAAAAAAGGAAACACGCTAATTTAATGCTCTGTGGCATGTGTAGTTAATATAGCTGATATTAACTCCCATATTCTGACAGTTTCAATGCCCCGTCCTAAGGAAAATTATGATATACACGAAAAATGACATAGATAGTTGTACTCATGAATAACAACGATCCGTGAGACATGACAACGAAAACTTAGTTATGTATCAAATTTGGATACTTAGCTCACATGCCGTAATGAAATTGGAAGCGTCAGTTCCTCGTGTGGAAAAATCGTATGCTGGATCCATCAGATGAAATTGGATGAAAAGATCGGCATCCAACAAAGAAGTAAATGTGACATCATCCCGAGTCGTCGCCCTTGTCTATGGGAATATAAGATACACAAGATAATTGAAAGTAATCGATTGATTTCTCTATTAATTTTACATTTCATAGAATTTCTGATGCAAAGCAACTATTTGATAGTATTCATCATCAATAGAAACCAACTAATTAAACGTCGTTCTAAGGCGCTAACGATGGCTGCTATATCCATGTAAATTAGTTTTAGAGCCAGTCATATTTGTGACCAATCAAAAGATTAAGGTAAGATCCAAGTTATGCAATGCAGCTCTAGAGTAAATACAGTAATAGTATGCTTACTCGGTAGTACAGTCGCCTAATAATTATGGACCGCATACCTTTTCGTTTTCTACTTCATTTTCCATGTCAGAACCCAGGTTCTTCTGGACTTCAGTGATGCCGTGCACTTTTCGATTATGTTGGGATTTATTGATTGCATCAGCTTATCTCGATGTGCATCAATACATGATAAATGCATTATTCAGAATGTAGAAAATGGTTCTTGAGTTTCATGCAGTGGTGGCGTCAGGGTCCTAGAGCTGGGGGGTCCATGGAGGCGTTGTGCCGACGGTTTTAACCGAGGTGCCGACAGGCTATACCGGCTAATTATTGTAATTTATGAACAGCTATGCCTACTTCTTGGGTATACATGCACATGTCAATTGTGTAATTGAGTTGTAAATGTGCAATGCTTGCACACACAAAAAATTGTGCAATCGATGCACTCTTTGTTATGCACCTACACATATGTCCGATTTCTTCTTTCAGACAATTTACATGTTTTGGTTACATGATTTCTTTAATTATTAATGGCGAGTATATCTATGATTTTCTTTCAAAATCTTACGCAATGCATGTATGTTAACTTTGAGAATTTTGAAACAAATGCCTGTTGGCTTACCTCTTGTATATTGCATAAGAGCAGGTAGCAAGTTTTGTAACGGTTTGTTAAATTTCTTCATGCGGGAACAATTAAAATTCGTAAATAAGTAGCTATGAACTGAAAGCATCTTCGCCGCCTGGTAAACGCTACGTGTTGTATAAATACGAGGATGCTTTGACTCATGTAGCGTGCGTGATGATGACCTTCATCATGCACTCTATTTTCTAGGAGTTCTCGACTACACCATAAAAGCTATCAACTATGTCAATCGATTTAATGCTAATGCATGCATGTAACTCAAATAATCAGAGCCTATGTAGGAACTGTATGCATTTGTTTTCCAAATTTAATTTGAGAAAAAGGTATATAGAGAAAATATTAGAATTTTTATGTACAAATGGTGAGGACAAGGAACTGCTGCATGCATATGTCATAAAACTTCGAAAGACATGGGATGTACACATGTACTTTTCCTAACGTGTTAGGACACGATTTTCAAGAAACAATATCATTTTTGTACAAAACCAAATGGATAGAGCTTGCAAGTTATAACTTCGTCTAGATCAGTGTTGGGCCTACATTTACAAAAATACGAGCAAAAACTGAAATGAGATAGGTCTACAAAAGTAATTGCTATTCGTGATGCTATTTTATACATAAACAGAGAAAATAACACTAAGGACAATGATCAATGCCGTCCTTTTTTCTTGATAGTAATCGCATCATACTTTTTACCTCAATATCAAGATCGTCTTGTTGAGCATTGTAAATTTCTCCGAAGGGTCGGTGATATCCTACTTTAAAAATGCTTTGCTTCCAGGGGTCAGTGCCGATATACCTTTCATGATAACCTTATTTTCCTCGTTAAATCATCGGTTCAACTCGTTCATGCAAAGATCAATTATCGGATAAAATATTTGTGTGCGGAAATCAATAATGAAAGAGGATCCTAGCGAAGACATAACTACACTGTCTTTTAAACATTTCGATTGTTTTCTAATTCTTTTTCTAGTGCTTGTTTTTTTCAAGACCACAAGCATCACAAAGCCCGTCTGCTTGATTTGTTTCATAACTCCTTGGCCTGGCTAAGTTGAACCCGGAGAAAGTTGAACCTTATTATCTAGACTCCTACAAATTGAATTAGAAATATTTCGATTATATAAAAAGTGAAATTTAGATATAGGCCTAGGCATGCTAAATGTGCATTTATGTCCAATTGCATGCAAATTATGTATAATGCATTATCATGACTATCACTTAGGAACTGCAACCTTGCGCTTAACTACAAAGCATTTTGTATGACTGACCATTTGACTGCATGGGATGCAGACTATTTGCCTACGCAGATGCTTTGGTTATATGACTACCCATACTGCAGGTTACACTGCATGTATATCTGAATGTATGTGACTTCTGTATTTCGCAATAGTAAAAGGGATTTGCAGTGAAAAAGATGCAAATTTTTCTTGAGTACTTTCAAAGTATATTTCTAATTATTAAAGCCTATCTTAACTGCTTCCAAGATGAGACTTGCCAAGATCTCATGTTTGAAGCTGCTGTCGAATCGATTGCAATTTTAAACTTCCGTACTCTCAGGCCGGTCCCTCTCAGATTGTCAAAGTTGTTGCTTTTCGACACTACACCCAGACAGGTCATTCAAACGAAGTAGGGGAGGAAATCTTAATTTCTATTAAAACATACTGTAAGCGGTGGCCAGCCGTCACTGTGGTGTCCCTACTTCTCATGGCCAAATCAGTGGTACATATATGCTTTCATTTTTTCCTTTGACTGCTTCACTCAGCGGAAAAATTCCACATTCTCGCCAAAGTCAGCCACCTGGGATGATGTCCCAGTAGCGAGGGCCGACACGTGGAAGTTAGTCGGAACTGCTTCCAGAAACGACGCAGCGACCAGGCAATAGAGCCGCTGAGGAGGTTGCTCCATACCTTACTGTACCACTGACTTTGAAAGTAAGGCATCAATTCATAATTTGACATTCTGTGTAGCAGATCGACTTACCGTTTGAACTACTCGACAACGCGAACAACAGGCGTTCTATTAACTGTTGAATCAGTCGTGCGACTTCAGAAATGGTGCAGATGTGGCGTTTCGTTTTCCTTTAAACATCCAAATGAAAGCAAATCACATGACTGTAGCATATTTGGACCATCTCATTGGTAAAATAGCAAGATCATCGCACGATATGTTTTACGCACGCTCGCTGCGCTCGCGCAAAATTTGATCGATCACACCACTACCGAAATCTGAATTAGCTCCTTGTCTCTCAAGATAGACGATCTATTGATTGATTGTATTAGCAGGTGGAAATCTCCAGTGGAAAATCGCTTATCTATTATGCTATCTCATCCTCATCATTCAAAAAATTCACTGAGAAATCAGTTATAATTCTACATGTTAATAGGTAGCAAATCTATTAGATAAAATACGCTCGTATATTCTGAACACGGCAAAATCATCAAAAATGACAATTGCTCCTTCATATTGTCAGCTGCTCTAATTATTCATTAAAGTAATGTCTCAGAATATGATCTCAGAAACGTGATACCGAACCTTAACAAGACGATAACAAACTTTTATATTGTGTTTAATGATCTATTATAGCTATTCACGTGTCAACAATTATCAAATAACCAAAAACTCGACACAGAGAAAATCTCTTCCCTATACAATCTTGCTACCGCTCAACAGGATAAAGAGATAACGTTGTAAACAAAAATGCTTGTAGTAATGTTGCTGATTTGGCTAGCAATCCAAGTCAATATCTAATGCAACGATTCGTAAATTATTATTCTATTAAATTATTATAGAAATTATTATTTATTATTATTATTATTATTATTATTATTCTATTATATTATTAAATTATTATTAAAAAATTATTCGTAAATTACTCTCTATTATTGTAATGCAAAATATAGGTGCTGGAGGCCGACGGCCGACGGGGGGTCCAATAATTTTCTTGGGGGAGGGCATGTGGCCCCCCAGGACCCCTCCGTAGCGTCACCCCTGGTTTCATGCACATTTTCTTATGAGGAATATTGTCTACAAATCCAATGCTCATGCAGTGCTGCTAATCGTGCACTCATAGTTAATTATTCAATATTCTTATAAGCCTATAATAATAATGATACTTACTATCACTTTTGCTTACGAGCACCTTTTGAAATGTTGCGTCATTCCGACTCGCTGGTATTTTGACATATGGCCTTTCTGTAAAAGAATTTCGAATGTTTGATTAAATAGGTTAGAGACATTTATTGAACTTTATTAAGATGGGAAATATGTAAAAAAAAGATGAGAAATATGTAAGGAGTGATTACATAATTCGAGATTAAAAATACTTTTCAACAAATGGAATTTGTTTACCGCCTATCTTCTTTTAAACCCATTAGATGATCACATAACTTTTCGGTGTGTATATTGTAGACCTACATGAAAATGCATATTATTGAGGTAATGAAGTGTACCTGAATCAATTCCAAAAAACTTTGGGTCCACCAAACGATTACGTTGAGAACTTTCCATTACGTTTGAGATAAAATGAAGCCAATAAGACCTGAAATGATCAAACGCCTTCTTGTCTGATCGCAGTGTTGACTATATATCAATTATTTCATGTTTGCATACCGGTGCATACCTTCAAGTGTCGGCGAGAAATGACGCCTGCATTATTATGCAAATTCGTTGGTAAGATGAATAAATAAATATTATGGGATGTTATTCTTAAGGTGTTTAGCTGTGCATGAACGCTTTTCTAAAACTAAATAACATAATGCTGACACTTAGTGAGTGTCATGCGGTGATAAAATGTTCAACAAAATGCAGCATAATGTCATTAGACACTAAAATGTCTCGCATGGCTCTTATAACAACTGGGCTGCAGCATAGAGTAAGTTAATTAGGTATGGAGGCAACTCCGCATTTATTAAATCCCTCATGTGTATACACTTTCAATTTTATTACATGAACTCGAGGGGAATACAGTTGGTATATGTGAGATATGCAAAGTTTTGCAGTTTTGAAGAAATTATAACGGAATTGATTGATCATGATGGTAATGCAGAAATTTTTTGCTAAATTAGCAACTCGATGACATGCTATTGCTTTCATGCTGAACCTCAAGAGAATCTTCTTAAGCGTGATCATATCATAAGCAACCTGCCACCACTCTAAACCAGCACCTCCTAAATCACATACTGAAGCGAGACACTATTCGTAACTAATAAAAAAATCCTAAAGCAAAGCGTTTTAGGAGGCTAGCGCACTAGTGTTATTGTTCTCTTTAGTATGTCAGCATTCTATTTCACGCAACCTCCTAAAATTCTAGTGTGTCGCGCTTTAGGATGCAGATTTCTTCGATTTTAGGAGGTGACAGTTTACAGTGAGAGCAAAATCACACACTCAAAGACACTGATTTAAATTAACTTTGAAAGGTGCAAATGGGTCCACATCACTATTCAGATTCAAGGAATGAGACATGAATTTAGTGAATCATGAAATCATGCCGGTGAAAATTGAATTAAAAACTTGAAAATTCCACGAGGACGTAATCTCCGCAAGAAACTGAATCTTTTCATACAAAATTTTCACTGTATACGGATACTTTTTTGAGTCGACATTCTGCCTATATATCCCTACTCTATGGGCTGTAGTCACAATGTTGAACCCACGTACTGTTGTGTATGAATTACAATTCAGCGACAGAATAATTATTTGCACGTATATTTGTGTGGAGAGAACCCTCTTATAGCTAAGTAGCTGCATTCATGTAATCAAGTGTGGAAATAATCTGTCCACATCAATAACACACTGAGAAGGTTTGATATGATCACACACTGAGAAAGGGTCATATGATTAGATAAAGACGAGATGAGGAGACAAAATTAAGGAAAGCCAGTTTGATAAATTATAACATCACAAGTCTGTTATAATCCTCCACTTTAACTCTTTTTATTCAAGTTGTATCCTCAACTGAATTATTAGGAACAACAAATTGATTGCGATCTAATATGAAATTCTCATACTTGCATTATCGGAATTTCGCGATCGTCAACATGTTGTATTCCATGCGACAAATAAAGCTTCTAAGATCGTACCATGTAATGTCAACTGCATCATGATAAGATGATAAGGCCAATTGCGAGCTCTGGCGCAACACCAAGAAATGTAATCTAATCATGTACAAAGATCTCGTGCAGAATCCCGTTCTTTTTTGTTCCCAGAAAAATTAATTATGTATTCTTCTGGTGGCCTGGGTAGGAGTTTGACGAAGAGAGGTTTGACGGAATAGGGAGTGTATTTCAATATTGTCAGTAGGAGGACACTCCATATCCCTCAACCGTACAAACGTAGACAAAATGTACACATTAAATTTTCAAACTTCATTTCTGTTTGATGCGATCAAATTTGAATCTTTGTTTTACATGCCAGCCTTAGGATTTGGCAAGGCTTGCCAATCTGTAGTTTTCATTGATACCGAGTGTTTTAATAAGCCACAAAAGCTAGATAATCCTTTCCTGTACAAGCGTGTACAAATTGTCTCCATCTAGAATTAACGTATTCATCGTTTGAAAGCAGGATAATATCGTCAATTAGAAATACGGGCATAGATATCTGTACAAATTGTACACGTTTGTACTTCTACGTACGTGTAAGTAAAATTATGTGTACCGTTGAGGGATATTTGATGGAAATATCAGAAAGTAAAAACACTTTATCGCAAGCGCTTTCGACCGACACCGTCAGTCATTATCAAGCGACGTAAGATCAAGAGCTTTGTGTGCTACATTTATGATAACGAGTCGACAAGATGCGGTATTCCAGTCGACAAGGAAATCAAATCAAAAGACATTTCGATATGACTGCTCTTTCATTAAATTTGCTAAATCCGTGATTTTGTTTAGATGTTTTTCTTATAGAACATATGCACATATGTATATGTCAGAATAATAGACAAATAAATGTAGACAAGTTATTTCTCAATTAAAAACCGTACGAATAGTGGTCAGTCAAGACGGTATCAACAAATTGCGCTATTATGATATTGACAATCGCTGAACACAGCAATGACTTCACCGGCGTTTTATAGCATTGCAAAGTCAATGAGTCAATTGCAGCTGTTTGAATGATAACGTAGTTAACGAAGCAGGAGTTACTCATCTCATACACTTATAGAATTATTCTTGAATCAACTGTTGCATTGTACACTACCGTACATCTAGTTCATTGCATGTATCGACAGAGAACATCCACCTGATCAACGTGATTATTAACAGGTATACCTGTCAGTAAATATCTCGATTGATAAAATTCTTCAGTGAGAGTTGGGGAACACAAATGATAGGCTACAAGGATTTCTTCTGATTTCTTCATAAAATGAACTTCAGTCAGCTGCAGTTCAAATATTTCATAAATTTTGATTTGAAATAAAATATATTAATATAGTATTAAAACAAACTCCCTAGCTGTGCAAAGTCCTGTTTCAAGAAATGAAAGTTTACTTCCCATATCTTGTTCCTCCTGACGGTTGATGCAAATCATGACAAATTCGTATCTTTTTTACATATTTTCTCATTAGCCCCTTTCTCATGCAGGGAAAATCTGTCGGAATGGAGTGGACATTTAAATTGTTGTGACTTTCACTTTTATCCAAATATGTGAATATTGATCCATTTCAAATTCATGCAAGCATGCAATTGCATAGTACATTGTGTTTTTCATTTATATGCTAATATGAAAATCTATACGAAAAAGTAAAATTATTTTCCCACTGTATGCGCTAACCAAGCAACAGTAAAAATTCATAAGTTCTAATGTAAACTTCTCCCTATTTACGTACTTTTGCATCTCAGCTGGTACTACATAGAAGCGTACGTTGAAGTGACAGTAACGAGGGCATCAGCTCTCAAATTGGGAATAATATAATAAGTATTTGTGGTACTTGGCGCTCATATACCCTTTAATTATATGTGATTGGCTCTTAGAGACCTGGTAACATACATTAAAATGGCGCTGAGAGGCTACGTGTATTTAAAGAATTAATACTTCATTTTTTGACTTGTTTTGGCGTTTTTTGCGGGTGTGTTATCACAGAAATTTTGATATGCTAATTATGGATATCAATAAAGGCTATATAAAAAAAATCAAGACATTTGGCACCTAAATAAATTGTGGTATCGGTAGATGGTGTCATAAACGGCCTAAATTTGCAGATAAATAGTTGTTAACCCAGTTACCATTTTCTTCGAGCAAAAGTGAAAATTAAATATAATCTCTGTTATATATGAATTTCATCATCCCTTTTATCTGTGTATTTTTGTGTTCCGTCACAAGCAGGCCATAGTACTGTGAATCCTTAAGATACCAGCAAAGTTTCAGCTTACAATTTAGCATCTAAGGGTCTGTATGAGGAAAACGAGAATAATCAGTAATTGCAGAATTCCTTAAAGTTCTTCTCATATTTCGGTCTAACACTGGGTGCAGTCAATACTACTGAACACTATAACCTAACCCAGAAAGTCTTGGGAACAAACACAGGCTATTCATTTCTGCATTGCAACTCTTCTTCCGCAGTCTGTGGAAGTGGCGCTGAGAGATCATCTAAGCGCACTCATCAAGGCAATCATCAAGGCCTTAGCAAGCCAGAAACGGCTGAAATCGATCGGCAGCTGATGAAAGTTTTTTTTCTTTTGTAGTATTATTTACATATTTCATAGCATTTGTATTTTACTTTATATATATATATATTCCACTAATATATTCCATTCATTGAAAAGCAAAAGGAGTAAGCATGCATAATGCGTAAATAAAAAATTGCACGATTACAAGATTATAATTCACGAATTGGCTTACAATGTACATAATAGGATAGGCTATGTACATACGTATATTAGTGGCGCTACATGTGCGAGTCCGTTGTGATAACAATCACTAGCGACATCATGTAAGTATTCCTATTTTTATTGATACCAAATCAAATATCAATACGAAACTTTTTATCGATGCGAAGTGTCAAGAAATATCTCCTCACAGAACTCTACCGTAATACATGTAAGTCTGTGTGAAAGGGATAAGTCTATATCAATGACCTTCGTATGAATTAGCGTATTGCAGATTATCATGTATCGAATAAGCAATGAGATGCATGGAAAATGTACGATGCGAAAGTAGATTGAACGGCTAAATACTTTAGACATGAAGCATGTACATGTACATTATCAAGATATTTTTATCAATTACATATTTCGAAAATATTTAGGTTCTGATGAATCTTTACCAGAGATTTACTATTTAATCTCTACCAGAGGATATTTTCTACGAAAGACCAACAAAATCAAATGAAACAAGCAAAACGAAGGTCAGCTGGCATTGCAAGAAAATTTTCAAGATTAATAATACCTCTGTATACCAAACTTCTTCAGTAGCTGCATCTCTGAAATCAAGGTCACACATCATTGGGTATCGTCAGACATAGCGACGCAGAATCGAGCATACACAATTGTACTCAAACAACTTCTCTCCATCAACCAACATCTCTCAGTAGACAGTAGCAATTATTTTCGAGCCTTTAATTTGTGTGAATTCCGCCCCTTTCGAAACTGAATGAGGTTTGTGAAAGTCAATAGTGTTGCATATTTTGACTGTGTGCATACATCACCCTTTTCAGTGACACTGACTCAATAATTTTTCTTGAATGATAAGAATGCGAATACGTAAGTTAACTATATTTGAGATTGTCAAATCTATTATGGGTCAAACTAGTTGGAAGTGGGTCAACGAAGTCTGACCCACGACCCACCTGACCCACGCTAAATGTGACCCACGACCCACCAACTTTTCGGAAAAACATGACCCACGACCCACGTGACCCACGTGATTTTGTGACCCACTTGACCCACTTGACCCATGACCCACGACCTACTTCCCACTCTGCTTTTTTGTGAAAGTTTGCGAGTTCTATTGCCAAACAGGGATGAGAATGGGAGAACAGGGTCCCGGCGGAAATTCCCATTTTAAGGAGCCCCAAAAAGAAAAAATAATACATGAGGCATACTTTAGTTATTGATAAGACAGATCCGCAGAAAATTCTCATCCCTATAAACATAAGTTAAAAGAATTTCACTCCACAATTTAGAAAACCTTTAAATGAAACTGTTTGAAATGAAACTCGACGTTTCGACGTCCTGATGACTTGTTCACGGGAAAAATTCAATGCAACTAAAACCAAAACATTCGGAGGCAGTGACAAAAAATTACTTCACGCAGTCGACAGGACGACGAAACGTCGGGTGTCATAACAAGAAGTTTTATTCATAATATAGGGTCGTAAATTGGAGTGAAATTTTTCGTACTTCTATTCTCCCCCCCCCCCACATTTCTGTTGTTGACACCCGGGAGTGTTGCATCGTCAACGATCTTCTCTTGCTCCTAAGTGCAGTCTCACTACGCAAAAGCGCTGAGTTTGTAACATTCCTCTTATCTGACTTATAGAACATTTACAGCCTCAGAATTAGACAACTGCTCGTCATTTGTCTGTAGACAACAATCCCACGAAGTTCATGATCACAGCTGTACCTTGTATCCTAACTGAGTATCCACGGCAGCAATCCTTCATCTCAGGGTTCAAGTAAGACTTCTCAGTGGTGTTGTACTGTAACTCAGTGACAGATGAAGTCTATTCTAAATCCAATGTGACTAAGTTTGATGAGATTTGATGAATTTGGAAAAGTTGGAAAATGTGGGGGGGGGGAAGAATGGAAGTACCAAATATTTTCAAATCTATTTTTCACCAAATGGGCAATCTCCCGTGTGACAGTATGAAGTAGACATTAGTCGTTCCCACTAATTGGTAGTTGGACAATTCTATCTTAATAAGTTAAGGATAGGCATACACACGGAATGTGGTAAGGATGTGGTTTTTAAAGTTATATATGACATTAATTTTGTTACTAACTGACAAATATGATATCCTGTATGATGAATTACGTGCTGTATGCATACAATCAGCTACTAACTGTAAAAAGCTGTGTATTTCATGATACTTGTTAGGCGTTGACGGGGCAGAACAATTACGTAAATTTTTTATCGCACTGTATCACTGAAATTAATACAATGTCTTCTAAAAGAAGCCTATTCACATAGACCAATCTCGCATTGTTATCGAAATACGGCCAGATAAATTCCCACGCAAAATATCGTGCGAATACCCGAGGATGTAATTCAATCGCACATCACATTCAAATGTAAATTCATACTTTTTAAGAATATCGGTCTTTCTTAAAAGGCTACATTTAAGTGTTAAGAAACTTTCAGTAATCGTAAAGCACGACGTAAGGAAGGAAGGATCATTGAAGGATCGTAAGGAAGAAACATCATTGAATATTTCATTCGGAAATATATTCTTGAGTATCGAAACAGCATTAAGTAATGCGTAGCTAAATTGAAAGTGTTACAGAATAAACCAATCATAGCCTATTGCAGGTCGGAAAAACCTAAGAAAATAATCTGGACTACCGGTATTTGCACAATTTTTTACGTGGGATACCCACTCCATCAAAAGCATAAACCGACTACACTGTAAACCGCTGACTGACTATTGACAGACATTTACAAAATCTATTTTGTCGGTCATTGTTAGTTATTGTAGAATGATTGCCACTGAACACCTACAATAACTGACAAAAAGCGACAAAATGATTAGCAATGAATTATAGCTTAAATTTTATCAAAAATGTGGCTAGTTAATTAAATTATGTCAAAATAATTCTTGTTTTTGCCACACAATAATACAGATTGCCCAAAAGTCAAGCAATCACTAATCGAAAAAATCAACCAATATTCAACAATTTTCTCCGCAAACTAATGAGAAAATTATAATATCAATAAAATGATAACCAACAAAAACCTACAGAATCCCGTCGGTGGAGAACCTACAAATTCGTCGGATATCGTAGGATATTGGAGGTGACAATCGTCGGTTGAATTTGTCAGTAATTTTATAGGATAACTGTCGGTCTACGGTTTACAGTGTACTATTTATACTTTCAAATTTTATTTCATATTTTCCTGATAAAGATCACCTTAAAATACATGAATTGTATCCGCTTTAAAAAAGAAAAATCAACCAATCAAAACCTTTAAAACGTGACTTATCCAGTGTGTATGTAACTGAAAATTTCCAGTGTTTTGATGGTGACCATGTAAACACTGCATCCAAGCCCTCATCTTTCCCATGCTATCTAAAGGATTCTGATGATTCACAAGGATAATTCTGTAACCAGTGGCGGGAGCAGCCAATCGATTTCGCACGGTATTTTCAGCTAGCTTGGGCCATTCCGAGCAGTGACCCTTGAAAGGCCATACGTTATGTCTAAGGCTGTCTCAGAATTTTTGTGCTTAGAATTGTTCGTCTGAGGACTTCTCTGTATTAATTTGCTATTTTTTGCAAACGTTATAAGTCTAACAGTTTGATTTAATTGATGCATAATTATGCTAATCTCAGGGCTAATAGAAGAAACGGCAAATACCTACACTCCTACAGCTATGCTCGATGAAATATGATTGATAAAGACCAAAAGAACCAAAACTGGGAAATAAAAGTATTGATAATACTTACGCATGGCCTTTTCTTCCGATCCGTATCATCATTTCACTTACTTGTACATCTCATCCGCCATCCATCATTCATTGTATATGGACATTTTTATCATTTCATCACTCATCACATCAATGTTATGTATATTTGTACTACGTTTTCCAAGTTGGAAATAGACGTTTTGACTTTTGACTTTTGATAATATGCTCCATAGTGCATTATGTAGTACTTGCAGTACTTCTACGATGTCAGAATTGCAGTAGAATCTTATAAATAGATTTCTTTCCTTATTACGACTTTTTGTGTCTTCTGATTTTTTATGCTGCTTTCCCAAATATTTACAAATAGAGTGCGTTATCGCATTATTTAATGGGTTTCGTTATAACTCCAGTCTAAATCTAAATAGACTATGAGTGTCACATGCTCTCAATTTTTATGGAAATTATAAAACTATTAATGAAAAATGGTTTAGAAGTGAGAAATAATGCAGGCTAGATTAATTGTAAACTTCTAGTCACTGAATCTCAAAATATTCAGAATCGCGCGATTTTCGATTAATCGTTCGCTGAGTTGCACGATCAGGCGAAAATCGAATCGCGCCCACTACTGTCTGACCAATGATGAATAAGCCTAGATAGGTGAATCGTAGTGCGTTTGATAAGCCCACACAATCACTGACGAAAATTTCTGCTTTCACATCGGCAAAATTACTGTATTTCTTTGAATATGAGATGCCCTTGAATAAGAGACGCATCCGTGAGAGAAAAAAATTGAATAAGAGACGCCCTTGAATAAGAGACGCATGTACAAAAAATAGACTGCTATAGACATATTACATACAGGCTATTGTAATGTGGTAGCTACATCCACCTGAGCGATTATTAGGCCTACTTATCTTAGTAAAATAAGTCAGTCTACTAGTAAATACCGGGTATCATGACCAATATTGTATCATATGTAAGGCTACTTGTTGTTGTACATGCAGTACATGCATGTTGTACATACGTACATGCAGGCCTACTTAAGGTTACTTCATCTACCATTTAAGGAGGCATTATACAGTAGCTTCCTTTGCATTTGGAGTCATGTACCGGTCGGTAACGTTTGCTGTAAATACTACTTGATTATCGGTATTTTCGTTTCGGTAAATTCATATCTACTCTACATGTATAGTGGCCAACATGTACTGATTTATGAATGTATCAGATGAGTCTACAAGATATGCTACTACAAACCATAAAACTCCTTTCATTTCTAAAATATCTGAATTATGATAGAGCGTATATATGTAAGAAAAATTACTGGCGAAATTTGCCCATGACATAGGCCTAAGTGAGGAATGCAAAGGTTACATAAGAGAATAGTAGCAAAAAAATAAGACATCTTTTTCTAATGAAAGAATGAAAACTTGAACATTTGATAAATAAGAGACGCCCTTGAATAAGAGACGCATCGATCAGGGATCTGAAAAAATAAGAGACGCGTCTCTTATGCAAAGAAATACGGTAAGTCTATTATGATGAAAATCCAAAACTTTCAATTACATACGTGTCGTACATTCAGAGACTACACAACTTATTCTCCCTTGCGCCACAAATATATTCGATATACATGCACGTCCTCTATGTAAAAAATGTAAAATAATTATTAAATGTATGAAACTGTTTATTCATACAAAGTCAGAAATATCATTAGCAAAGTTTTTGAATATGCTTTTATACTTTGGTCATATATAATGTACCCTTATATACTTACTTTGGTCACTAGTAATCGAACAACGGTACACTGAAGAACCATTCAATGCATGCGACTAGCTATAATTGCTGAAGCAACCAGTATTATACATTAATTTGCCATAACTATAGGGGCAGAAAAATGACGTTATCGACGAAAATGAAATTTATAAAAAAGATATCTGAAAACGAACTTAGTGCATTACTAATTGGCCCTATCTGTATGATGCACATGTTCAAGCTGTAGATCAAAGAATGCAGATTTCAATGAAAATACGGTTGATAACAATGAAATGACATCTAATTAACTAACACATGTATTTCTTGAGATGAAAGGAATGAATTGATTACATGAAAATCGATTACTTCGGTGAAGTATTTTATTGCAACTTACCCGGCATTAATTAAATTGCGTGCGCTGCGGCAACTTATTTTGCAGCCTCAGGTATGAAGACCAATGATTAATTTTTGACAGCAGCAATCAAGATAATATTTCGCGTATATTCTGCATTGTGGATTGAGATAAAATGGGAGAGAAAGTTTGAAAAAACTTTTGTCTCCCTGATAGCTCTTAATATTTACTGAAAGTTTCAATGTTGTACTTTCAATTGTCAATGCAAACCCACTTTCCGCGTCAAAAATGAATCATCAGAGATTTCAAATGTTGAACATTCATATTATTTTTCAAATCTGAGTTTCCAAACTATAGACGATCACTTCGTGATTTTCCTTTCTTGCTAAAAGTACGTGCTTCACAATGATCAAACTTCGAACAAAAGAAATATTGAATGAATAATCGTCCTGCTTTATTTTCTGCTTTTTATCAATTTACATGAAAAGAACTGCTTGTCTACGACAACTTCATTATTTTCATGAACTCTTATTGAATTTCAACAAGAAAAGAAATTCGCCTTAAACGAAAATTTAATTGAAATGGATTCAATTTTCATTGTATCAAAAGTTATAAAACGACAACGTCAAGATCATCTCCAGCACAGACCAGGTTCTCAATCATGGATGTCCTTGCTCGCTTTCTGCTTTTTGTCCTCTGCGTCTGCCACTCGTTGGCAGTTCCTGGAGTGAAATGGATATCCAAAGATGCAAGTGCAAAAACTCATTTCACAGCTGTGGAGAAGACATATATGCTAGATACTCTCAACATCTACAGAATAAAAGGTGCACGAGGTCATAAGATGCTGTCGAGAGGAATAAAAGCAGCGAACATGAGAAGAATGGTAAGAGAAAAGAATTTGTGTAGGAAGTAATTTTTTGATGTCATGCTGTATTTCTTCTGTTGATGCAGTCCTATATGAAAGGCATATGCAATATGCATTAATTGTTGCTGAGCATGTAATCCATGGTATTGAATTTTTAAACATTTTAATCTGTGAAAGACACAAATCTATGAGAGTTTTCTACACAGACAATACAGCAATGAAATTTAAGATATGTCAAGCTTGAGCTTGTGGCTTCAGTGAGACTATTGAACTTGCACTCACATCCCAAGATTTAGACAAGGATCTAAACTGTGATTCTTCTAGAAAGGCTTCTAGAAGAATGTATTAGCCTTTTTTAAGTTAAATAATAGCAGGTATCTGATATACAATTTCCGGCCACCAAATTATGTATGGGTGGGGAGAGCATCACAATACCGGCATGTTACTTTCTTCATAGCCTTATTTTTTGCTTAGCAAAGAGCAGCTCCTGAACGCATTCAAAAAAGATCATTACTCCAATATTCATCCTCTCGTGAACATATTTTCAGCCTAACACGCCGACTCAATCAATATTATTGATATTCAATTAGTCTTATTGATGAAAATTGAAAGAATGATCAGAGATCACAGTGGAAGTGTAATAAAAATAGTCAAGTTTCGCAAAGTAAAATGTAAATATTTTGAAAAAGCCAAATTTTTTGAATTCAAAATTTTGAATTATCTACGGCAAAAAATGTATTGGCAATGTAGAAAAATTGAGTATTGGCAAAAAATTTTCTATATCTGTGTAAGCAACTGTCTGCACCATCTTCACAATCATGAAATGACAAGTAAAATGAAGTCTATTTTGTTAAATTTGATGTAATATTAGCTGAGCTATCGCCAATTTTGTGTTTCGAAGACTTTCTGTCAACGGTACTCACTTATCAGTTGAGTATACATTCACTTAGAGAACAAATGCATTTTTTGACATAATTTCTGAACCACTGGGTCGAATTTGATGAACGAAACGTTGTCTTCATCACAACAACAAGATTAATACAACTGCTATGTCATTTTGTCGATAACTGATGATTTTTTTCAAATTGTCTTTCACCGTCAATTAATCACCGAGACACAATTCGTTGTCGATGTGTGAAAACCAATACAGCGCAGCTGCAGTAGCAGTCCGGTGACCTGTCAATAGAGCGAATTCGGGAGACTCACTGGGTTGAATGACGGTTTCTTCGACGGTTTTTCCCACAAAGACCGCAAACCGCAAACCTAGCTCTGTCTGAACGAGCCTTGAACGGGCCTTTAGTCGTTATTTTAAATCTTTGTGATTTGTCTTTCAGCTATCAATTTACGAAGTATTTTCAGTTTACAGAAGCAATACTAGTAGCAGTGTCACAACACTGTTTATTAAGCGTCTGAACGGTTTGTGTCACGGCATTGATTTAGCCCAGATTTCGCTCTGCTCGGCACTAATGTCACGACAATAGTGTCATCGTGTGAACGAGGCTTAACCAGCTGGCTCGGCAAATACAGCACATTGGCAATTTATCAAACTTGGAACATAAAAAATTTAGATGCATTTTCAAAAAAGCCATTGACTCTCTTAACTATGTCACTTAGAAGGAACTCAGGGCCAATCTTTCAAATATCTCGAAATACCTGGAGATCTCGAAGACGTAATCGCGGGATTTTTAATCTCGGAAATAGTGTCGAGATCTCGGGATTGTAAACCCTAGTAGCATCGGATTACATGGTACCGATAGCAAATCTGTGACTTGACTGAGTGAAGAGAAGAGGTATGTGAAAACAGTAAACACAGAATAAAACTGCAAAGTCAAATTTATCATCATTTGTTTCGATATTCCTTCAATAGTTGCCTGAAGATAGCTGCTGGTTTCAGCTGAAATATATCGCCATAGATAATTAAATATTTAAAGATCAAAAAATTTGGTTCTTTCCAAATTATTCATATCTCAATTGTCTGGCCAAAATCTACTCAGAGTTAAGTTTCGCAGCTTTCTCTGTAAATGGAAAGTTGCAAAAAGAGAGAAAGATGATAGCTTAATTAACGCTAGGGAACGAATAGTTTTGTACATTTACGCTAATAGTATTGATGGATGAAATTGCGCTGAAAATGAAAACAAGGAATCAAAGTTAAGTGTCAAAAACAGCTAAAATGGTCGTACATCTGACGGAAAACATCATTACTCAATGACAACCTTCCCTTGTTTTAGATAGTGATCTCTCAATTTTTTATTGCATTTGATGGATGGTTGATTTTTGCAAGCAAAGTTAGATTTTGCGATTTGCAGTGTACCATTTCACATGTCTATAAAACTGAATTTTTGAAAACTTCACAGCACAATTTGTAGAAGAGGTTAGTGTTCGTAGCCAATTCACGCATTCGTTTTAACAATGCTAAATTCTTAACCATGGAGAAAGTATATAGTAGGAAGAACGTCGACTCAAAAAATGTTATCATACAGTGAAAACTTCTGCATCAAAATATTTAGTTTTTGCGGAGACCACGTTCCTGTGGTCTAAAAAATATTTGCTCACTTTTTGAGAAGCTTAATTTTTGCATGTTTTTGCAAATGAAATATTGCGGAGGAATTTCGGAGTAGAGGTTGGAAAATGCGTTTTCTTTGCTAACAATTGAACAGATGAACTACAAAATATTATTATATAACAATGACAATGGATTTATTGCATCACGAACTTGCTCTGAATTATTTCATCATCACGCACTTTGCTACTTCATGATCAACATTTCCATTATTGCTTATGCATCACTTTCATAGGATGTAGAGAGTAGGCCTATATAGTCATATTATCTAAACGTGTACTGTCTTTGCAATCTTTCGATAATGTAAATTCATTGTCAGTTATTGTTTATTATTTGGTAAAGAAACACTATTTATTTAGGCTACTAACAGCGCATAATGCAAACACCATCACAATTCTCAAATTTCATTTAAAATTGAATACATTTTTTTCTCGATAAACGTTCCATGGAATTCCGATAAATAAGAATTTATTTCTTCATTGTAAATAGAATAGAATAGAATAATTCTTTATATGGTTCACTTGTTTGCATGCGGTGAACTCTACAAACTGCGATGAAATTACGAAAAAGATAATGGTCACAGAGGAGCATAAAAAAGAAATATAAAGTACTACAAGCAGAAAATTATTAACAAAAACGAATAAAAGAGTTCTGAAAGCGCTTGGTTCTTGTACGGGGCGGCAATTAGATAGTCATTCACGCAACCCTCAGAGCCAATGATGCGCATAGCTCGCCTCTCAAGAAGTAAAAGATGTGTCAACAAGTACTGTGAGGCGTTACAAAATGCACCAAAAGAATATGTAACAAGAGATCTAGCAAAAGCAACATAATACTGCAACATGACATTAACATCTGTACCAGAGCGGCATAGCTTCCGCAGAAGAAACAATCTTTGGGAACCCTTTTTAATCACATTATCTATATGGATATTCCATTTCAAGTCACAACTGAAAAATAGACCCAGGTATTTAAATGATGAAACTTGCTTCAAAAAACAATCATCAGAAGTTTTCACAGGGCAAACTTGAAAATTCCGTTTCGTACAGATGTCCATCACAACACATTTGCTTTTATTAATTGGTAAATGGTTCTCATAATAAATGACCATGACACGACACTATTCCATTCTATTTGTAGCCTGTCATCACGAGCATCTCTGACGAAATGCAAAAACAAGACATCATCTGGATACTTCACAATCGAGGTATTTTCACACATAAGGGATAGGTTATCAATAGTAAGAGTAAACAGAACCGGGCCTAAAACGCTCCCCTGAAACACCAGTGGGAGCTGAATATATCTATTTAACAACATAATTGATAAGCTTACATTGTTTCAATCGAATGCAAGGACAGGAAAAACATGTTTCTTTCCCAATCGGCTGCACATTGTTCTCAACTGTTCATCTACGAAGTCGCATCCCTGTGGGAACGCATCTTGCTAATATCAACAGATTATCTGGCGAGGTAGCGATTTTGTAGATAATTTTTTTAAAGGTTCATTTTCGTGTAAAAACTATCTCCGCATGTGAAAATGGTCATAATTTATCCAAAAACATGTGTAAAATTAAAAAACGACTGGTGGCGAAAAAGTTGCTATAATTAGTTGGTAGATATTTGGTTACTAATGCGAGCTGATTGTTCGCCAACCGGCGAAATCGTGGATATTGTAGCAACTAATTAGTGGTAAGTAGTAATGTTCGTATATTACCTTCACATGAAAATATATTGTATAGTCAGTCTGATCTGATAAAAAGGGATCTTTTTTAATTCACGAAGGCTTAAACTAAAAAAAGTATTTATCTTCCATAAATGTCGCAGTAAATACTATGATATTATTCAAATATTTGTCATTGTTGTAAATTATTGAATGTCAAGAGATGTCATGAAAATTGATATATGCGGATTCTCTATATTCTTATCATTATCAAAGAATGATAGTCTGCACTTATTTCTTAGATAGATTAGCCATATGTGGGGGATAGTGAGGAGGTGAGGGAGAGAATAGAGCCTCGGCTGTAGAGGCGGATTGCTAAAGAGAATAAGACAGAAAGTCAAAAGTAAAAGGTGACATATAGAGCGCGAACTTCGCCAGCGAATATCCCGCAAATATGACTGAACTTTAGCATGATATTCTGCAGCTGACATTCGCCAGCTTTTCGCAAGATTCGTTCCCACAGGGATTGCTGCTCTATAAGTTTTCTGAAGAGGTTTTGAGTAAGGTTCTACAGCTATTATAAGTCAATTGATTAAAAGTAATTGCAATTTAGGTCTTACAAACAGACCTCATGATTGAAATATCTCTTCACTTATTCCATTTTAGTTCTGGAACGACCGTCTGGAAAGCCTTGCACAAAATTGGGCAAGTTCATGCGGTGCGCTGTCGCAAAGAGGACAAATGCACGATTCATACGAACAGCGTCACAATTCAGGTCAAAATGTTGTCATGCACGGCGATCGATCAATCTTGATAAGATAGTAAGTGTTACAGTTACTCAATTTTGCAAAATTTCTTTATTTATTTCCTCTAGTGGAACGAGCACACTAGTGAACCTATTTTACCGGGGGAGGGGCTCCTGGATTTAAACCTCTGTGCTTCTGATAAACAATAATACACATAGAATTAGACAGGTCGTCTCTTCCTCTGCTTGTATAGAAGGGAAGCTTCGTATCAAGTAATGCTGCTCAAATGGCACAATCTGCCTTCATAATACCACAGCTATCGAACAACAAGCAGGCAGTTCAACATTAAATACACCAGAGTGTGCGAAGTTTCCGTGACTGTTATCACATAGCAAAGAGACAGGCGATATCAGGTTCTCCACAGGAGTTTGTAAACGTTTCTTCGTACACATGCTATATTTTCAATAGTGATGGGAAGAATTAACTTTATCGACGAAGTTTGTGCAGAATTATCTGAATCCTTTGAATATGAAGAAATCGTGGCGATCGGAGCATTTTGAAGGAATTCACAGCAATCCGCAAGCGATGAACAACTGTTTTTCCTATCTCTGTAAGGCATTAAAAATTTCTTTATGCCCACTGAGTAAGTTCCTGCTTGTAACATCACTTTGAATCAGTTTGCCAATTTCTGACATGTTAACCAACTCAAATCGCTTACAGCGCATTAACAGAGAGCATCTGAAGTCACAATCAACATTTTCATGCATCTATGTAATTATAACATGAACAATTATTGCAATCATTGAGAATAATAGCTTTGTAAGCCATACTGTCAGTTTTATGCTATAAATAAGATCCCAAGTCAGAAAATGGACAGGTTATCATGCAAAAACATTTGGTGCATTCATTCATTTGGATGCCGCAGCTGCAAATTTTCTCTATGATATATAACTATGATGTTAGCAAGAAAGAAATATACAAATTACATGCATTTTCAAAAATCTCTAGAGTTGCATTCAGTGCCACTGTCCGACGGTCGGCTGAAGTCGTCATTGAATGATGGGAACGTCATAATCGGAAGGGAACTCCAGGAGCCCCGAGTTTTTGGAGCTCAAAATAGTCCGGGTAAAATCAAAGTGTTTAAATATATCAAGTGTGGAAACTCCCCATTACTCTAATGTATCTTTAGTGGCGACAAATCCGCCATCTTTTTTCGCCAAGATAATTTTCAGATATTTATATTCATCAATTTCAAGAAGTCGCTGTGGCTAAAATATTTGGTTACAACTTCATTTTTCTAGTGATTCCTACATGAAATTTACTACTTTATTCATTTTCCGCATCAATTTTGTTGTTGAACGTGTCATTTCTGAATGGTATGGCTTTATAGATGAAACAGTAGAGAAATTGTGTCATTTGGTCTGCAGTCGTCTATTAAGTACCTTAATAATCAAAAGCTTAAAGCAGCCTTTTCTTCCACTGAATTTTAGCAAGGAAAATAAAACTGAACTCATTCTAATAAATTTTATCTTGAGCGCTTTCGATGACTCTAATCATAAGATACGTCATTTATAAGAGTATTCTAAACAATCTTGCACTGAAAGTTATAAACATTCAAATTACATGGCTATGAAAAGAGATTAAGTAAAAAATTATGCATAGGTACACTAAAATCGAGACATTAGACTATCGGAAATTAACATAGATAAGATGAAAGCAAAAAAAGGCTAAGACCATGGTAGGAGCAAGTCACTTACATATTCTTTCATGACACACAGCGAGGGCCTGAACCGCTTCAAGATCACTGAGGCCATTTTGTTGAAGCGGTTCAGGCCCTCGCTGTGTTTTTTTCCTTACCTTAATAATCAATTAATTTCTATGCCAAATCAAATCTAGCATTTTAACCATAGAAATGGATTTTCATCTCATGATTTTGTCTTCCAGATGTCTACGGACAACTATGTAATTTTTCGCAGTTTCATAGTTTTGACATAGCTATTCAGTCCCTTCCATTCAATATTTCAATACTATTCTGTTGTCAATTGCGATATCAAATAAAACTGCTTACAGTATAAGCGCTGGCGAAAAAGTAATATCATAGCTGCCGCCACAAATCACCCATTGATTCCATACTTCCCTTATATACTTTGGGTAAAATATGGTTAAGAGAATTGTCTCGACTATGTATTGAACTAAAGATCAGCCTGAAACAGATTCATAAAGACGGTGGCTATTAAATGTGATACTCGCACCAAAAGAGCAAATTTCTGCATGGAACGAGGCTGACAATCAGATTTTCACTGAATAATGTAATGTGCACCATATATGGCTACTACGAATCTGTGCGCCTTTCAAGTTCTACCTGGTTCCTCTTCTTGTCAGACAGGATCAAAGGAAACAAGTACAAATCCAATGGGAAGCAGACTGAGACTTTCGGTGAAAGCCACATTTCTCTGAAAAGTGTTTTCTCTGAAGAAATGACTGTTGTGACTGTAACCGGTGCTTTTTTAACCTATCTTTGTACTTATTTTTGAACTGTCTTTGTAGCGTTGTAGTTTTTGACTGTAGCGCTTTTCGTTGACATCAATTGGCCTAACTTTTGATTAAAAGCTGAACCACTCCGACTTGCCTTCCCATCGCTATTGAGCTTTAATAGATTCTTGTTTGACCCTTTCATGTATGTTGTGACCTTTTGAGGAAATTTCGACCCACAATTTTGGGACAACATTGCGGCAAAAAATGTGACCAAAAGAAGGAGGAGATCAATGCGATTCTAAAATCTAATGGCACCACTTCCACGATGCCTAGAACCCCCGCAAATTGCATTTGAAAAAAATAAAAAAATCATTATTTAATTTCAGAAATTGTTTAAATTGTTTTTGTTGTTAAATTGTTGTTAAATTGTTTTTTAATCCCATTCTTTTTTGTCACTTTTCAGTGCCTTTGAGGGATGGGCTGACAAAGAAGCTCCAAAATTTACTTACGGCACCAGATGGGGAGATGGTTATGATTATCTTTCTCAAGGAGCCGGGCATTACACACAGGCAAGTAGAACGAGTTTGGATGAGCGAAGTCGATGAAGAGTTCGATGAACTCTTATTTGAAGTCACTTCTCCTCTTCAACAAACGTGATCTAGAATTGATTGCCTTTTAACTCATAAAATGCCTCTATCTACTATGAGAAAAACTGTTATAGTTGACAATGAAGCTAGTGCATCATAGAATCAACAAGATATTCCAAAACATACATTTTTCTCTAATTCATCGTGAACATGGTATACTGGGAAAGAATGCTGCTTTACAGGACACTGTAAACTGTACAGAGACAGTTAACAGACAATTGAACAGCCAGATCAGTATTCTGGCTCATGCCAGGCTACGTTCTTATTAATAGACAAATTTTATCAGATCTCAACAGATGCAACCACCACGAGACATGTTTCGGCCTGTTTGAACCAGCGACGTTGGAGCTGGAGGACGTGTGCAAGCATACCCTCTAACCACAAGGCCACCGGACCATCTGTTGAGAGCGTGAGTTAACCAGGAAGGCACTGCTTTAACGCAGGCACGTGGAGGGCGGACTGCATTCTGCAATCACTTAATACCGCATCCGAGATTGAGGTGCTTCACGCAGGCGCTACTCATTACAATGTAGCAGTACACTGCAGTACAATGTAATGCAGCAGTACAATGTAATGAGTAATGCCTGCGTGAAGCGCCTCAATCTCGGATGCGGTATTAAGTGATTGCAGAATGCAGTCCGCCCTCCACGTGCCTGCGTTAAAGCAGTGCCTTCCTGGTTAACTCACGCTCTCAACAGATGGTCCGGTGGCCTTGTGGTTAGAGGGTATGCTTGCACACGTCCTCCAGCTCCAACGTCGCTGGTTCAAACCTATCCACGACTGATGAGGCCCAACAGGCCGAAACATGTCTCGTGGTGGTTACATCTGTTGAGAACTGATAAATTTATCAATTGCCAGGTCACTTGTCTTAACAGACAAATTTTGTCTGATCGCACTGACTAATTTGTATTATTGCGTTTACTAGCACCATATTTAAAGCTTTTGTAAAAACTAGATGGCATTCTTAATGGTTTCAATAATTCCAGTAAATAATGGGCTCAACCAGTCATTGTTAGGCGAATGAATGACCGTCTACACATCAGACTGGTCATGAAGAGTGGTTGTAAAACACAATTCACTTGACATTACCTATAGCATCAGGGATTTATATGTACAGCATGGAAATTGATAACAATAAAACCTTTAGAATGGAATTGAAGTAATTTAAACCATACTAAGGAAAGAGAAGTAACAGTAATTGAAATTAAGAAATGAAAATAGAAGTCAAAGTTATTGAAACCAAAAATCACTAATATTGTGTTGGGTAACTCCATCCTTGCTTCACGTGAAATTAACCGCGGTTGAATGTGATTTTTTGGTATTTTCAAAATACTTGTCCATCTAAACACTGAGCTAGTGCAATAACTACAGTCATTAACAAATAACTTTTTGAAAACATTATTGTTTATTAGCAATTAGCCAAAAAGTTTGAAGGGAAACATTCATCATAATATCTGCATATTTAACAAACTGCCGAAAATCATCGCAGTAAATTCTTAAATTGTTGAAAGATTTCCTCTGGCTATCTCTACCATCCATTGATTTGAAGTGGTGGCCGATAATATTATAAGTTTCATCTTTTGAGATGGGATAGGCCTACATTGCCGCAATTTTCCAAAACTATGGAACTGACTACTCTATTTTGAAATCAATTAAAAGAAATTTTCTCTTTTAAATGTCAGTAGATGTCAATTGTTCAAAGTTAGGTGCTAGCATAACTCTGAGATACCTGAGGGGGTCCGTTGACAGAGCTGGATTAATCAGCATTCCAATCAATCAAAATCTTACTCAAATGATTTTTTTGAGGTAAATCATCATCATAATAATATAATCAATAATCTGAATCATAATCAAGGTTTTAAAACTACATCAATCATTTATCATAATCAAAATCATGAGACTTGATCAATACATTGGAAAAATGTGATCTTTTCTTTTAACTTATAAGCATGATAACCGGCAGGTTATAAAAAGTGTTAACTAACTCAGACCTCTTTTGGGATAAATCTGTAGTATATGGAAATATTTATTTTGGATAAAAATGAGGAATAATGCATATTGATAGCAGGTTGAAGCTAAAACCATGCGCCTTTCATTTGACACGTTTTCTAAGAAAAAAAGAGAAAACTCGCTTAACAGGTTCATATAGTATAAGCTGCAGGGTAAATTATTGAGTTACATATCAATCTGCTGCATCATCTGCATTTGACGTCTGATTGAGCAAAATAACTTATTCTTCGATAATATTGTGTCACTTTCATTTCATCACATAATCACATGGGCAAGGCAAGTGGCGACATCAAAACTATATACTGAATTGAAAACTTACATTAGAAATACTTTTATATACTCCCTTATGCACTTGGTATGGAATACTTTTAACACGGAAGCAAGTGAATTTCATGATGAAGAACTCATCCCAATTGCAGTTAACCGCATGGGCCTCTGGTTCACCGTCGAATTCTATTTCCTCTCTTACAGATGATGTGGGCGCATTCATATGAAGTGGGATGTGCATTCAACTGGTGTACAGGCTTCAAATACGGACGTCTTGTCTGCAACTTTATAATGGCGTGCGTTGGTTTGATCTTGTACATACTGTTCGTTCATATCTTTACCTTGATTCCTTCATTTCAGCGGAAATTTTGCAAACATAGGTATCTACATCCGAGGAAAACCTTGCTCGGAATGCGATCCTGGATTTGGATTCTGTTACAAACGCGCCTTATGTACTGACTATTGTGTAACAAGCAACTGCAGTAAGTAATGATAGAGCAACAATGCGATAGCTGAAGCATTCGATTTGTTTCTGCCTTCCATGATTTGGTTTCCGTAAATCAATGATTTATATGCCATGATCTGTCAAAATTGAATTGTTTTCAGAGCAGTGTGCGTTGGTGCATTGTCATGATGCAATAGCCAATTGCGATCTCGCTACAAATCAGGTCGTTTTCGTTTGACTCCTTCTCGCAGACGTCTCAAAACATCACAGCAAAAGTCAGAATTGACTGTGTTCACTTTGGCAGCAAATTATTGATGACCAATGCTCAAAGAATTAAATATTTTGTTTATCTGCTTCCGTTTGCTAGAAGTGTGAATAACTCAAAATCGCCGGCACATCGAGGAACTTATTAAGTGGGCAAGAAGGAATTCCTAATACCTTACAGAGATAGGAAAAAAGTCGTGCGCCGCTTGCAGATTAAATTGAGTTCCAGCAAAGTGCTTCGATTGCCACAAGTCCTTCAGATTCGAAGAATTCAGGTCATTGCGCACAAGTTTTCTCCATAATGTTGGCCCTTCCGATCATTATTAAGAAAAGTAGCAGGCGTACGAAAATTAGTTCACATGATGATTTCACATCCTCTCCTTGGCATTGCTCACTGTATAGTGCATAGATAGAATCGAAGCCAAGACAGGGATGTGTGTTTTTGCGTGTACGAAGTGATATCACAGCACGCACGCATCTCTCACTGGCTCTGGTGTCCCCTGCTGACAGCTTATTGTTTGCCATTTCCAATAGCAAGCGATACACGAATTATCCATTCGAGAAGGAGCAACTTGTCTAACTCTGTGATGTGCCATTTCGATATTAAGGTTAGATATGATTCTTCCTTTCTAGGAAACCGAAGCGCGCGCAGATGAGTCCAACCAATTCTGTGATCCAATTCTTTCGTCAATGAATACAATCAAATTTGTTTTTGTTGCACTACGGAATTATCGCACTTTTTTGGTCTTGGAGATTAATGATTCTTCCATTGAGATCATTGCTGTTTCGTCTCCGGGTGGTATCCGTAAATCCAACTTTCATCAACCATGAACACTCTTGACATGAAGGACTGGTCAATGTTGGATTTCTCAATGATTTCAATGCACACATCCCGACGTTTCTGCTTTTGATTTCCGGTCAAGAAACGCGGGACAAACTTTCCTGTTACTCGTCTCATGTGAATATCTTCAATCAAGATCTGCTGAAAAACACCATATCCAATTCCTAGCATTCCAGAGAGTTCACGAATTCGACGACGGTCTTCTCGAATGAGATCTCCAACTGTTCGATGTTTTCCATTTTCCTGCTTGTAGCCGGTCTGCCCGATCGCTCATCATCTTCAACGGAGACTCTGGCATTTATTGAAACGCACATGCCATTCAAAAAACAGATGTGTGGGAGAGGAATTCGGAACCATAGGACAGACAAAGCATGCCAAGACTTTTATTTGAAGTCTTATTCAATTTGACGTGGAATATAACGTACATTCGCTGCTTAACTTTATCCACCACACTGATAATCGCTGACTGAATAAAAGACCATGTTGATACACCTCAAGAGTTGAGTGAAGATGAACGAAATCAATGTTCATGCTCTCGCAGCATCCTGCATAGATACGTATGTCAAAAGCAATTGCTATCGCATTCACTTAAAAAGACATAGCAAGCGGCGTCCGGGAGCTTTCCGATCAACCTTCGTATGCCCATACAAAAGCATAACCTGTCGGGGTCTCTGTTGTAGTAATGGTCTCGAATAAACCTATGCAAACCTCACTTTCTACTCACGATACATTTATATGAATTTAAACCATGCAGACCAGAATATACCTTAATTGTATGTACTGCGTGAGAACACACCACCACCGTTGCCATGATGGAGATATAGATATCGAGAACTCTTTGATATAACTTATTACCAGCTCCTTCAGCCCCTACATTTTTTCATATTGCTCAAATAGTGATGCGCAGCTACAACTCCAGCCGTTTTGTGACTTCAAGTTTACATATTTTTGACAACCAATTCAAATTTTATCAAATCTGGTTCATGGGAACATTGAAACTTGACTTTTTGAAAATCGAGTGTGCATCTTAATCAATTAATGACGAGCGGCAGCTTTTTCTACCATCGACCCGCAGTTTTTTGGGTAATTCCCAGGGCACCCAAATAAGCAGCTAAATTGAAGAAGAGATCAGCGAATTTCTAATGGCACCACCCCCGACCTCGAGCGCCCGCAAAGTGCATTTGAGCAAAATTATAAAAAACTCTAATTTTTCAATGATGCCCTCGATCATTAATGGGTTATTAGCTCAACTATCCCAATGCAATCAAAAACACGCTCCCAACATCATCTTATGATGCTTTCATTTTTTAAGAAAAATGTGAATTATTAAATTATGAAAACTTCAAAGTCAGACGGGACAGCAGGCGCTAGTGTTGAAAAGGGTAGCTATTAATTGAGAAACTTCCTGCTAAGAAAGCAGCTTCTGATTTGGCGGTCATCATTTACAAGAGTGCTCGATTTATCCTAGCTAATCTCATACATGGTCTCATCATGGAATCTATCACTTCTCGCAGTGTTCTAAAAATCTGGAAAACAGCTTCTGTTACTCCCATTCCCAAGACGTCAAATCCATCCGTTCACGACATCCGTCCGATTTCTCTATTGAAAACTCCCGCTAAACTTCTTGAGAAAGTTGTATTGTCATCAGTAAAGCATTTATTGCTGAAATGGACGTCACCAGTTCGGCTTTCTCCAAAATTCATCTATCTTATGTGCATTGGTCTCCCTACATGACTATTTGACATCTTGTCTTGATGATTTGGAAACCGATGGGGCAATTGTTCTGGTGCATGATTACTCGAAGGCTTTCGACACATTAAAATCAGAACACATCATTTATCAGTTAGTCAACAGCAAATTTCACTGCTGGGTTCAAAAAGTACACTGGGTTACTGATTACCTAGCTGACAGGAAGCAATATGTGCAAATCGGTTCAACGTCTAGCTCGGTGACAAGTGTTACATCTGGCATCCTGCAGGGATCAATTATTGGGCCCTTCCTTTATTGTGATGCCACAAACTCCTTCGACTTTGATTCCTTTGATTGTCGACTAATAAAATACGCAGATGACACGACTTTGTGCATGCCATTTATAAGTCTGGGATAATGAGCATATCATACATCATCATCGAGCTCTCGTCGATTGGTCCAACGGAATGGATCTCCAAATAAATTTAGATAAATTCAAAAGTCTCACCATCCTGAAGAAGCCATCTGAGTCATCCAATGTAATGTCTATTCCCGCTGTTCAATCAGTTGATTCCTTATGCATCTTGGGAGTCCACTTCAACAGTGCAGCCACATGGACTAGTCATGTTGATTACGTCGTCAAGAATGCTTCCCGAAAATTATATGCCTTTCAAATAATCCGTCCAACTTTGTCTCATGAAGATCTCAAAATCGTATATTTCAATCTGATTAGAACTTCAATTGAATACTGTGCTCCACTTTTTTCTCGGTTTTTCTACAGCAGACTCTAACCGCATACATCGTCTGCAGAAGCGCTTCCACAGAATTTTGTGCGATCCTGAGTGCGACAGTCAATGTTTGCCATCTCTTAAGGACCGCCGCATAGCTCAATCTTTGAAGTTCTTGCGCAACATTATGGGTCATGAGCATGTTCTCCATAATTTGCTCCCGACTTTGTCTCATAGCGGCAGGTTTATTCTACCCAAAAGACGAACAAAGAAACGCAGCCAATCTTTTATTTTACTTGCATGCTTGATTTTCAACTCTATGTATAAAAGGTAACTTCAATTTGTACTGATCGACTCATATTCTAATTTCAATAAACGCCAATTATTTTTAATTTAGTACACGACCGTAGATATTGCTCTTTTTTTCGGCTTATTATTATTATTATTATTCCTGGCAATATGTCCAGCAATAATAACCTAAACCAATAATAACCGTTAAATTTAAGTCAAAAAGATGGAAATGGCAACAACTAGCGGAAGTATTGCGAGAAATAATGGTTACGATTACCGGCCAATCATTTTACATCACTACCGGGATCTCCGAGATTTAAATCTCAAAATAACACGGCTAAAATAGAGTTAATATAGGGCTTGGGTCATTTTGATCAGCATTAATTAACATGCATTGTGCGGTTTATTTGTAATTATGGACATTTTGCAGAATGCACGGTGAATGAAGCCAAATGTCGATCCAACGGAGGTACATTTGACAAAGCAAAATGCTTGTGTAAATGTGGAGGTGGAAAGATGGGTCTCAATTGTGAAAGTAAGTGATCATGTAATGAGAAAATAGTTCCATACCTCAAGAAATGTTTTTATGACTTTATTCGTCATCGAAATTCGTGCTCTAACTAGCAACTAAATTTTATTTGATTAGCGGTATTTCAAAAAATTTAGAATATGTTTGAATTTGTACGAGTACAGTAGATTAGAACAGTACGTGAAAGAGTTTTAGGGCACAGCTATCGACCGCTTTCATATTTGTTTGATCATTATTTAAGAAAAATTTAAAAATTTTTATTTTTAAACTGAAGAAAATTGAATGTTTTTGAATTTCCATTTAATGCTTATGATAAATTTTGAAATAATAATGATCTTATCAATGCACAATATTCACAATTTTTACAATTTTTCTCACGAAACAAGTAGAATGTTCTCGAATATAACGCTATCATAATTCTCTTCGTATCATTATCACATTGATTTATTTCATATTAAATCATTCAAATTGATTGAGAAACTCAGCACGTCGTTCGCGACCAAATAATCTAATACCAAGCTTTTGTTTGTAAAAACACAGCGTCAAAAATTGCTCAAAGAAGCGAACGAAACTTGAGTTTTCTTGGATGATCTGTGCAATATCTGGCAAGAAACTTTGTAAGATCTTCATAAGAGGATTAATCAAGTTTCCTAAAGTACTTCCAGGAATTCATTTCGACTCCTACAAAATTTCGAATCACTGAGTACTCTCGACCTCATTTGAGAGCGTCTGTGATTTGCGATTGACAAAGTGAAAAATTACTGTAATGCATAAAATGATTGTCATTTCTTTCATTTTCATCGTGTGTCTGATAATGAAATATTTGATCGAAAAATTGCGCTGACCAACATGCACATATTGTGAAGTTTGGCAGCGGCGATTATTGTCTCTCATTCCCAGGTAAACACCTAGACCTATTAAACTTAGAATCAATAGGCAAACGTCCAACTATTATGTAATTGTTTGTCTTTTATCCCATCGTTTTAAAATGCATACGAATATATACATCATCCGCACACTTATACCGCACTTTCTGTCTGACAAACAAACTCATCGGTTTTATACAAAACTTTCACTTGAGCACGAAATTTGTTTGGCAAAACATGCATCTTATCTTTACTTATAAAACAAAGCAAATCATTAGGAGATAAGACAGATATAGCATTCCCGCAAGACTAGGTAATGTTTGAGAAAATCTTTACCCTGATGTCTGCCAACTCGAGATATTAACATTGATGACGTGTATCAACAAACGATGCTTCCATGCCAATACATAATCACATCATGTGTGTGCTTGTCTTCTTAATATTAAATCTTCTTTCACCATGCAGATTTCGCACTTTGTGATGCGTTACTAATAAGCTTCAAATATATTAGACAAATATTAATAATTACCTACAATAAGAAGTAAATTCCTAAAATTTACTGTAAAGCTCTATCATCACAAGAATGAAACGGTAAAAGTTGGTTTAACATGATCATTTGACAATAAACACTACTTGCCTGTAATATAATTTTCTTTTATTCGAAAAAGCCTTGCTGTTGTTTATATGGCATTTATTGCCCAAATTTTTGCCTACTCAGGCCGCTTCAGGGGTGATTTTCGATTAGAAGAAAATTATATTATAAGCACCATGCTGTTCAAGCGGAACAATAAAATTTTATACTATTTCCCTGAATTACCCTGAGAAATCGCCACTGAGTAGACGGCAAGTTGGTACACGAGCAATCGAATAGACGGCTGCTGTACACTGTAAACCGTGCGCTCCTACTGCTCTACATGTGAGTTTTGTTGTTGTTGCACAACAATAGAATTAAATTCTACGGATTAACCCATAATGCTGCGTGAACCCTTAATTAATGCTACGACAATGTCGTTTATTAACATAAAGAAGATTGAAAATGATCTAGAGAATCTTATTACAAAGCCTCTAATGTTGCTCCAGATGCTTCCGGGTTACTACACTGTAAATCGCTCAATACCAATCACATGCGAAGGATGCATACAAAAATTTTTTTTTGGTATATTTCCGTATATATTTGTATGTTATTTCAAGTGTGGTATGCTTTAAATACTAAAGCCATGCCAGCAAATGTTAAAGGAAAGCATCAATTATGTCTAAAGTATGTTGATTTAAGGCACTTTGTCAATAAAGATCACACTAACGTTACTACTGTTTTGTAAGTAGTGCGATAATGACATTCAAGAGTCATACTAATTCATACTGAATTCGATTTTAATACATGCAAGTCTAAGGCATTTTATAAATTATCAATAACTATTCAGCTATCAACAATTATGCATGATGTAATTTTGAAATTAGGCATATTATCAATTCGAAATAAAAACACAGTATAATTCATGAACGCAAAAATAGTTATGTTTGAGATATATAAGTGTTGCGTAGCCAGAAAAGTCAGAAGTTGAAGTATAGTTGTATTATACTGAGAAGTCGGTAGTATACAATGCATGTAACAGCACCGAATATAGTTCACCACCAGTTTGAGCCAGGTAGATGGAATGTCTGATAGACAGCTGTACGTGTGTGATTTCAAAATGATCATCTGAATAGATATCACTATTAGTCAGAAAATTAGCATGGCAACGTTTGCAGCTGAATATACTGTTAAAGATATCAATGCAAGCAAGACACAAAAATATAGATATCTAATGTACATCGCAACAATAAGTCAACATGATTGCATGAAATACATGTACATCGTTTGAAAGAAGTGATGTTAATCAACTTGTTTCATACAGTAGAGCTAACTAAGCGTCCTGATAATGTTACAAGACAAGTATCAGCGACGACAAACTCGTGTAGCATAAAGTTCACAAGAAATCTAATCTAGTTAAATATTACTCTATCAAAAAGAAATATTCACGACTGGTATTACTGAAAAAGTTATTTGACAGTAGTATGTAATATATATATATACAAATTAAAGCTGTACATACCAGAGGCATGCGAATAAGGATGAATTTGCATCGGGTCTCGTATATAAAACAAACCAACAACTCGCATTTCAGTGTAAAACAGCCAATCACAGACAGAATAGTTCGTATCGTTACATACCAATCACATACGAAAGTAAGTGAGATTTCGTATGAAAAGCATACCAGATCTCTGTAAACAAACGAGAATCTTGTATCAGAAGTTAATTTCAAATTGTATGTGATTTTGGTATATGTCTGCATATAATTTTCGTATCCAACTTACAGTGTAGTGTTCTTGATTAGTGGTTTGCGTTCGGAGTTGTTTTCAGCTTACTTTACAGTTTACACGGTTTACAGTGTACATCAAAGGCTGCACGCGGCTTAAGAAGATCCTTATCTGAGCAGGTTATTGTATTCCAGTTTTCCGTGATTTAGAACTCTATAAAGTCCCATCATTATCTTAGTCACTTGATTTATTTTCGGAATTTTGGACTTTTTTGCTCATTAAATCTCATTTTCAGAACAATGTGTTGATCTTGAGCCACCAAGGTGCTTCGGCACCAAGTATTGTGGCATTGGAAATACTCCAATTGACGAACAAGGCCGGCTTTGTCCAAAGACATGCAATAAATGTGAGTATTCAGCATTCATATTCACGAGCATCAAACGGAATCGATGTTCTCACCAGAGCTTCGATTATGACTTCGATAAACATCACGGCCTCGACCGCAATAGAGATAGGATCTAGGTCGGAATCCTTGCCAATTTTTTCCAGTGCATAATCGGCAAGAAGAGCTTTGACCATCCTGTGATATTTCTAAGGGACGTCGTGACACACGCACACATGTACTCACAGACTTATATGTTGAAGCGTATAACTTTGCTAGAAGTGCTGACTGATTCAAAACGATGGCACAAACAGTAAAACGATATACACATATATGGAACTTACTAGGTGGGAAAAGGAAATTTCTAATACCTTGCAGAGATAGGAAAAATAGTCGTGCGTCTCTTGCGGATTACTGTGAATTACTTCAAAATGCTCTGATCGCCACGATTCCCTCAGATTCGAAGAATTGTGATCATTGCCCACAATTTTAAATGATAATTTTGGGCCCTCCGATCATTATTAAAAAGGCAGGCGCACGAAAAAGCGTTCACAAACTTCTCTGTATGACCTGATATCGTCTGTCTCTTTTCTGTGTGGTCCGGTTGATTGCAGTCACTGAAACTTCGCACAATGTGGCGTGTTTGATGCTGAACTGGCTGCTCATTGTTCGATTGATATGGAATTATTTCAGCAGATTGTGCCATCTCATTAACGTTGCATGTTCCAGTGTTTCCTTTCTAGTCAAACAGAAGAAGAGACGACCTGTCTAATTCTGTAGGTGCGACCAAATTGTCGCCACAGTTTCTGCCAAACTGACATTACATCCTCGATGTATGAGTTGTATGAATAATATGTATCGGACCGCGTAACCAATGATTTCTGAAACCGCTTCTGAACTATCGACAGGCAGAATGTCATTGTCTGAAGCGTCTGTCGTTTAGTCACAGACATATAACGCTCAATTTCTACCCATATTATTGATGCATCCAGATAGAAACCCCTGACTTACCTGCAGGTAGGAAGCATTCTTTTTAAACTTACCCGAAAGTTCTCTTTCTTTCTGTTGTGCCATCTATCCTTTCTGTAGCTAACTTCACGATTAATTTTCAATTGCTATTGTTATGATGGAGAGAATGGACTTCTAAGACATAAAATGATCAACCAGCAGAGTACGTCTTTAAATGTTTTCTCTTTGTAACTCGCAATCCAAAAACTTCTCTGCTTGGATGTTAGCAGTTTAGACGGATCTTCTAATTTTTGAAAAGCTCGCATTTCAGCCGTGTATCAGGGAATAAAGTTACCGGACCTCTATGTTTGAAGCTCATTCATTTTGGATTTAGATGCTAAATTGTTTAATACAGATTCCAAGTAAAGTTTCTGGAATTACATAGAAATCGGTTCAATGTGCTGCATCACACTTGCAGAGAAGTCGCAGTTGTCATACTTATCAGTTTCACAACTATGGGTGCAATTGAATTAGAACACGCTGCGGCTGTGACTTCTTACACCGCTGCTGTGCGACAAGTAAAACATAATTGCATCTTCATTGAGAAAAATGAAAAATGTGGAATGTCTCTTACACTTATACCATTGAACAGATTATATTAAAACCCGACATGAGGTTGCAATCCGAACTCTTCAGCTTTTTAGAATTGAGGGACACAAAATGTTGCAGTTTTTCTCACTTATTTCCAGGCGCCACAGGATTTACTGGAAGTTTCTTAAATGCAAGGAACCTCAAAATCGGCAGTGACATGGGATCGGATAATGGTCATTCGAAGACTACGGGTTCTCCTCCTATAACTACAGCTCGACCTACAAATCGACCTAGACCCACTAACTCGAACAGAGGAGACAAAGGATGCGTTGATCAACCCCTTTGGGCGAACTATTGTCAGGAGATAAAGAGGCGTCGGAAATGCACCGATAACAGGACAAAGGTTCAAGCTGAGCTCGCCTGCCCCAAAACATGTGGAGTTTGTCAATGTGAGTACAGTGAACTTGTCCGCAATTGATAGAAAACAGAGTGATCTGCAATGAAAATGGAAACTTAGAAATGTGTAACAGAATCGCTAAATTATTGCGAATGCTTTACAGGACGTATAATTATGCTTATGCAATTGCAGCAGACCAAATTTCCTGCATTGTTTGGGTCAGGGCTACAGATTAAAATGAATTAAATTGCTCACCTTGCTCCAAGGGTAGGTTTGAATCGCTTTCTACTGGATTACCGAAACATGCTGCAATCATTATTTTGACGAACGAAATCCAACTTTTCGCTTTGTTTAAGTTGGTGGGACTAGGTTGGACAGCAGCTGTTTGATGGCAATTTCAGCCGCTCGGTTATGCGCCAATTGCTAGATCTGTAGAAGAAGCAAATTACGTTTAGGCACCGTTGGTAACGCATGTCCATGACTATCTGTTGTTTTCAATATCCGTTCTAGTCATTTATAATTATAGAGTCTCGAATTTCTATGATTTTGATGCTTAATCACTAGATGACGTTCCGCGCGAAAACCTCGCGCGATTCCACGGAATATTTCGCCGTCAATAAAGGACCCCAAAATGGAAACTCCCGAAAATGCAATAAGGCATGCTTTTTCACTTAATGTTTTTTATTCAAAGTATATTGCTGGCTTTGGACTACTCTCAGTATCACTAGTTTGCTTTACGGTTAATCCTACATGCATGTTGTCTTGTGGGACAAGCCATCTGAATGGATTTCGCAGAATCATCAGTGATGGACTTAAGTCATGCTGTCGCTCGTCGATAGCTCAGTTAGTAGATCGTTGGCTTAGAATGCCAGAGGTCGGTGGTTTAGATTCACCAAGATGCGCGGCCTAAACGCACACTTTGTCGCGTCAACTCCTCCTAAAAACAGAGATCGCCTTGAGTCTCTAAGAAAATCGTGGATATACCCTGAGTCAATATTTTGCGATTTGCTATAATCGTTCATAAGCTGCCTTATACATTTAATTTCTTTTTCGCTCATTTTCATTTCTTTTGATTCTATTGAATATGAATACTTTCACGTAATGTTCTTGATGACCATGTTTTATGCAATGAAATGCCACCTCCAAGAACATGGTCATCAAGAACATGATGTGAAAGTCTCCATATTCAATAGAATCGAAGGGAATGAAAATGAGCGAAAAAAGAAAAAAAAATGAAATTTATAAGTCAACTGGTGAACGATTGTAATTATCCTTTTGGGTTGAATATGCAACACGTTTTGCAACGGTCACCTATATTGATGGATGTCACCTAGGTGTCCATAAGCTGACTGATTGCATCGAGCTTATAATGAACTATAAATGTAACCAAACTTGTAAAAGAACCTGTAGTTTTAGGCCCAGCCTCCCATGAAAGCCCATTTGTCTCGTTATAAATACATGTATATCAGAAATATGCAGGATATATGGCATTTCGTGTAAATACATACATTTCTGTTTGATTTTCTCATGATCTTAGTTTTGAATCTCTTAACTTAATGAATTTGAGTTGGATTTTTGTAATTAACTAAAAGTGACCTGCAACGATGTATCTCTCCAGTTGCCGATAACTATAGCTTGAGATTTCTTGTTATTTTGCACAAGACGAGAAAAATGGTCAAATTCAATAATTCTACAATTTACGTATATCTGTTTGTCCGCTGAATGGCGTTTGTGAGCGGGACGGACCTAAAACTTCAGGCCCATTTGCAAGTCTGGGTATACGCTCATGTACTCGTATCTTCAATTATGAACTTGCTGTAATCAATCCACACTAAGCGTCTGATTGCTTACTTAATCCAGCAGAATGCAAAGTATTGAATGAACAATCTTGAGTGAGTGTAGCAAACATCAAATGAATTGAAGTGATCCACCTTTCAGCTGGCGGATGTTCGGATTCGAATGCCAATTGTGCGAAATGGGCAAAAGCCGCCGAATGTATTATCAATCCACATTGGATGTTAAAGAACTGCCCTGCATCATGCTCAGTGTGTGCGTAAAAGTAAGTTAGTCATAGATTGTCACCTGTAAATATTTGCATCTAAATTTGAATTCATTTTCAGGTCGTGGTCAAGGACTCTCCTTAGCAGCCAAATATCAATGAAAAGTCATGGACTGAAAAATCATGTAGTAATCAACTGTTGAATTAAATACTTGATTTCCCAGTTGTTGGTTCTGTGACTTCTTTTTTCAACGCTACAAAGAATTTTAAAGTAGCCAAAAACACGAACAAATGGGTTCGTAATGACTACATACGAGAAAAGTCCACGAAATGTTGTAATTACTTACGAAAAATGCAAGCAGCTGATCTCTCTTCATATGAGATGAATTAACTCTGAAGTAGGACTGGACCCTAGTCATGCCTGTTCACACTGGTTCTCTGGATGAAGCATTTCTTTAAGTAAAGCCGTAATGGAATTTGTTTCGCGCGCTAGATCATCCTGTGGTAATTAATTAAGACTTCAAATTCTTGAAGGTAGGGTCTATCTTTTTTAGTGAATGCTCATATTTTCTAGAATTCTAGGAAAATTCAAGAAATGCTAAGGAACTTGAGGCAGGGGCTTCTTTTTGTTAAATATCTGCTGGTACTTCCAAGTGAAGTGACTCTCATCATGCTTAATCCTTGCGTCTCTATGATGGTTTAATAAAAGTCTATATTAAAGTTAGATTAGAAGAGACGGTATAAAGATATGCAACAAAACGTCGAGATTTAATTGCTTCTTTAAAATAATATTATATCAAACGCATATAAGATGGGAGGAGTTTCATTTCTGATTATTTTCTCAAAATCATGAATACAATGCCTGAAAACATCAGGAAACATAGAAAGATTCAGAACAATGTCTACAAGAAGGTCAGCATCTCGATGTTGTTCTGCTTCAAGCTCTTGTTCTGCTCTCTATGATGCTAAAAGCTATAACTATCCCATGCCAAAAAATCATTCGAACGGAACGCTGGCCGCTGGATTGCTAACATATATCTTAGCAAGAGGTGCAACGACAGAATACAGCAGAATTATCATGAATTTGAATTACTCGGTATATAAATTTCGTAACTTTATTCCATCTTCTCAACATCAGGAAATGCACTGAATGAAGTCTGTTTTCAATTTTTGTATTTTCATAATGCAGAAATTGCAAGTTTGAAATGAATTGATAAATAAATGTGAATATTGTTGGATTAATTACATTTTATGCCAAAAATATATTTATCTCTGTATAAATACTGTGCAAATTAATGCAGAGAAAAAATTCCAGATATAATGGATTAATTTTCATTGAAACCATGCAGCATGATAAGCACAATAACTGGTGCACCCCGGTTCATCGCTCTCAGCCGTGCTAAGAAGTCGTTCTGTCAGAAATATCAGTCTTAAACTGTATATTCAAAATATTCTACCATTGAGTAGGGATATGTAGGTTGAGTGTCGACTCAAAAAGTATCTGTATACAGTGAAAATTTTTATATCAAAAGTTTCAGTTTTTTGCGGAGATTGAGTTCCTGCGGTCCAAAAAATTATTTGAACAGTTTTGAAAAAGCTAAATTTTTGCAAATTTAAATACTACCGAGATGACGCCCCGTTATAAGTAGTATGAAGAAAGTTGGAAATCAAAAACAATGAACATTCGCTAACAAGCATCGTAACTAAGCGGAAATTATGCTGATTATCAAGGAAATCTAATGAACGGCATTATAATGGAAGTCTTCATGAAGAAGTCGAGATTTTATTGTGCTGTCGTGGCTGAAATATCAAGTTTTTAATTCAATTTTCATCGTCATGAATTTATGATTCACTGCATTAATGTTTCACTTCTTGAATCTGAATAGTGATACGGACCCATTTGCATCTAACCAAGTTAATTAAGTCAATTAATTTAATTGAAGTCATTGTCTTTGATTCTGTTATTTGCTCTACCAGTGGCATGCTTATGATATGATCTCGCTGAAGAAGATTCTCTTGAGGTTCAGCATGAAAGCGATAGCAGGTCATCGAGTTGCTAATTAAACAAACATAGCCTCTCCACCCTGTGGGAACGCATCTTGCTAATATCAACAGATTATCTGGCGAGGTAGCGATTTTGTGGATAATTTTTTTAATTTTTTTAAATTCATTTTCGTGTAAAAACTATCTCCGCATGTGAAAATGGTCATAATTTATCCAAAAACATGTGTAAAATTAAAAAAACGACAGGTGGCGAAAAAGTTGCTATAATTGGTTGGTAGATATTTGTTTATTAATGCGAGCTGAGTTTTCGCCAACCGGCGAAATCGTGGATATTGTAGCAACTAATTAGTGGTAAGTAGTAATGTTCGTATATTACCTTCACATGAAAATATATTGTATACTCAGTCTGATCTGATGAAAAGGGATCTTTTTTTAATTCACGAAGGCTTAAACTAAAAAAATATTTATCTTCCATAAATGTCGCAGTAAATACTATGATATTATTCAAATATTTGTCATTGTTGTAAATTATTGAATGTCAAGAGATGTTATGAAAATTGATATATGCGGATTCTCTATATTCTTATCATTATCAAAGAATGATAGTCTGCACTTATTTCTTAGATAGATTAGCCATATGTGGGGGATAGTGAGGAGGTGAGGGAGAGAATAGAGCCTCGGCTGTAGAGGCGGATTACCAAAGAAAATAAGAGAGAAAGTCAAAAGTGAAAGGTGACATATAGAGCGCGAATTGTCGCCGGCGAACTTCGCCAGCGAATATCCCGCAAATATGACTGAACTTTTGCATGATATTCTGCAGCTGACATTCGCCAGTTTTTCGCAAGGTTCGTTCCCACAGGGCAAGGCTGTCATGACACGGACGATCTGTAAAATAATATCATTTCCTTCTGCATTATGCTATCATGATCAGGCAATTCCGTTGTAATTTCTTCAAAACTGCATAAATGTGCATATCTCACATGTTGAAGCAATTCCGACTGTATCCCCTCGAGCTCATTTAATACATAAAATCGAAAGTGTTTGCACATTGGGGATTTAATAAATGCGGAGTTATCACTCTACCTAACATACTTACTCTATGGATTCTACTTAGCAGTCAAATTCAGATGACAACAGGGTAAAGTCTGATTTCACAGCAGGAAATGACCCTATTTGAGATTTACTGTGGGAATTCGTTCCTCAATCAAATGCAACAAAATAGGCGTTCAAAATATTTCAATAAATGAATGCGGTCATCAAAAGGAACTTTATCAAGTCAAATGCGTTTCGACCGTGAATTCCTAGATGCTCAAACGTACTCAAGGAAAGTGCAAGGTTCTAAGATGCGCAGCCTCAAAAAATGAAATTTGTATCGAAGAAAACGTGGAAGCCGATTCGGCCCCTGCAGCATCTGCTGTTTGCATTTCACTCTCAGGCTTTTCATTTTCAATAACTTTTGTACTCTCAATGGACTTCTCAGTTATAAGTGATTAACCTGATTTGCCTCAGGCTTTTCCTTGTCGGCGAAGTATTTTGGGTTTGAGTAGACCTATTTTAGTATCAGTTTTTCATTCCAAGTTGATATTGTTGCTATAAATAGTATTTTAGAATTTAAGCAATAATTTTTATGAATTTCTTAATTGCATCCATGATATTCGACAGAATTTAATGAAAATTAAAGTAATACTTATTTAGCACATGCCTTGCTAGGTGATGTTGTAGATTTCGCATTTCAATCGGTTCTATGCTATAAATAGCATTTTAAAAATCAAGCAATCACTTTTTTCATTTTGTAATTGTATATATCTAAACTAGTCCGCAGAATTTCATTGACATTACAGTAGAAGCTATTTAAAGCATGCTCTATCTAGTGATGCTGTCGATTTTGCATTTCAACGGGTTCTATGCTATAAAATTCAAGCAATCGCTCTTTAAATTTCATATTTACAATTATTCGTTCCGGCGTGAGACAAAAAATCTGAAGGGGAGGAGCAACCTGTTCCACTGTCTTTGAATTCGATAGCTGCTCTACACATTTTGTAAATTTAATTTTGTTAAACTTGCTATACAACTTGCAATTTATCCGACTTCAATGACTTAATTGGCGCAATAATAATTTATTCAGATGCTAGAACCCATCAAAAATGCATTTTATTGAGCTTTAATAAATGGTTCCATATTTTTTAGTGTATCTTTAGCGTTTGTTCCGCAAAAGGACCAATATTGACCAGGATCACTTACAATAAATAGCTTTAGGCATAATGAAAAGTAAAATTTAAAAGACAACTGTCACAAGCAAGTTAAAACACTGAAACATCAGATGTGAAAACTGGTAGCGGTAAGTATACCAACCTTAGAAGGCTATGTATATACAGAGCACTTCAAAGAAGTTTTGACAAAAATCTAGAATGAATCAAGCAGAATCTATGAGTTGTTAAAATTTTTCTGCCTTTCAAGTGTTAGAAGCTAGCACAGACCTAATGATTTCAGCAATGTACACTATTTTATTTGATCTACTTAAAACCTGCTGTAATTAGATTATTTTACTTTTTAACATGAAAGGTAGAGAAAAGTTGGTCTACTCAAAGGTTTGGTTGGAACAAAGACAATGCAACGAGCCGACTGAATTTTTGAAGAGATAAGACGCTCCTCTCCGGTGGCTTTGCACTTATAAAATTGATTTATTCAGATTATCACTTTCAACAGGGACTTTTTTCGTGTAGTAAATTTTGAAATTTATGCCAGAACCGAACGGGATTAGCGGAAAGGAAAACCCTGACTCCTAAGCAATGGAAATAGCCTAGTCAGAATGAATCTTGTCAAAGATGCAAGACTATTGTAATTAATTCGCATTGGTAATAAATTTAGCTTTAGTACATAGTTCATTGTAGCGCAATAAAGTAATGTGCCATGACTTGCATGCTGCTCTGAAGCTTCATACAGCTAGGCCCCAACAGCAAAAGTCATTTAAATTGTTCATTATGTAAATCGAAGCATTTATATTTAAACAGGAAATCTATCTCGAACATACTGTCAGTTGGATAGCCTATGATTGGCATTCATACAAAGTCGGAGGTGCAAATGATGACCACCTTCACATAGTGCTTTTCTAACATCAGTAAATTCAATGAATCAGTTGAAATCATAGAACTATTGATTAAAGATTCTTAGGAAGTGGTGCGGTAGATTTTGTCGATTATTCATTTCAGGAAACTTACTTTTCACCAAGATAGACCTCCGATGAACGTAATTAAGCTACTAAAATAACAACAGTCCAAGTCTTGTTATCCAGGATGGAATTAGCGACAATTCTCCACCATGTTTGATTTTAATTAGAATGTCTTTTCATAGATTGAAATCACCGAATTCATGTTATCCGAGTTTCATTGACAATTCTTGATAATATTTGAACTTTGATCCGTTCCACTTTAATCAGAACAGCCAAATTTTCTTTAATGCTTTGCCACTACTTCTCGAACTTATTCTTGGAATGCTGTTGCATTATCCGGAGAACATCAGTTCGTGGCTCGTCTCTTCTATCAGACTTTGACCAGTAGTAATAGTAATTCAAATGGAAAATGTTTTATTTTTCGGAAGATAACAATTTTTTTGGAAGTGATTGATTATTGATACCAATATAATATGAAAGGCGGAATATGTACTTACTCAATTTAATTTGATGCCCTTAGTTGTGCATCGGATGGTCTGTGTAAGTGCAAGCGTTACATATTGTGCAAAAAATTGCAACTTTTTCCACTTTTGGAGGATTTTCAACCCTAAAAAAGAAAAATTTGCATCAGTAAGTAACATACGAAGCTTTACTGTCAAGCTGTCAGTAACTTCTAAAATAGCGATTTTAACTCGACTTTTTAAATCATTGCATCAAATTATAGCCTGTCGCGAGACAATATTCACGTCATCCCATCAAGGGCGTCTTAATCAATGAATTGAAATAGAAGTGAAATCAATATTTTTCGACCAATGAAATTGGTGCATAGGTGCCTACTGCTGTAGTAGCAAGCGCAAAAATTGTGTCATAAAAATATAAATTTTTCAAAAAAATGGAAAACTTTGCGAAAAATTTAGATTTAAAATTGTCCATGAAATTGCACATCATCTGGCAGTCAAAAAATAAGTGAAAATATAAAAAGTAAAAATAAAATAAAGAAGATAAAAGATCCTCTGTTGAAAGCAAGACTGCATTTTTGTGATTGTAGCTATTGAATTGAAGGTTTTCTTCACAAAATTTTAGAGTGGCAAGCCCATGTTGCCATTTTTATTGGAAGTATTTGAAACCATGACGGATTCTCTCTAAGGGCGTTTTGATAAACCGACTGCTACCCATCGGTATACCCATCTCTCCACACACCACACACCACACTCCAAAGATTAAACGTTCCCTTATGTTCCCTTGAGGTCAGAAAATTTGCTTGATTTAAAATACATGGATGTTGGCTTTGCTGCTAGGTCGGCGCTGAAACTCGGTTCAGAAAACCTGAAATCGATCTCTTTACAGAATGTAAAAATTTCCTGCAAGAAATATTGAAAAAAATCAGTAGCGATGCCCCATCAAATATGATGATGTTGAAGGCTATGGTTGCCTTGATCCTCTGATCATGTCGTCTGAGGGGAAACGGAAGTTCATCTCACTAAATCTAGCGTTGGTGGAGATGGTAGCACGAAAATGGATGTCTGGATTGGAAGCTGATCGTGCAAGAGCTCAGCATATTTCACTGACAAGCAATCAATCAAACACCTCTTACGTCAGCCTGTTTAACATAGAAATCGACCGACTAGAGAGATTCGCAGAGGTTTGTCTGCCTGCATGCTGCAGGGTTCCTCTATCAGCCAACCACATCAAACCTCCTGTCTCGTGAGAGGTGTTCTGCAACTCAGTTACACAGTAAGCATGAATTGGCAGCTGTGACGTCATTGTGAATCTTTGACATGAATTCACAGACAAACTAGCCAGCCGATAAGTGGCAAAGTGATAGGAAATCGTCGTCATGGTTGAATACTTTGATCTTCAACACAATGTTTTATTATATTCAAATTAATGTGCAACTATTGCTTCACAAAGAACAGTCTCTGTATTAACCCATTAAGCGCGACTGTGATAAAAAATAGTAAAGTCACGAAATAAAGAGTCGTAGCTATTACAATCAGATGCTGAAGGGCAGGGCAACCGTACACGGTGGGTTTTGAGGGGTCAAAATCGATGTATCGACTCCATTCAAAATACCTTCATGAATGGGTAGCATAGGGTCCCAGAAGTTGTAAAAACTGCATTTCAAAAAAATCGGTCGGTAGCTTTTTTTGTGGGACCATTTTTTCAAAAATGGCGGCCAATTTTTCAGATTTTTGCCCTTTGTTCGAATTATGACTATTTTTGACCCATCTTCATGCACAAGCTTTATTACAAATCCAGTATAAATTGATCAAGGAATATCAGTGTGACATATTATAGGTATGCTGTTGTGTTATTGGCCCATAACGATGCCAAATTTTCAAAATGGCGGTCATTTTTTGCTTTTTTGGCATTTTTGAAGTTCAGATTATTTATACAAACATACGAGTTTGCTCATATCATGTTCTTTCATTCAAGTAATGCACACATGTCATAGTCAGACGTTTTTGTGATTTAGTCATACATGGTTGTAATATGTATATATGAGTATATGTATTTCATTAGTGTTATTGGCCTTCGTTCGCACAATGGTCGAATTTTGTTTGAACAATGTAATGAATGCATTTTCTATACTCTTCGTGATTTGTATATACGTGCATGTAGTTCTACGAATATATCGACTGTGACTCGGCATTCTGTACATAAGTAGGAAAATTGCAGGCATAGCTAATCAAAAACAGATGTATTGGTGTACAAGAAATACGTATGCATGAATAGCGGTATATAGGCATAATAGCCTAAATTTACAAATGCAAAGAGTTGTACTCGCAAACTGCGTGAAGGAGCCGTTCAGGATATCTTGAATTGATCAAATTGACCTTGTATTTTAACAAAGTGACTTTAAAGTCTGAGTGCGCAGCTTCTGATGCCTGCCCCGACCATATACCAAGAGCACCATTGGTACGGTCACAGAATTCTGGCAAATGGTAGAACACCATGTGCAACTTCGGTGTGACAGGAAGTCCTGAATCTTTGTATGCTCTCCTGAAATCATCAATAAAACGGCGGAAATCAGGATGCAATGCTGCTCCAAAGCAAGATTTCACAATCAATTTGAAGAGTGAGAATAACTCAACGAATCGTAGCCATCGTAGTGGGCACAAAGATCTCAACAAGTCAATTTTATTCATAAGAGTCATACAAGAGTTGCCATTGAATGCTCCTCCATGCATGGCTTCTTTTTCTACATAGCATTTCCTAGGCCAAATGATGGCCTATGGCTTTGATCAGATGATTGTACAACGTATTTACAACACCAATGAGGAGATGTAGCTCCGGTGGTACCAGAATGTCGATAATTTCAACATTTTCATCCACATGTTTGACAAGGGGAGAGTGAATAACAAGTTGACTATTCCGAATTCAGATAGACATTTTTCACACAGTTTCTTAGAAGTTCCAGATTCTGATGGCTGTTCAGCTTTTTTCCATGGAAACGCGTTGCCTTGTTTCAAATTTGGATTTGAGGTTGACTTTGCAATTTTACAAATGTAGCAGTCACAATTAGAATCTCGAGTTCGTGATGGACGCCCAATCAATGAATAATCTGGTAATTCAATAGTGTGATCACATAGGTTTCGAGAATATTCCGAAAGAATAAGACGAAATTTTCCACAAACTGCTGTTGGACATCGAATATCGAATATCATCGGGATCAAAATGCATTAAATTTGAATGAATAGTCCTGATCTGATTTTCTGTAAGAACTCGCATTTCCTTCGATTTGCGGAGACATAGTAAACAAACTTTTTCTCTACACGCATTGTGGTTCATTCGCTCATATGGCATACTTGTCTGAATGTGATGAAAACAACTTCTGATGTGTTCAATATGCTGACTCGCATCATGCTATTGCTTGGCTGACGTCACGATACCAAAATCATCACTGAATAGCCATGATATGTGTTGCATTGAATTGAAACGAGCATCGATCGTTAATGTCTAGATGGGACATAGATATGCGTCCGACCTCAAAATAGCTGCTTTTGTCTCTCTAGGAATAGCGACAAAGACAACATAGCTTCTGATTATGACATGTGTGACGAGAGAACATGATATGAGCAAACTCGTATGTTTGTATAAATAATCTGAACTTCAAAAATGCCAAAAAAGCAAAAAATGACCGCCATTTTGAAAATTTGGCATCGTTATGGGCCAATAACACAACAGCATACCTATAATATGTCACACTGATATTCCTTGATCAATTTATACTGGATTTGTAATAAAGCTTGTGCATGAAGATGGGTCAAAAATAGTCATAATTCGAACAAAGGGCAAAAATCTGAAAAATTGGCCGCCATTTTTGAAAAAATGGTCCCACAAAAAAGCTACCGACCGATTTTTTTGAAATGCAGTTTTTACAACTTCTGGGACCCTATGCTACCCACGGTTCATCGGAAGGTCGATCTAAACTTTAAAAATACGACCCTAAATTGAGATGCATTTTTGAGAAGTTCTCACATGGTAGTTCTTCAAAAAGTATGTCTAGAAAATCCTGATTGAGCTTCTTGCGAGAAAATCATAGATATAGATTTTCTATTATCTCCCCTTTTTATACTACTTATTTTCATGTAAATACTACTTAGTTAAAATAGTATCAACGCTTCAATGATAATGAACAAATTATTTCTATTAGATTTTATCTTCCACAGCTTCTCTATACATTTTAGACTTTTGTGAGCTCACCATAGAGCCCATTATGAAATTCAGAATAGGCCTACTAGCATTATGATTAGCTAAGCACGATAATGATTTGCTCTATATGTATTTATTACAGTATCAAAATAATTTCGTGTAAAAGCCTAGACATCATAAAGTTAACAATTGATTACATATTTCAGTGATATTAGAACTTACTTAAAACGATAATGTTATAGCTCATAGCTTTGGCAGGCGTTAATTTTCGCCATTTCTTAATGAATCATAAATTTTGGCTATTCCTATTCATTTCAGAACTGGTTTTTAAACTGCAATATTCTTCGCTGCTATCCATGTGATTGATTCACGCATGTAGACATTTAAAGACTGATTTCTATGACGCTTGGATCATGCTATTGGCTAACAGAGTTCTATTGAAACCATAGAAATAGATTGTTTATCTGAAGTTGACCAGAATGGAAATTGACTCAAGGTCGCGGCACCGCCGGAGGAACTAAGTTGGGGCATGAATGACCAATGACAAGCTTAGAATTACACATGTGACTGATTCTAACCGAATGATACAGCCGTTGACAAGTGTATCTAAGTGAAAATGCGTGCGATTTATGTGCCACTATTGTGTATTGCATGAAGCTTAACCTCCGTTCTACAGGTTTTATTGTTGTCGATTTCTATGATTGCAACTGATATCATGATATCCTAGAAATCGATTGTTCAATTTACGACCACTGAAAGCTTTCAGTTAGATTGATGTCAAATTATTGATTGAGGAATCTCAATGCTTAAGGCGTGCACTACAATCATCACTCTAATCGAGTGCATAGAAATAGATTGTTTAACTGAAGTTGCTTTATTGTTGTCGATTTCTATGAATCGAGTGCACCTGTGATTCATTCATTTTGTTCGCTGCGATTATAGTGCCGGAACAAATGGCTCATGCAAAGCGCTGTCTAACCCATGAGGAAAACAGACAAAAAGTTTGCATAATATGTTTTCAAAAGGCGAAATATCCAATAACAGAAGTGGTCATCAACAGAATTACATCAACGAGTATTTCCTTCCCGGCTATAACAAAGAGAATCAAAGATATCCGTGTGGTATTTGCGGAAAATGTCGTTCGGATTTAATCGATATCAGCAACAGCAAAAATCTCGCAACGTGTTGCCATCTCCATATGACTATGATAGCATCAACCCTCATGTAGTACAAACAAGATCTGATCAATTCCATATATGCACGTGCCAGATTTGCCAAGCCGCCGCACTATCAGGAAAATGTATTCCAAAAAGGCAACTTGGTCGGCCACGAATTTCAAATGATGACTCCATCATTTCGCCGCCGCGTCCTGTTATAATTTGTGATACATGCAAATCTCCGCTCGGAAAAGGACTTAGTCATAAATGCTCTAAGAAATCGCTACGTGGTAATATTGTGCAAATGTGTTCTGCAAGTGATCAATACACTCAAGATAAAGTCGCTGCATCGATTTCGACCACCGGTACTACGGCAAGAAGTTCGACGAGAGCCTTATATTCAGGAGGACCTCATAGATTGCATGTACGTGTTGGTCAATTCGAATTACAACCAAAACTCGGTTTTAGCGACATCACCAATATCCAAAGTGTCTTATCAGCTTCTAACAATCAAATGAATAGAAAAATCGTCCCTTTTGTGCGAAGTGTCTTCTGAGGCAATGGAGCTGCCTCAACAAACGAAATTTTGATCGCTTTTTACTCAACTGTGTCGTCCGCTATAATTCTCGACATGCATGAGCCACACATGTATGGTATGTATTATCGCATGAGCTTCTTTTTCAGTTTATCAATTAAGTTCATTGATAAGAGATATTTCGTAAGAAAAATACAAATTTTGATATTATTTTTTTTTTATCTAGACATAATTGTAGTTAGGGCTTTATATTTATAAAAGATGACAAATGATACTAATCAGTATAGTTGTAGGACAAGTAGCAGCAATAAACTAGCTATAACTACACTTGTATTTATAGGGGCGGTAACTACAACTTATTTTGAAATGTGATTTATCTCATATCTACTTTACTACAGGTAGGCCTAATCTTAATTTCATAATGGGCTCTATGGTGAGCTCGCAAAAGTCTAAAATGTATAGAGAAGCTGTGGAAGATAAAATCTAATAGAAATAATTTGTTCATTATCATTGAAGCGTTGATACTATTTTAAGTAAGTAGCATTGACATGAAAATAAGTAGTATAAAAAGGGGAGATAATAGAAAATCTATATCTATGATTTTCTCGCAAGAAGCTCAATCAGGATTTTCTAGACATACTTTTTGAAGAACTACCATGTGAGAACTTCTCAAAAATGCATCTCAATTTAGGGTCGTATTTTTAAAGTTTAGATCGACCTTCCGATGAACCGTGTACCCATTCATGAAGGTATTTTGAATGGAGTCGATACATCCATTTTGACCCCTCAAAACCCACCGTGCGTAGGTGTTGCAAAAAGCAAAAGGCAAATGCAAAAAGTCGCCATAATTGGCCGATGCATTTTACTGGCAGATGTTTAAGTGCGAAACAAAAAAATGAAAAAGTATTTATAAGTTATTCTAGTGGAACTTTGTTAGGGTGTTGCAATTTAGCAAAAGTGGGAGACCATGATTTGGCACTGCTAATCAATTGGCCTATTGATCATAAAATTGGTATTGAACTACAATGTGCAAACAGCCTTCATGTATTCGCAAATTTAAAGGAGGGCAGCACCAGTAGGCTTAACCTATTAAGCGCGACTGTGATGATTTCTTTGCAAATTTCAAATTACATCAATCAACATAGCTTGAAACATCACGAAACATGAATATTTTCACATATAGAATGGATACGAGCCATTTCGGATCGTTCTTTGAAAATTGCATATATATACAGGTATATATATGCCATTGCGTCCTACCACTCCTAAAAAGGAGCAAATTTTGGATGTGTTAATAAAAGGCAAAATTGAAGCACTGAACTTTATAAAACTGCAAAAAGAACAATTTGTCTGGTGCGAACATCTTGCTTGTCCATTTCAAACTTCATTTTACACATCCGTTATTCATATCAACTGCCTTGATGCATTATTAAACTATATGTAGGCTACATGTAAATCGAATTCAGATTAGAACAATGTACAATTTACAATTTTTACTTGTAGTTTTACTCAAAAAATAATTTGTGTAATTTTTGCATGATATAAAACAGATCTTACAGCAGTGTATAACAGCCTCTAAAACTCATGCATTGCACACATGCTTTTATATCAGTAATTTTATAATGGCCTACTCTTTAGTAGGCCTATTTTGCTCTGTAAAACGACTATCTTGTTTATGTGTGTATGCTCAACACTTCATATTGTCATGAAATACGTCAGTAAATGCGGCATGCTTTGAAACACTTGTTGCACAATCCTACAGCACATTTGTAGCATTTCATTCGTGAAAGACCTTGAGCCAAGGCGTAGTAGCTGATTTGGTGTGACCAATGGTTTATAGGCCTACCATCCTTGCGCATTGCCACCGATGAATTCTGACATCCAGCTTCTCCAATGCAATTATTTTTTATCTTTTTTAGAGTTCATAATCGTCTTCCTCATCTACGCCATGATTTTAACTTCAGTGGGAGCCATATGTTGCTATTCTGAAATAAAAGAGAATTATTGAAAATAGCTCTCGCATGTACCGTGCAATTTTCAAAATCATGCTCACCCTGCAAGAGAAGAAAATAATATAATGTTGTGTCTTCAAATTATCAACATTCTGGTTAACACTTGGAGTAGAAAGCTATAATAATAGCAGCTACGAAGCTTAGCAAATAGTGGTGCAAGTGTGGTCAGAGTGTGTCCATCGTTTTCAAACCATGCGTAGGCCTACTGACAAAGATCCTGATCTCACATGTCGTTAACTTCCTACAATATTTTGCACAAAATTTGCATAATGCAAGATAATAGAAGAGCCAAATAAACTGATAGCTCACAATTTTGATGTTAAGCAAGTGTCACCACAGGACATTCGACAGACATGTTCATGTTCGTAGGTGCATGTACAAATTAGGCATACTTGATATATCATCGTCAAGGCCACCTTCGTCCTCTTTACTATTGTCTCTGCATTGTCCTCACCACCTCATAACGGTGGCGATATCATAATGTCATCCTCTCCTTGGATAATTAGATCATACAGCGCATGAATCGCTGAGGTTTCTTATCTGAAAGATATGCTTATTCTGACATTCACAGTAGCGGATTACGCGATGTAATATATATATATTCCAGTACGTATTGCTGCATTGCCACTGAACTAAATCGAATTTGAATATCAAACTGATGCACAGGGTTAGAAAATACGCTAAATGAAACATACATGAACACGAAAAGATTGTGAAAGTTCAAAATTGAATATTTTGCTCAACTTACCGAAACGAAGAATTTCTTCGCGCCATTTTAAAAACAATTTGAATTTCCCGCCAAATGGACGAAATCTTGAACATCGTTCTAAGTTATGCTTTGTCAAAAAGAAATGATCCGAAAAACGAGTTTTCACGGTTAAAATGAAGCATAAATGGCGGAGGTATATATATATATATATATATATATAAGTAATCAAAAAAGCACTCAAGGAAAAAAGTCAAAGTACCAAAAACCAAAAATTCCCGACCGGTTTTGAAAAACATACCGTATTGTTTGGCTAAACGCATTCATAGCATTGTATCTAATGATGATAATAAGATGCTACAACTAAATCAATTAAAGTCAATTCTCTTAAAATTGAAATATCCTCCAAGCTTAATCGATAACTCGTTCGCCAGGGCTCGTAATAGTTCTGAGGAGAGTAGGTCTACAGTGGTCAACAAGAAGGTAGTTAAAAATGCTGTGCCGTTTATTTGTACTTTTAATCGCAACAACCCTAATGTATATACAGAGGTGATAAAACCTGTTGCTCAAAGTTTGTGCTTAGTTGATCCGTTCCAGGAAATGCGTTTTTTCAGGTCTTACAAACAACCACCATCTCTGCTTAGAATCCTTAATAGCAATAATAGAAAGACAATTGAAGATATTTCTCCATGCGGGGAACCGAGGTGTAAATGCTGTCCCACTTTGATTTTGGGAAGAACAATTAAGTTTAAGGTTAGTAGTGGTGGTAGAACCCGGCTTTTTACTATAAATAGAAATCTCACTTGCACATCAAGAAATGTGATTTATGTAATACGGTGCAATGCTTGTGGAGATTTCTATTTGGGTCAAACGGGAGATATCTTTCGTAATCGTCTGACTATCCATAGGCAGCAGATTGATCATGAAGAGTATACCATTTTAAATATGAGCAAACACATAGCTAGGTGTGCTAGGAATCTCACTTCGAAGTTTGAAGCGGCTCCCATCTATCTTTTTAATGCCAACGCCAGCCGCATAGAACGCGAAAAGAAGGAGGCAGATTTCATTTCTTTGTTAAAGCCTCAGTTAAATATAGAATAATTTCTATGTTTTATTTCCTGTTATGTATATTTGAGTTTGAATAAATTATTTCATTCCCATGACTAGCCTGCGTAGATCAGGTCGAAACCGGTCGGGAATTTTTGGTTTTTGGTACTTTGACTTTTTTCTTTGAGTGCTTTTTTGATTACTTATTATTTGCCATTTTGATTTTGTCATTTATTTAATATATATATATATATATATATATATATATATATATATATATATATATATATATATATATATATATGGCACCGCGTTTAGTGGGTTAAATTTCACAGCCCCATGAAGTGTGCCGAAATAAGTATTTGCAGATACTTACGATTCATGCGCATTGCTCTGTCATTTGATCTGAGTCATGCAATAGGGTCGCTTTATGTAATAGGGTCGTGGCATTGCAACCAAATTAATTCTTTTGTCTGAATCTGCACCAAAATTTTGAATAGGACTACAATTGATAATGCACGCACTCACTCCACTCACAGGTTAATAATCGTGTGCTAAAACAATCAGCAACAAGTTGAATAAATACTGAAAGATTAAGTCAATCGGATGTCTGATTCAAATGTTAGTGGAGCTTAAGTGGATAAACTGTTTATTATTGTTTACATCGAAGTGTTTACCATGCAGCAGTCATGCATGGAAAAGGGAGCCAGGAGATCTCCTTCAATTTATGCCGCAGAATGTCTTATTATCTGTGAGCTCTGCATTTCATCGTGCATGTATCTGTCAAGCCATGGACTCCTAGATATATGTCTATCATAGGTCATTTTGAAGCTGAGAATACCATTCGAATGATATATGGCGCGTCGTTGTGCGACACGACTGGAAGGCATGAGAATCGATTGAATTTAGTGAGAAATAGGTCGTCCCTATTTCATGATCAGCTCTTTCGTTCTGGGCGTGACCAGCAGAATTGAGGAAAGTCATCTGTAGACCCAAGTACTCAACAAGGCAATTTATCTCTTTGCCAATTATGTAGCACCGCAATTTCGGAGACATTTGAGGCATCGGAACCTTAAAATCAGAAGGGGTTTTCCAGGAGCCCAAAATTAGAGCTTCAGGCCCGTGTGAAATTGGGTTTAGTATTTCTTTTCTCTTATCATTCTTCTCATGTTTGACAGTGCCTGAAGATCTTCTATATCTTCCTTTCGGTGCACGCTGTGAGCACAAAATTAAATATTTTGTTTATCTGCTTCGGTTTGCAAGAAGTGTGATTAATACGAAAATGACGGCACATCGAGGAACCTATTAAGTGGGCAAAAAGGAATTCCTAATACCTTACAGAGATAGGAAAAAAAGTCGTGTGTCGCTTGCGGATTAATGTGAGTTCCAGCAAAATTCTTCGATTGCCAAAATTCCTTCAGATTCGAAGAATTCAGATAATTGCTCACAAGTTTTCTCCATAGTGTTGGCCCTTCCGATCATTATTAAAGAAAGTAGCAGGCGTGCGAAAATTAGTTCACTTGATGATTTCTCATCTTGATGATTCCTCGGCATTGCTCACTGTATAGTTCATACACCGAATCGAAGCCAGACATCGATGTGTGTTTTGGTGTGTGCGAAGTGATATCACAGCACGCACGCATCTCTCACTGGCTCTGGTGTCCTCTGTTGACAGTTTATTGTTTGGCATTTCCCATAGCAAGCGATACACGAATTATCCATTCATGATTCGAGAAGGAGCAAGTTTTCTAATTCGGTGATGTGCCATTTCAATATTAAGGTTACATACAATTCTTCCTTTCTAGGAAACCGAAGCGCGCGCAGATGAATCTAATTCTGTGACTGTGAGTATCTAACATCCAAGTTTTCTTTTTTAGTAGTGAAACTATTCCTTTTATCTAGATCTTTGGACATCCATTTCACTCCAGGAAATTCCAACGAGTGAAGGAAGTAGACGACAAGAGGCAGGAACGGAGCAAGGACCTCCATGATTGAGAATCTGGTGTGTGGTTGTGAAGCTCTCAATTCTAGCAATTTTATGATATTTGTTATTATAATGAGAATTGAAAAACTTCAATCAAATCTCTTTTTACGACAAATTTCTATTCTTGTTGAAATTCAATAAAGGTTCTTTTCATATGTATTTATAAAAGGAAGAAGGAAATGTCAACTATACTCTCGTGTATTTCTTTTGTTCGAAATCTGATCATTGTTAAACAGTTTAAAGAAAGAAAGGAAAATCACAATCGAGATGATCTGCAACTTGAAAACTTAGATTTGAACGATAAAATAAATGTCCAACATTCGAAATCTCGGATGATTCAATTTTGTCTAGGAAAGTGTGTTATATATGCAGTGATAACATAGGTTTAGACGTTCAAAATGAGATGAAGGAGTTACAGATATTTTGCCTTTCTATGTCACAAAGCATTACTTCATTGAGCTTTACAAGTTATGTATTATCGCAGAATTCCAGTAATGTGTCTTGAATGTTACTGATAAGATAAACTTGTATGACAATGATGAGCGGGACGTCATGATGGCGAACGTGTCTGACTAGCTGTTGCCAACAAGGGAGATATTCGAATTCTTTGAAAATCCGGATTTGTGATACTTTTCCGATTTCGTTGTTAAATCTGAAATCTAGTGTTTTCATCATACAGTTAGTGAGACACTTTCACAGCTACATTCATGACGTTATTGGATATCATGAGTCCAGGTGTTTTATAGACAAAGAAACACAAGCCATCCATAATTCATGCATCACATTTGGAGAGTACATCAACATTTAAAATCCTATTAAGTTCAGCAATTCACGCTGTGTGTGAAAAAGAAAGACGAAATGCCTAAAGTAAGTTATTTGGTCAAAATTTGGCAGATGATTGTGTCATTTTTATCCGAGATGCCTTCCTTGTCGGGCAGGTTCGGGATGACATAGCCACACTCCTAAAATATCACAATCAAACTACTAACCACTACACCAACCTTAAGATAGCGCAAAAAGGCTGTTAATGATGTTCACTTAATTTGATTCCAGAAAGTATATGCCAAATAGAAAAAAGTGAAATATTTTTTTGTCGGCAATTCACACAATCACAGTAGAGTATCAATAACTGACTAACATACGCACCCGTCAACATGACATCAACAGAGCAATAAAATACATGTAGCATTCAAAGTTCTAAGATCGTTACAAAAATATTTCGTCTGTTCATAAAATCCATGCATAAATAGTGGAAGACATATGACTTTTGAAACCGTGGGATCAAAAGAGTCGTGGACGTGACTTCGAACAGCGAGTTCAATATCAAAAACCGAGGGATTGGGAGCATGGAGCAATATCCGGAAGCACTTCAGATTGTCGACGTTGCTTGGAATGTGCTTACTCTTGTAACAATATGTTTACAGTTGAGAATATGCTCCATTAGTATAAGAGCTTGGCTCTGTGGATTTAACTGCGGTTTTAGGGTTTTTCTGAATATCTTCAATTTCAACAGCATAATTTTCGTGACCAGTTTTCGCATCCCTGAAAAAGGAGTGAACATGATGTCATCTTTATATCAATGAGATATAATTAATAATTTCTTCATTCAAGCTGAAAGCATTCTGCACGATGATGTGGAAATGGTTATAAGGGCATGTCCATAGAAAGCGGGATAATTGGGTGATTCAGGCAGAAATATTTGATGCATGTATTTGTGATCATTTCTGATCATTTTGCAGTTCCCCAAGACTTAGAGTAAGCACATGTATATAGTAATTAGAATGTCGACAAAAAAAATGTCAGCATACATTGAAAATTTTTAAATCAAAAGATTCAGTTTTTTTGTGCAGATGCTAGATCAATTTTCAAGGAGCTAAATTTTTCCTACAAATTATTCCTGTGTTTATATGCTATTAACAACAATGAAATTAAATAAACAATAGATCAAATTGCCATGCAAAAGATGTGCGGCTGGTAGGATTCGAACCTACGAACAAGGTTAACTAGACCTGCGCTCTAACCAACTGAGCTACGAGCCACTTACGCGACTCTGTCAATTGGCAGGATCAAACCCTCACCACCACACATCAGTTGTCAAGGCAATAATAATCAATGGATAAATAACACGTCACAATTGTGACCGCCGACATTAAGGCAAGTAGCGGGGATCGATTGTCCACCAAAGCATCTTAAGCCATGTCGTGAATGCAATTAACAACAATGAAATTAAATGCTAGCTTTACCATTTGCTAGCAATATGTTACCTAGAGAAAGAGCAACATGAACTTATTAGATATCAAAAGGAAGGAACATACAACTGAACTGATTATCATGGACATTTCATAAATCGCTTTATAGGTTTGACTGGTCAAGGTCAGCACTTGCCATTTCAAGATTGAAAATGCCGAATCAAGTTGTATTATGTTGTTCCTCTTGCAACATTGCCGCTTCAAGTTCGTCATTGCCGGTGATTACGCTCTATATACTGACAAATGTCAAATGGAATGAAGCATTGTCGAATCAAGAGAAGCATTGCCGATTTAATTTGCAGATGGTGTCACTTTGCCGAATCAACTGCAGCATTGACGACAAGTTGCATAAAAATGAAAATACCTAAATTACCCTAAAATGAATTTCGCAGTATTTGAAAGAAACGTTACCCAAAAACGCTTGAAGTGAAATTCAAAAAGTTAGTTAACCAATTATTTGCATAAACAAAATGTGAGCTTACAGGGAAGCCCCTATACGCAGACTGGTACTCATACGTTCTTCCATGAAGAGTGATTCAGAAGTTTGTTTACTCTGTTAACCCAATTTATGGCTACCAAAATAGACACACGGTTCACGGTCAGTTCACGGTTGATTTGGTCGACCGCAAAAGCTGGATGCTCCTCGACGATCTCACGCAGCGTGCTTCGCATTTCGTCATCCAGCTTCGCATGTCGTCTTCCGCCCCACGAATTTAGACGAGGTGCCTCCATCGACCGTCGGACAATGGAGTAATCGGTACTCCCATTTATCCCAGGATGTCGAGCAAGTCGTCACCTCGTGCATCTTCCGCAATCAAGCGCTCGCGATCCTCGGTTGAAATCCTCTGTCGGCGCGCGGTCATAATTGGCAAACTTTCGGTAATGCTGCACTTGATTTGGCTTCTTTATATGCGCCTGTCACTGACATTCTAGGTGAGCGGAGAATTTACTTCAATTTGATACAAATTGTGCACTTGATCCGTCATTATGCTGTTGAATTGACAAAGCCGAATGCCTAATCGGTAATGCTTCGCTTGAAACGACAAATTGCTCTTGATGCATCTAATGCTGCACTTTGGTTTGACATTATCCTGTTGAAATAACAATGTTTCAGCTGAAACGGCTATTCACGTTGTTGATCGGTCAAACCTATATAATGCAACTCTTCATGGAAAAAGATGAAATCTCATTGTGCTTCTCGGCTGAATTAATTCAATTTTCATCGGCATAATTTTATGATTCACAAAATTTATGTTTCATTTCTTGGATCTGAACAGTAATGTGGACCCATCTACATATTTTAAAGTTAATTATGATCATTGTCTTTGATTATGAAATTTTGCTCTTTCAGTGGCTGGTAGAGTTTGTGATATGATCACACCCAAGAAATACTCTTATTAATGAGGATGAACATCAAAGTCATCTGTAATAGCAGCCAATCGAATTGCCAATTTAACAAAAATAACCTGTCAAAGATTGTCACGACACGGAGGATTTATAAAATACTAATATTCCTTCTGTGTTGCTATCATAATTAATCAATTCTGCGACAATTTCTTCAAAATTGCAAAACCTGGCATATCTTGCACTTGGTGCTGGGTCTCAAACTCGCGCTCATTTAATAAGATCGAAGCTGCATACACATTGCGGATATAATTAGAACTGAGTTGCTGCTCGACTTAATATACTGACTCTATGCCCCAAGGCTTTTTGCATGTATTTCTATGTGCTTTTTATGTAATTCTAACTTAATGATAATGTGGTAACTGCAAATGATAATAATGTGACATTTACGGAAGGTCAAATTCATGCTAATTAAAATGCTACAAAGCGTAATAATGCTAGTCCGTTTCATAAAAAGTGGATCATCCTAAAATTTGACTAAATAAAACAAGTATGATACAGAAAGCATTTTTCATGTTATTTCATGTCCCTAATATATTTAAATGTCCTTATATAATCTGATAAGCTATGATACAGTAACGGTTCTTAAGAAGCTAATATTTTGTGGCCCTACCCTTATTGTCAATGACATTACCAATTCGTCTAGGCATTGATTCGATGATATCGTTGATTTTTGACTGATCTAACTTTCTCCACTCTCTTTTTAACAGTGACGTAAGTTGTGATACGCCATCTGTAGGTATCAGTGAACGACGAACGTTACGTTTTAGAACACTCCATACATTTTCTATGGGATTCAGATCAGGAGACCGAGCGGGCCAAGATAATGTCCTAAGCCCTAATTGAGACTTGCATAAGTTGACTCTACTACTCCTGTGACACGTAGCATTATCATCCATAAATAACCAAGTCGATGGATTTCGTCAGTGACAATGACTCTTTGCCGTCTGAGACGTCTTTTTGTATGCTGATCTGATAATTCGATGTGAGAGGGCCTCTTACAGCTCTTGAAATTCGACTCAATAAGTCTTCTACGAATAGTGGACTTAGAAATAGACGAGTCTAGTGCAGCCATCTCAGTTAACGAGAGACTTGGATCAATTTTAACAAATCTCAAAATTAGGCGGTCTCTACGTTTGGATGTTCTGCGTGGACGGCCAGAGCCCTCTTTACGACAGAGTCGAAAATCATCATTATGCCATCGATGCACATTTGTGTAAGGGACATTTAGTCGCTTGCTTGTAGCTCGCAAAGAAAATCCTAGTTCTAGCAAGGCTGACACTTTGCCTTTTGTGAATGCGATCTCGTTATTATTCATTTGTGCTTTGTATTGCTTTCAACCGGTAAGAGATAGATTTCTAGCTGAAAGCGATCAGGAGTGCTGCCAACACCACCGCAACGAAGTCAGGAAGCTATGGAACATGAAGTCCAGTTAATCACATGCAGCAGTTACATTATTGTTGATGAATCATGGTGCTATACTGGCTCTGATTGACCGATTTTCTTTATTTTTGTTTTGCTTGATAGCTTTTGGCTTGTAGAACAACATATTACATAACAAAGGAAACAAATGTAATTTTATAAGAGTGAGGTATGATTTTGTGTAACATTGCTAAATGAAGATCAAATTATCTACTACTTTTTTATCTATAACAGGAAAACAACTCAATATTCATGCTTGAAATTTCCGACAATGATATTAGTAAGCACAACTGATATATCTTCCAAATTTCAGAGAAATTCGTTCAAGTTTGGCGGAGTTAGACAAAGTTGAAGTTAAGGCGATGTTTAAGGGTGATCCATTTTTTATGAAACAATCTGTATATGTTGCACTCTTAGAAAAGTCATCACTTAGGCCACTGTCACAAAGAAAAAGGCGTCTTCCATCTTCCATTTGGGATTTTCCTTTAATTGCATGTAGAAAAGAATGCAACCTATTACACAGAAAAGTCATCAGCCATAACTCATCTTCCATCGTCCATCACGCTGTCACACAGGAAAAGCCGTCCATCGGACATAAGGCATAAAATTATGCGGCTGATGAAGTTCATTTCGATCAGCTATCATGGAATCAGCCGCGAGACTGTTCTTAAATTAGAACAACGTGAAGTGACGTCTGAGGGAAGATATAGGAAGCTTTGATTTGCAAAGAGAAGCAATGTATCAGAAAAGAGCTCTTTGTTCATCATGTCGGACGATGACAAAGATGAGGAAAAGAGGAGTAGTCATAGCAACGGTTAATTGTAAAAAATAGCTCTGATTGAATCGGAAATGGATTTCCCAGTGTGACTGCGGTCCGCGGGAGATGGAAGATGGAATGCGGAAGACGGCAGATAAAAATCGTCTCACTATGCCTTATGGAAGACGCCTTATGAAGAGGCGAGTGACATGGACGATGGAAGACGCCTTTTCCTGTGTAACAGCGGCCTTATAGTTTCATTGTACAAAGCACGTAACTATTTTAGGGCGCGTTTACACGTGCAACTTCATTGCTCACACTTTTCATTCCATGATGAGTCATAAAAGAATGGACAAACAATAGAAGCAAAGGCATGCTTTCAATAATCATGCGTCATCAGACAACGGCAATTTAGTGACTGCTGATATTTGCATTGTTCTGATCAGCATATTGTCCTCTGAGTGTCCAGTAAAAAAGTGATAGTTAAAGTTGCGCTCAGCTCAACTTTTACTGACACATGGATACCTTAGTGCTGATGTGATATTTGCTTAACATTGAATTACTCATGTGTGTGTGTTCGCAGCATGCCTCATTATCTTCAGAAGCAGCTTCTTTGTGTGTATTCTTAGTGTCCATATACCCATTGATTGTCTCTATTTCCCTTTGCAAAGGTTTTGCTCGGTTGATAGGGTTTTGTCAATGATTTTCCCCATATTTTCTCCTAACTTTTCGTAACTTCATTGTAGCAGTTTTTTTCAGATGAAATCCCATTGTGATGTCATCTTTCAATTGCACAGTAGGCCTACGTACCAAATTTCTGATTGTGAGGCAATAAATCTTTTAATTACAAATGTTATCAATTTTACTGCATCATCAGCTAAAATCATTCCGAGCGCGTTTGTTCTTGTGGTCGATAACAGCTGTGGTTCATTTTGAGGTTCCAATTCAATACGAGGGTCAAAACTTACGCTTTCTTCTTCCCGAAATTCTCTCCGTCCTCAATAGTCTCTGGAAGTTGCATACCGAGTGTTTCCGGAATAAATAGGCACAAAATAGCAGCAATGATCGAGACTATTCCGAAAATCAGCAAAGGCAATGCCTTTCCAAGTTTTCCGCCTATTTGAGGAGCCTGAATGGAAGAAAGCATGTATACAGATAATGTAGAACAAAAGTTCTGTATGAACATGAAGCTGCTTTAAAGTGAATCCAATGATGTCGGGAACAGAAAAAATGCCAGGAAGAAAATGCGTACAGGCGAATGACTGCAGGTGTCACAAAAAAGCTATTTCATCAACATTAGAAGGCACGACATGACGTCACAGCAATAATCGATGAACAACCTATAACTACAGTGCACAAACGATGGCGCATTTAACTTTAATGTCATTCTATATAAGTTAAATGAGGACCTATATTTAATTTAAACACCAAAATATAATTTCAAAGTCATAGAAAATTTGCAGACTTTGATATACAGAATAATGCAAAATTGACCAATCGATACAAGAAATAGTCACTAAGAAGCGTGAATATGAGGTGTACATCTATCTTTATAAATACTGAAACAAAGGAGATTTCAATATTTTCAAATTGTGAGAAAACTGATAGATATTTAATTAAGCGCATCCAGTCTATTCTATAGGTACGTCTTTCTATCGATATCTATAACTTTTACAATGCTGAATTGTTTATGCATTCTAACACGAGAAAAATATTCGAATCCCATAATTTATTCAATATTCGAATCAAACTGTTACTGCATGTGTGTATAGGAACCCAAATGAGATCTGTACAATCGCATCAACTTCAAAACCGTGTAATGTGCAGTAAGATATTTCTCAATGATAATACTCTGATTTATTGATATTCCTTTCATAATTTCACAAGAAAATGGAAATTAGTTTTTAGCTTGCTCTCGGTGACATTTACATTCAAAGGCATCAGACCCACGTCGACCCAGCACAGGCCAATTACAAACCTCAATGTACGTTTACACAGCAGGTTTAAGGACGATTGAGAAATGCGAACATTAAATTAAGAAGCAGGGACGCTCTCACGACCTCAAGAAAGCTGGTCATAAAATGGTTAACTCATCCTCTATTGGAAGGCACAACTTTTCATTTACTACAGTCATGGAAACCAAGACAGAAGATTGATTTTCTCCAATCTTTACGCAGATAAATGGAGAGTATCTTTTGAATTTCATTCTTGCACGAAATGATCCCTCCATTTCCACGTAGTATAAAATCAATACTGTAGACATGACTAAGTTGAATTTCTACAACCGAACAGTTTTGAAAAACGTGTGCACTAAGTAGCTTGTTACTTACCACATCTCCTATTGGCGGTCCTAACATGCTTCCAGCTCTCGCAAACATAGACGAAGTACCAACACCAGCTGACCGTACGGACGTTGGAAAGAGTTCACTTGTCCAGATGTATATGATACCAAATGCACTTGTGATAAAAAGCTTTCCTAAATTTCCAACGATAATGAAAGCTATATTTGCATCCGGTGCAAAGTAAACAAGAAGAATGTTACTGGAACAAAATAGTCCGGCTAACAGCATGGAAATGAAATGTAACTTTTTTCTGCCAAAGCGGTTGAGAGTCAAGTGACCAAGTGCATAACCTGGGATTTCCACTGCACCAGTAATGAATCCGTTGAGATAGATACTCCCTGGAAGACTGCCGGAATTCAAAGACAAACCGTAGTACACCATTGCGCTGACAAACCTGCAGAGATGAAAGTTGATCAAACTCTTCGTTTTGACACTTTAAGTGTCGCAGGAATTACTTATTTACTTAATATAAATATACATGCTGAGTCGGTCTTAAGTTTTGATTTATTTCCTTTCCCGTCTAAAGTTGGGTCGGCTGAAAAAATGAAGAAAAGTCAATCAAAAAACCACCAGTTGGCAGTTGCAAAATCTACTTTTTAACAAAAGAAGTGCAGCAAAAACTCAACAAAGGTTACGGTCGTCGATGTACTGAAATTAAATAAGTAAACGACAACTTTTTATTGCACGATCGACCACCGGAGGCGCTGGACGACGGAGATCTGTCGTTTACTAATTTAACAACAAGCTGTTTATTTTGATGAATTTCTAAATGTCCGAAAGCATCGAGTAGGCCTACTTGCTTACAACTGAAAAACAATTTGCCATAAAGTTCCGACAGATACTACAACCAATGCGCTATACGTGTATTTCAATCATAATGATCGCATCCGATCCTCTAAAATTCCGTCATCTGTTGTTATTTTGTCATATGAGCATTCGAATCGAGGTGTTCATTTCATTTTGCGAATTGCCAAGTGAAGGTCTAACAATTATGAAACGTGGAATGCGTTGCGCGGAGGACAACATCATGACCGATAAGAAATGCAAATAACGTTCATAACGAGGATGAAACCTAATGGTTTTAATCAGGATTAAAACTGATAAAGTACTCAATAGATAAATTTGATCATCAGTCTATATATTTGGGTTCAATATTCGTCTATGCCAAATCTGGTAAAGGTCATTGATCTTTGAACGGAAAACTTTGCATATATCATACATGAATATGTTGTATGGAATATTTTACATTCATGAAAGCATCAAAGATAGATTACTTTCTATTTCTTCCATGGATAAGGTGCACACAAAACAGCCTCAAAAACAGCCGTGTACTGCGAGATTTAATTACAGGCAGGTAAATAATTAGCATTTTTAGCGTTGACATTCCATCCCATGGAAATACGCTTCTCCCTTGTAAGAACGGATGAACCATTTGAAGCTTTTACGTCACTACTCCCCATACCTGGGGCTTGGACGGTGCTGACATAGTCATACTTATGGAGCGTTGCAGTACTTTTTAGTCCGGATGCCCTTCCTGCCGACTTCCAATGACACCTTCGGGGCTCGACCTCAGGACCAGAAGATCGCTAGGCCAAGCACTCAACCACTGTGCCACGGAGACCATAGAATAAGTATATTATAGTTACAGTGTCGACTCAAAAAATCAGCATGCAGTGATAATTTTTATGTCAAAAGATTCATTTATTTTGCTGAGATTACGTTCCTGCGCTCTAAAAAATATTGGATCAATTCTTGTCTCAAATTTCAAGTTCTCAGATTTAGCAGATCTGTTTATTACAGCTCTTTTCCATCAGGCTAAATGGATCTGTTGAAAAAGAGTACTTCCCAACTGGTTGCTTTCCTCAAAAATTCAATTCAAGAAAGCCGATACAATCAGCATAACTCGCCATGTAGCTGAGTGTCTGCACAAACCAAATGTCCTGAGCTCGAATGACAAAGGTTTTCAAGTTCACAAGCAGGCTAAACCTTCCCCTCCATCTTTCCATCATATTTAATTGTGGATTGATGTCCTTTTTACAGTTACATAATTCCATGATTCACCAAATTGAGCTTTATTTCTTATCTGAATAGTATTGTGAACCAATTTACATCCTTTAAGTTAATTATATTCATCAGTGATTGTGATATTTTGCTTTTTTTGTGCCGGTAGTTTAATTGACATGATCAAGTTTGAGAAAGTACTCCTATTAATAAGGCTGATCATTAAAGTAGGCACTTTCATCAAAGCTAATTTAATAAAAATTATCTCTCCACGGTTGTTATAACACGGAGGATTTGTAAAAGATTCCTAAAAGATACATTATTCCTCCTGTATTGATATCATCAGCAGTCAACCCCGTGGTAGTTTCTTCAAAACTGCAAAAATTTGCATATCTCACATTTTGGTACTGGGTCACTACTCGAGTTCATTTGAATAAAATATGTATTTGCATTTTGGATTAAGTAATATTGAGTTTCTCTACCTACTCTATGGGATGAACAGCTTTCACACATGCATTTTTGCCTGAAAGTTATCCATCTACAGTGAGATCCTCGAATACTCTATCACGTTGCGGTAACACGGTGTTGTCCTGTGATTATTACACGCTGTGTGATGATGCTCAAAATAAAGAGATAATTGACCTTGTACATGTATAATTGCAAAATGTTGCACAAGTATTAAAGGTTAGCATTTCGCTTATTGAAAATTTGACAAATACAACAGCGGTGCCAGCAGAGTTGCATGCTGTTACAGATTGTAACCATTAAAAGTCTGCCGGATTCGTAACTGTTCTGATAAATAGTTTAACAATAATGATTTATATTGATGGTGTTACCTCAGAGATCATGCTTTTTGTGCGCTAAATTCCGATTACACATTTGTTGCAAAGTAACATGTCATTAACTTTTCAGATCATTGATGTATTCAACTTTCACAAAATTATACCGTCATGTCTTCTAGTCTTTGCTTCACAAATGGGAAGCTCATGAGAGGGAATGAAATCAACAATAAGAGCGGTCGTCTCAGCAATAGCCTAGTTAATGCGGTTGCGTGTGTTAAACACTGCTAATATAAATCACAAGCATCGAAATGCAACAATCATCTTTGAATTCAACGAGGAAGCTAGAAGATATGTCTTATGCTTGCTAACTTTTGAAATGATGATTTGATGGACTGCCGTTATCAACAAAACTTGTGTGCATGGTGACGATCGAGGCATTTCAAAGGATTTCAAAGCAATCTGCATCCGAGGAAGGACTGCTATCGCTATCAAAGTAATGTATTGAGTTCATTCTTTTACTCACTTAGCAAATTCCTGCCCGTGCAATTGTTCTGCATTAGATTACAATTCTAGTAAACTGGCGCCCTTAAATTTATCGGAACCAAAGGGCTGTCATGACCCATCACACATGCGATTAGAAATGTTAGTACAATTTGTGTTCGACTGATTCAATTTCGAATGTGCAGTGACATGTCTGAGTATAGCAATGCACACGTGTGCATATATGCTTACTACTATGCCTACTACTGTTCACATACATATATGCACTTCTTATTCTAACCATGGACAATCCATAAAGTATATTTCTCTAATTTTTAATTCAAATATTCTAACTGGCTTTTAATTCTACACTATTCGTGTATGACACGTGCACATATCGGCGAGCATCCCAGCCGACGCCTCTCTTAGCCCGAAGTCTCGTAGCTAATGCATCTCATTAGAATCAAATGCGGTTTTGATAGAGATTTGTGCCATTAGGCATCATATGTTAATAAGTGTCTTTTAGTGGCAAATACTCACCACTGGTAGAAAATATTGATTGAACGGAAAAAGAGCACCCGAGATCGAAAAACGTCAAGAAAATTGCCTCTAGGCTTGTCTTCCTCTTCATTTAGTTCTAGACAGTCTTTGGGTAAATTCACTTTGTTCACAGCAGCTGCACGTTGGAGAATTTGCATTGCTTCGTCGTGGCGGTTCTTTGATATCAGCCAGCGTGGAGATTCCGGCATCAACCTAGAAAATACCATTGCTATATGAAGCCATATAAAAGTCATGTTCATGTACATAGCACGTATAGATATACCACTCTATGATTTATGAATTTTTAAGTGCAGGCAATAAATGATGCAAATCGGGCTACTTATGAGATACCTCAACCCCACGCTTTCATTTCTATCTTAAGTCCAAGTGAAGAAATCACATTGGAAATTTCAAAAAAATACTCTCTCTATCTGGTTTTCGACGTTCTATTCAGGAGAAAAGTAAATAAAACGTCGAAAATCCAGGGGGAGAGAATATGCTTTCTTTTGAAATTTCAAATGTGACGAACGTCCCGTTCCGACGAGCCTTGAAATGAAAAAATCATCTCGAAACTTCAAATGCACGTTAACTTTCCCACATGCAAAGATATATGCGAACTTCTTGAATCAGAGAGATGACAACAGATGAATTTCGCTGCAATTAATGAAGTGATTGCACTTATGTTCTTAGCTTTAAAAACACGTGGTAGGGTCGGAGTTGTGTGGTTTGAAATATCAATCGGTTAGACGCAGAAGTACGAGTAGAGAGGCGCATGCGCGAGCAATTGTAATACGTCGAATAGACGAAGTCAGATCAAGCTGCTGTTACTTTTTGTACAGATTTTTATATTTTATATGTCTATTGACTCTGCATCCATTACTTGTCATGACTTCTATTCTCTTACGTTCAGCTCTATCGTTCCAATGAATCTCTTGTACCATGTACATAGTTCATTCCTAGATAGCAGTTCCAAATATTTTGGAAAATAATAGTTTGTGTAAGCATTGCATGAATATTTCAGTTGCTCTATTAAAGGTCTTCGAAGCGTTGGGCAACTATAAATCTTTTTTATACCGAGGAAAGCCAGAGTCGTATTTTTTCAGCTATGGATAACATTTCTTATTTGATGTCAATTTCAGCTAGCTGTTTCATCGCTTTGGTTCTGTTGTCATGACAACGCCTGTCCACGACGAAGCATTCTTTTCATTGGGCATGTCCACTCTAGCCATTCAGTATTACAGTGTGTCGGTCCATACTTGTACGCTGTCCATCAATGCTGACAAAACGACAGGACTTTGCAATCATTCGTTCTTACTTCCAATTTCTACAAAATATCGATTGTTGATAAAAGCACACGTGAGCAGCTTTGAAGCTCCAAGTCAACGCCGCGCATTTGCGCCTGAAGTTCAATATCTGATGTGAAGTATTTCGCAGCCATATATGTACAGGGTGCGAGAAAAGTCCTTGCGAATTTTTGTCAACTTTATATTTTGCTATTCAATGATCAAATATCATTTCTTCAGTGACCAATATGTGGCAATGCGTTTGTAGATAACTCTGTCACTCGACTATTATACATGCCAAGTCTTCAGATTTAACACATAGTGAGCTTTGTGCTATTCAATCAACAAAATTTAAATTGATTACTTTCCATGCGTTTTGGAAACTCGGTATTTCATTGTGCTATTTTCGATGCTTTAAAAAGCTATGCCACTTGTTTTTCCTGAGCTCCATGGATTTCACATTTGAATCTAGCTACGAGATTTGATCTCATTTTAATCAAATCAACAAAGTTGTGCTTCAAATAGTTATGCCACTCGTTTTTGCTGAGCTCCATAGATTTCAAATTTAAATCTAACTTCGAGGATCGATCATTAAATGACGGACTAAACCATGGATGATTAATCTTAATAAATGCTATGCCTTGAAAAGCTATGTCACTTATTTTTGCTGACCAGCATAGATTTCACATTTGAATCTTACTACGAGATTTTTAATTTTAATCAATACATTTTATACACTGTGTTTACAAACTCGATACACTGATGGATGTGAGTAATTTGATATTGTGATGGAATTCTCGACAATAGAAAAAGTTTATTGCACATCGTGGGCCATTTCTTTCAACTGTGAAGAAAGTGCTCGTCAATTCAGAGAGAAATTTAACAAGGAACCCCCATCGTCGAGAACAATCTTGTATTGGAAGAACAAACTTCTTGAAACCGGCAGCCTGTCCCACGACCGACCCAGAAGTGGCAGACCCATAACAGCATCTGGAGATGAAAACCGGCAAAAGGTAATTGAAGCTGTCACTGAAAATCCTTCAACTTCGACAAGAGTGATATCGAGGGATGTCGGGATCTCTGATTTCACTGTCCGAGAAGTTCTAAAAGCCGAGCATTATCATCCATACAAGCCGCTATATTCTCAATTTCTTTGTGATGGGGACGAGGACCGCCGCTTACAATTTTGTGAAGAAATGAGGAGAAAATCGAGAGAAGATCCTGCTTTCCTCCGAAAGCTAACATTTTCGGACGAGTGTGTCATGTCGTTGACAGGCAACATCAACAAGCACAGTGTGCACTTCTGGACTACGACGAACCCGAATATTAGAATGACCAACCCAGACAAGACTCCTAGCCTCACCGTGTGGGCCTGTATAGGCTATTCCGGACTTCTTCTCTACGATATTAGTTCAGAAACCATGAATGGAAAGAGATATTCTGATCTTCTGTTGAACCAAGTCGTTCCTTATTTCTCTCGTGGCACTGGAAGAACCCTTCTGTTCCAGCAAGACGGAGCGCCTCCCCATTACTCTCTTTCAGCGCGTCAAATTCTAGAGACTTGTCCAATCGCTGGATCGGCAGGAGAGAACCTATTGAATGGCCAGCAAGATCGCCGGACTTGACACCCTGCGACTTTTGGTTCTGGAGTCACCTGCGGCAATTGGTTTATCCTCCAGATTTTATTTACAGGAACATTCAGGACTTGCGGGAAGAGATTGAGCGACAAATGAACAACATTGCTCTCTCTTACTACCGTGATTCGTTGAGGAATTTTCAGAAACGTTTTCTGAAGTGCATTGAGCATGACGGTGAGCTATTTGAAGAATAAAAATGTCAATGAGTACATGGAATGTTTAGTTTTTATTTCTAGATGGGTTTGTTCAAAGAAAAATGAAAATAAAGTAAAACAATTCACCATACAATAACTAAATATAAAGTTATCAAAAATCCGCAAAGACTTTTCTCGCACCCTGTAGATTGCTTATCTTAAGCTAGATAGAATAGAAATTGAACCGCTATAAGCTGGGGCATGAATCACCACTAAAAACTAAGAATTACTTACGTGACTGATTCTTGCTGAGTCATACAGTCGTTGACAAGTGCATTCAAATGATTTTTTGTCAAAAAGTGTGGGAGATTTTTGTGCTACTAGTGTGCATAACATGATGTTTTACTTCTATTCTATTGTCAATTACTGTGCTTGCAGCCATAGCATGCGTCCTTATCTGAACAATCTAAGCAGCGCGATATGTTCAACATCGATACGCATCGGAAGCCATTGGTTTGACCAAAGAAATCCGACACTTTAATCATAAAGGTTGATCACAGTCATGAACATTTAAAACAATGCTGCATCCTGAAGAAGCATTGTCATGAAAGCTGCAGAAACGATGGCGGTACCGGCACGGCGGTGGCACGGTTTTTTCAATTCACTTTTTTATTTAAAAGCATTTTGATAAAACAACAAAAAAAAGCGTAAGCCGACAAGACATCGCCTCAGTGCAAATATTTGCAGTTATGGCATGCTTCAGCTATTCGATTCCTGTTCAGATGATGCAACATTGACTTCCGTAGATCGGAACCTGACCGAGCAGCTGGCCATCCCACTAACTTGAACAAAGAGAAAAGTCGGATTTCTATGGAATTCAGCATCCCTAAGGCCGCTGTTACACAGGAAAAGGCGTCTTCCATCGTCCATTTCACTCGCCTCTTCATAAGGCGTCTTCCATAAGGCATAATGAGACGATTTTTATCTGCCGTCTTCCGCATTCCATCCTCCATCTCCCGCGGACCGCAGTCACACTGGGAAATCCATTTCCGATTCAATCAGCGCTATTCTTTGCAATTAACCGTTGTTATGACTGTACTTATTACTGTCTAACCTCCTCTTTTCCTCATCTTTGTCCTCGTCCGACATGGTGAACAAAGAGCTGTTTTCTGACACATTGCTTCTCTATGCAAATCAAAGCTTCCTATACCTTCCCTCAAACGTCACTTCACGTTGGTCTAATTTTAGAACAGTCTCGCGGCTGATGCCTGACAGATGATGGAAATGAACTTCATCAGGCGCATAATTTCATGCCTTATGTCTGATGGACGACACTGTATGACTTTTCCTTTGTGACAGCGTGATGGATGATGGAAGATGGAAGATGACTTATGGTTGATGACTTTTCTGTGTGCACTAGGTGACATGCCACGCTTAATCACGTGTAATTCACGCGTGACCCACGCGCAATTACATATGACCCTAAACATCCGTGGCTATGCGGACATTGCTGCAACATCTGTTATATAAGTTAGTATAGTTGGCAGTCCTGTTATATAGACTTTGCGTCTCATGTGTCTGCATGTATCAGAGGCTAAACAATGTGATAGGACCTCAATTTCATGCTCAGGGAAGACAGAACATGCTTAGCGGTTCATCCGTGGTTCAAGCGGCAGCGCAGACAACCGTAGACGACGCGCAAACTATAAACGCTCGCCCGCGCGTATTCATATACATTCCCCATGTTTTAACAGTATCAAATCAAGTGATTTCCGACTCTTAGTGCAGCGCGTATGTACGCGGGTAGAAGAATAGAATGTCCTTAACCACGGATGTTTGGGGTGTTCCGTAATTACGCGTGGCATGTCACCTAGTGTGATAGGTTGTATTCTTTTCTACATGCAGTTAAAAGAAAATCCCAAGTGGAAGATGGAAGACGCCTTTTCTTTTGTGACAGCGGCCTAAGACGTCTGCACATACGAGTCGGACGGAACATTGGTTTAGCAATTTCATTCAGAGGTAGAATGAACCCCATCGCATTTCATGTTTCACTATTTCAACTGTTTTTGAAATTATCCTACGATTTGTACTGTGTTGATGTAGAAATCAGATCAATGTCCGATCAAGCGGAGAACTGCATTTATTTTCTACTCACCACCAATAGGAAAGCAACAAAACAAATGGTACTGAGATTGTAAATTGAATCCAAGTCCACTGTCTTATGAGAGCTGCGACTCCAGCCAGAATACAAATTCCGATGGCAAATGCGTATTCAATGATCATTCCAGCATCCAATCTTCTGTCCGGTCCAACAAGCTCAATACCTGAAAGAAAGCTATCAAAGTTTTCATCACATAAATAGAAGTTGCTTTTTAGAAAGTGAGCGTCTGAGAAAGAGAAATTATTGACAGAAGAAAACGCCGGCTTTCATGGTTACCTGCTTTATGCGCACATGAAGAGTTTCTTTATTCATTGTCTTTACTTTGGCACTGATTGGTTGGTGTCACTGCCGACATGTATCATTGAATGTTTCTCAGTCATCAGTTTTTGCCTTCACTTTGGATGATCACACCTCTGGCCGTTCATCCTTGTAGTCCGAAAGTTACTGACATTTTCCTCCTAAATTCGCGCACGAGCTTCTTATTATTTTTGATTCGTAGATTGTCACTCAACATCAGTAAAAACGACAATTCTTAAGTTGTGATTCCAGTCGTCATGCAAGTTATGGAGGGTTAAAGGTCATTTGTTTATGTAGATCCATGTACTTCCGAGCTTGATACACTCAATGACGTGATGATCCAACATTCACTTAAAACTCAAAATGAGATTTGCTATTTTTATGATTGTGATTCCCCTTTTAGGGCACAATTCTCCAACAGCATGCAGAAATGCGGCATTCTTCGCAACCGGCAGCTTGGCTGAATTGCTGTTAAAGATAATGAAAACGTCATGACAGCCGATGTTATTGTTGCAGATATACATCTGTTGTCTATAAACATCGGTTGTCTATTGAGTCTACGAATTAAAAATAATAAGAAGCTCGTGCGCGAATTTAGGAAGAAAATGTCGGTACCTCTCGCACTATTTTTAGAAGAGGCCAAGAAAGCGGTCGGGTGTTACACACAAGAAAATTGTGCTGCTTTCATTATCAAAACATACTGAAAATCGACATTGCTTTACAATATTGAAAAGCAGTTCTCTGTGAACATACATGTGAGCAATTCATCATTATGCTTAATTTATTACTAATAGTTTACCGATGAAAGCAGCAATAGAGTTTGTACAATAGAATACCTATAACAATTACTGGTAATCTGTCATATACATATAGTAGTATGAGTATTAAATCGCATTACTGCTTCATGTTGGATACCTGAGTCCAAGTGTGCAATCGTTTATGGCCCTCATTAACTTCTAAAATGCTGCACCAAATCCCATGAAATCCAAGTTACAGCATATTTCATGTATGAACTTTCTAATGGTTATGCCCATTTGATCTAACTTCCTATCTTCACTGAGATATGTTTGGGTTTCTTGAGTCAAAAATTCACAACGAAAAAAAAGTATTTTTTTCTTCTCTATTTTTGAAATATGTTGATGACTGCTTTGCTCTTCTTTGGTCTGACACTGATGCCAATGATCTTTCGAATATTTTGAAGTGGTGTCATCCCTCTATAAAGTATACGTGTGAATTTGAGAATGGTAGTGGTTCTTTATTTTCTTTGGATGTTACATGCTCTCGTCAATCAGATGGATCTATATGCATTACTATTTTTCGCAAAGTAACATGGACGGGACTATTTCTTAATTTTTATAGTTTTGCTACTCGTTCGTACAAAATTGCTCTTGTAAAGGGATCGGTTATCCGTGCAAAATGTATTTGCTCTCAAGATAGTATTGAAAGCCTGCTAATTTTGTTAAGAGAAACTTTATTTGTCAACGGATATCCTCCATAGATAGATTTATGTATGTCAATACAAATTGTGAAAAAGTGTTTGGCCCAGATAAGTAGCCAATCGAAAGCCAATCCGCTTAAAGGCGCGCTCACACTTGCACGATAACGATAAAATCATGACGATATTTCATTTTATCGTTGAGCTCCACTGTTTACATTGCAAATACGTTGAGAAAATCGGTCTAATGTGAACAGCAGCTGTGTTACATACGAGTATGCAGAGCGATTTTATTTCAATTTATCGTCATCATAGATATAGCTATCGTTATCGGTCTGATGTGAACGCTCCTTTTAGGTGACAATGTAGTGTCGTTTGTTAAACGTTTTGTACGTCAACGTTTCAACCTTTTTCCTGCTGATAAACCAGTTCTTATTTTCATCACCTGTCGAATCCCGATTGCTTCACCAAAAGATAAACTTCCGACCCTTCTCTAACATAACGTCATTTAATCTTTCGTATGCACTTGTGATTGCAAGTATCTTGGAAGGACCGGAAGACATCTAGGACCACATTCGGGAACATGTTCCAAACTGGCTGTTTTCAATTACTAAGTGTGCTCCACGTTCCACAAGAGTGCCCAACAGAGCCGTGAACCGCCATCCACAAGTTTGTGACAAATCCGCTTCTGAGGTAACGATCACGATTCAAAATTGTGTTTAAATCTGGCAATGAACGTGTACTGGGAATTTTAGAAGCACTGTGCATTAAATGTGATACTCCAGATCTCTGTGTACAAAATGAACATGTTCTGCGCGTACTTCTTCCTTGGTGACATTTCCTTTCTTTGTACAGTAATTAATGAAAACGTATCTACTAACTTTTTTTGTAAATATAAATTCAAAATTTTAAGTCACCGATTTTCAGAAATTTAGAAATTTTGCCAAATTTTGGCTACATATCACTTTACAGATGATTATTCATGACGCCACATTGGTTCAATTGGTTGAATTTGACAAGAAGAATCAAGAGATGAATTATAGACTCAAATTTATCAAATGCTGCACTTATATTGAAAATCGAGGCGTTTGGTTGAACACCGTCACACAGAATGATTGCTAAAGGTGGAAAATTTCAAACCTTGAAAGTCAATTTTCAAAGCAGGTCATGCATCTGACAAAATCCAAATACTTTTGTTGAAAATTTTAGAAATGCACTGTACCAAATGGTGCGTTTACACGTGCAACTTCACTACTGATACTTTTCGATCCATGATCAGTCAGAAAAGAAGGGGCAGACAATAGAAGCAAAGTCAGACCTTCAATAATCATGCTTTGTGCGCCACAGGACAATAGAAATTTAGTGAGTGGTGATAAAGAGAAATGCATTGATCTCATCAGCTTATTATCGTCTGAGTGTCAGTAAAAAGCAAAGATCGGAAATTATGAAATGATATTTTATTCTGAGAAAAAATGATATAAATTGATACCGTCAAAAATTTTTGTTCTATTATATTTTCTAGTCATAGATTCTTCGCATTTTGTATTGAATTAAATTTATTCTCTTTCGCTTGTTCTAACCATGTCCTTTCGCACTGGTTGATTCATGTAGCGAAAAGCAACAGGCTATTGTCTGTCAGTCTGTCCACACGTGATTGTCAAACAACTCATCAATAACACTGTCTTGATGTTTCTAAAGTCTTAAAGTCTTAACTACATTCTAAATATTTTTAGCCCTTTTTCGTACTTAAGATACTGTTGGCCTAACCAAAGCTTCAGTCAAAACTTGCGATGTCTGATGTATAGGCCATAGGCCATACCTAAGTTTTGATATACAAGAAGCTTTGTATGACTAAACTGCTTTCTTCGGTCTTCCATTATTTTGAATCTATCGATGTTGCATGCAATCTAATTTCAATCTCATTGCTTATTCGATACATGATAATCTGAAATACGCTAATTCATACGAAGGTCATTGATATAGAATTATTCCTTTCACACAGACTTATTACGGTAGAGCTCTGTGAGGAGATATTTCTTGACACTTCGCATCAATAAAAAGTTTCGTATTGATATTTAATTTGGCATCAATAAAAATAGGAATACTTACATGATGTCGCTAGTGATTGTTATCACAACGTACTCACACATGTAGCGCCACTCATATACGTATGTACATATGCTATTATGTACATTGTAAGCCAATTCATGAATTATAATCTTGTAATCGTACAATTCTTTATTTACGCGTTACGCATGCTTACTCCATTTGCTTTTCAATGAATGTTATTCTTACATCAGATATAGCCTACAACTTTCTACTTAAATCTAACATTAGCGGAAGTACATGAAATTTGAATCGATTGCCATCAGAAACAACAAAATATTAGTTTGACGATTTTTCAGGGATAATTTTCACACATGTAGTATCTAGCATAATAAATGCATGCATAAAGGATTTGGGCCTACTGCAGTCTTATTTTTTAACTTCATTTGATTAAGAAATGCAAAATTTGAAATTTAGTCTGTTGGGCCCTCAACTTAACTAATCATCTCTCTACGAGTTAAATAGGTAGCACTAAAAAGGATAGCAAATAATTATAACAAGAAACAGAATCGTTTAAATTTTTTTAGAACCTTAGGCATTTGTGGTACATGAACTTTGATTATAAGATAATTTTGATTAGGTTACATGTCTATTTATCATGTGACAAGTGATCTGATACACTTGAACCTTCATAACAGATCTTAACAACAATTTTGATACTACAAGGCCTCTACCTAGATCATAGAAATAAAATGTTTATCTGAAGTTCGCTAGAATGGAAATTGACTCAAGGTCGCGGCACATCCGAGAGAACTAAGTTGGGGCATGGAGAACCAATTAAAAGCT
>CAJQUW010012632.1:0-314698 GCA_907163375.1 Prostheceraeus crozeri
TCTTCAATTTTACACACATACATTTTCAAAAATCAACAATACAATCACAAACAAAAAATATAAATCAATCAATTTTCAAAAAAATTATCTAATCCAAATAACTAAAATTCACCATCATTCAATCCACAATCCAATACATAACAAAAAGAAATAGTTCCTTCTATTTTTATCCAAAATGATATATCATTTCCAAAACTTCAATAAAATCTTCTCAAAATTAAAAATTGAATTTCAAAACAACAATCAAAATCCTAATCAAAAATTTTTTCTTCCACGAATTTGCAACAAAATCATAAACAATTACTTAAATCACTGAATCATAAAACATCCACACTCTTCAACACCACAAATCAAATACATTGCAATACTAAAATATTATCAAAAAAATAATAAACAAAAATCCACAACAAAAAACAATCTCCAATAATCTAATCTAATCCCCCAACAAAAAAAAAAACATTTTAACCAAATCAAAATCCCAAAAAATCCCAAATAAATAATATGCTTCCTTTCAAAATTCAATTATTCACTTCTAAAAAACAACCTCTTAACAAACCTTCATTTTAATATCAAATAAAACAAATTACTTCAAAAAACAGTAAATTTAAAAAATAACTACACTCAATCCCCCCTCAACATTCCATTTACAATCATCAAATTTCTCCTCACCTCTTCCAATCACCATTTCTTATCAACGTTCAAAAAACAAAATTATCCAAAACAAAAACAAATTTACAAGTCAAAATAATTTCTCACCTAAACAACACAATCATCAATCTCTAAAAATAAATTCAAACATTTCAATTATCCAAATTCAAACAATCCCTCAAATCCCTAAAAATTCATAAAACCAACATTCTCTATAACTAAATATCAAACATATCCATATTTCATCATCACAAAACCTCTCCAAAATTCAACAAATTCATTATTCAAAACTAAAATGCTCAATCCAAAATATCTAATTAAATATCACGTATGCACATAACAATAAAAATAATCATTCCAATCAACCACATATCAATCACAACACTCAATTACTTTAATTCATAATTCCAAACATCAATATAAACTCATACTCCAAAACTTCAATTATTTCATCTCTATTACAAAATCCTTCTAATCTCAAAATAATCATATAACCTTCCTTCCTTCTCAACAGTTACGTCAAATAATCAAAATCTACAAAAATAACATCCGCATTCACAACCCAATACTTATCAACAGTACAAATAGCTCTCTCTTCAAACAATTCAAACTTAACAATAAAATTAATCATCTCGTAACTTTCAATCCAACCAAACCCAAAAAATTACAATCTTTCCAGAAAATCTCGTTATCTCAGGGTATCAAACCCTGCTCACTCCATCTACAAAAAAAAATAACATCACAACGAATATCAAACACATACTACATAATTCATACCACTCCAAAAAAACACCAATATATCAAACACTAATAAAATCTAACAATCAACAAAAATATCCAACACCACAAAACAAAATAATAACAGCCACATTCAATCATCAAAAAAACCCACTCCCAACATGCCCCGCCATCCTCTTCACCCCACCCCCAGCACCACCCCCCTCAAACCCTTCCACCCCAAAAACTCCTTCTCCAAACCCTAATCCCCACACAATCCCCACATCCCACCCCACAGCCCCCCCACGTCTACCAACCAACGCTCAATCCTCAAACATTAAACCTTCAACTCCCGCTAATCCCCTCAAACCAATATTTCATCGCGAACAACACAATACAAAGCTCCCCATTCTCATCTAATCAAACCCTCTTCCACAACAAAACTCTCTAAAACTAAACTCAAAAACAATCTCTCACATAATGTGCAAGTTTCAAATATCCATCAAATCTCTATCATCATACACTCACACATCTAAATTAATAAATTATTTATATAATTTTCTTCTCCTCATTTCCCTTTTCTCTTATTACCAATCTCCACACTTCAAAAACTCCTTCACACAACCCCCACCATACACTATAACTAACAACCTAGTCAACACACAATCACTTTCATCCATACATTTATATCACAACAAATCTTCATATACATCCAAATCATCCCTCTATACTTAATTCACATAAAACCAATCAATCCCTCCACTATCCCATCACATGTCTAAAAACTCATAATCATATCTCCATCTCGAAGAACCTATCTAAACGCTCCAATTCATCAATACATCTCACCATAAATCTATTTAACTAAAATCGACAATAATCCAATCACCAATAATACATAAGAAATATATAGTATCCTAATCTCATTTCAACTAAAAACTCCGGAAAATCACAAAATCATAATCATTCAGCATATATATTATAAAAACCAACCATTACAATCGATACAAATCCCTTATTTTTTTATCAATTTTTTCTTTCTATTTCCATCGATTCTTCTATTTCTTTCCTTTCTTCTTCCTTATTTTTATTCGTTTTCTTCATTATCAACTCTGTTCCTCATTCTCCATATCTTATTATTATATCTCTTCCCTATTCTTCCTCATCTCCATCTCTGTTTATTTCTCTATCCTCTTTTTATAACCTCAAGCTACAATAAAAAAATCCATATATAAAACCTAAAATAAATTATCTTACAAAACTCTAAATATAACCCTCAACTATGTCTATAACACCCCTCTACATCAAACTAATTTTCCAAAATTCTCTCACCACAAAAAAACAAAAATACATCAACATTAATAAACATTCAAACCTTATAAAATCATTTTCCTACCTATAACTAAATATTATACAATAAACCATAAAATACTCCTAAACCTTAACTTCAAACACCATAAAATTTCCCTCCAACTAAAATCCTAACAACACTTCCTTACCACTCAATCCCAACACACACATACAATCAGATATACATAAACAATTCTAACTTTCCAATCTAATATAATACAGATACTACATCAAAATCCCTTAACCAAAAAACTCAAAAACGCTAGCCTCTGCAGAACCTACACAATAACCATAAGCCTTCAACCTTAACCACACCATTTCACCTAAAATAAATCCCAGTACACCTATATACACCCACCACTACTCTCACAACTCATCACCAATTATTAAACTATATCCAAAAAACAACAACAACATAAACACTCTCACTTCCCAAATCGACACACAAAACTTTATGCAAAATCATAACCTCCAAAATACAACACTACATCCAATTCAAAAACATTTATCCAATCCGTTCAAACCCTTTTCCTACTCCACCTACCACCACCTCGGATCTTTAATCAACTCAAAATCCTCCAAATACCAATAAATAGATCCTCCCCTTCCCCCCCCCACCGCACACTTCTCTTCCAAGTTCACTTCATACACATAGCATACCTTCCTTAGACTTAGTTAAATTTGAAATCTGATAGCAGATTTGAACTTCGCATACTTGAAAACCTTGAGGAAACATCCCAAGTTGTTGCTTTGATCAGCTTGATAGCAAGCCGTAGAGAGCTTGATTCACCAGCGTTTTGCAATGGAGATGTTTAGAGGCCACCCATGACAAGATAGCTAAGACTCAACCGATTGGCGTTCAAAGTGCTACGTTGAGAACTGTGTCAAATGCCCAACATGAGACATGAGTTGCCCCAGCGGTTACGGTCTAAACTATGACACACTCCCTTGCCACACTTATCACTACGGCATCGTCCGCCGTCCCGAAGGAACACCCTGTCAGTGGAATATTACAGCAAAACTCTCCGTGTCTTGCTCGCTTTCAGTGAAAAGCCGCTTATAGCATGAGAAGACTGGCTCAGACATCATTAAAAATGCTTTCATTGACTTCAGCAGGGTCGAAAACCCCAGAAAACCTCCAAAACTAGTGAATTTAAATTTTTCAACTTTTTAGCACTACTCATGAAATTTTATAAGTAGTCTGTCACTTAGGCCAGGTCAATAGCGACCGAACCCTTTTTGAATCAAGTCAAACGGACTTGTAGAAGCAAAGTTACAAGCCTTTAAAGTTTTGGAGTCTTTTATGGCCTGGAGACGAAGGCCATCTCCTGGCTAACCTCTAAGTCTGACGGCTTAGCTGATATCAGCAATGAAATTTTCTAAGTCGGTTTCTTACAGAAACTCGGAATTTGGAATGTCCGAAACTATCATCGGAGCTCAGAGAGACGACCTACCTCTGACAATCGTTCTCCTCTAAATGACAAGTCTCTCTCGGTTCCCAGCTTATATAGTGTGTGGCGATCAGCTGATGACGTAACACCCATCATCCAAACACTAAAAAACCCGTCTATCTCCGGTTCAAGTGCTCCGATTGAGCTGGAAATACACCATTTCCATGTAGAATTTGACGCTGAATCCGAATCTGGCCTCCGTTTTCCCATCCGATGCTTCATTTTCCGATTGACATGAAACTCATCATACAGATAAAGAATTTCACGCTGATTCCAAATCTGAAATCCGTTTTCCCATCCGAGCCTTCGTTTTGAAGCTAGAGCCCAAAACGTCCCAAATTCTAACTCTGTCGTTTTTCGCCAATGTCCCAAAATCTTTAAATAGGTGTTCTCATCTAACCGAATGAAAGATAGGAACTAAGCCGATTCTTCATTGAATTAGTCTACTCCTTAGCTTTCAAAACGAGTATGCACGACAAAATCCATCCACTGGAAGCCAAAAACGAAAGCAAGCTGTACCAGAGGGGCGGGTGACCCCCTACGCTGTAACTTCAGTCTACCCACTATAATCATACCACACCCGACTATCCGTGGAAACAACATCCCTCTCCCCCTCACCCAACAATTGTACCGCTACGATTTCCCGCACATCTCCCGCGCGCCTCCGTCTCTTCACCCTCCACCCCCGTCCCCCCACCCTCCTCAGTTCCCGTTTGGGCGCTACACTATCCAAAACTTCCCAATTTCTAACTCTGTCGTTTTTTCGAAAAATGTTGAAAATTTTTTCTCTCCGATTGACTTGAAACTCACCATACAGATAGAGAATTTCACGCTGATTCAAAATCTGAAATCCGTTTTCCAATCCGATGCTTCGTTTTGAAGCTACAGCCCAAAACGTCCCAAATTCTAACTCTGTCGTTTTTCGCCAATGTCCCAAAATCTTAAATGGCGTCTCACATCTAAAACGAGAGATCAGATAGAAACAAGCCGATTCTGTTCAGTGAATTTGTCCTCTCTTAGCTTTCCCAACCGAGCTATCGCACGACAAAATCCGTCCACTGGAAGCCAAAATCGAAGCAAGCTGTCCAGAGGGGGGGGGACGTCAGTGAAAATTTTTTCTCTCCGATTTCGCTGGAAACATCCTTCCTAACCCAAATTTCACGTAGATTCCGAATCTGGCCTCCGTTTTTCTCATCCGATGCTTGTTTGGGCGCTTCACACCCAAAACGACGCACCAATTCTAACTCCTGTCGTGTTTTTTCGAAAAATGTTGAAAATTTTTTCTCACCGATGACTTGAAACTCACCTACAGATAAAGAATCATCGTTGATTCAAATCTGAACTCGTTTTCGTCAATCGGATGCTTCGTGTTGAAAGTAGAGCGCCAAAACGGTTCCTCAGAATTCTAACTCACTGTTCGTTTATTCGCCAATGTCAAAATCTTAAATGGGTCTCACATTAAACGAAGACAGATAGGAACAAGCCGATTCTTTCAGTGATTGTTTCTCTTAGCTTTCAACCGAGCTATTTCGCACGACATATCGAATCCACTGGAGAGCCAAAATCGAAGCAAGCTGTTCCAGAGGGGGGGGGACTTAGCCTTTCTAGTCATTAGTCAGCGAAAAATTTTTATCTCTCCGATTCTGGTAAACTATCCCTTCTAACCCAAAATTTCACGTAGATTCCGAATCTGGCCTCCGTTTTCTCATCCGATGCTTCGTTTGGGCGCTACACACCAAAACGTCCCAAATTCTAACTCTGTCGTTTTTTCGAAAAATGTTGAAAATTTTTTCTCTCCGATTGATTGATACTCACCATACAGATAAAGAAATTTCACGCTGATTCAAATCTGAAATTCCGTTTTTACATCCGATGCTTCGTTTTGAAGCCTTGAGCTAAAAACGTCCCAACATGTCTAACTCTGTCGTTTTTCACCAATGTCCCCAATCTTAAATTGATGTCTAACATGCTAAACGAGACAGATACGAAAAAGCGAATATTCAGTTCGAAGTTGTCGCACTTTAGCTTGCAACGAGCTATCGCACGACAAAATCATCCTACTGGAAGCCAAAATCGGAAGCAGCTGATGTATGACTCCAGAGGGGGGGGGTGTCAGCGACAAATTTTTCTCTGTCCGTTTGCCTTTCTAAATTCACCATCAGATGCAGAATTTCAACGCTAGATCCGAAATCTCTGGCTATCGTTTGTCCTCATCTGAGGCTCGTTTGAGGCCTACAGCACCAAACGTCCCTACATTTTAATCTGCCCAAAATTTTGAATGAAACGTTTTTCTCGGCCGTTTGCAGGATGGAAATCACATACATGATGCAGGATTTTACGTCTGAATCCGAATCTGGCAGCCATTTCACCATCCATCGACAATTCAGAGCGGTCGCCACGTCCAGCCTAAGGACGGTCGCCACGTCACCTAGTAACGGTCGCCCACGGTCAACCTAGACGGTCGCCCAAGTCAACAGGCGGTCGACCTAACTGCACTCGGAGTCCTCACACTCTGTCGTTGCAGAGGGGGGGGAGATCAGCGAACATGTGTGAACCAACCTGGCCGGCACACACGACAGACACAACTCTGTGTTCCAGAGGGGGGGAGGGGGGGCGCGCTGGGTTTATTAGGACCTTTTGTTACAACTTCCTGTAGGGCGGAATACAGAAAGAAAACAAGAGAGAAAGTCAAAAGTAAAGGTGACATATAGAGCGCGAATTGTCGACGGCGAACTCGCGCCAGCGAATATCCCGTAACTATGACTAGAACTTTAGCATGATATTGCTGCAGTGACATTCGCCAGTTTTTCGCAAGATTCGTTCCCACAGGGGATCCATTGGAGCATGTGGCAGGCAAACCGGATCAAAGAAAATGCTGCGAAGCTGGAGAGGGAGGAAGTAGTCTGCCTAAAGCGAGGAAGGGCGGGGAGATGCGAACGGAACCTGTCTGTGTAACGCTTTCAAAATCACAATCACTTGCGCAGATTTCAGATAGAAGTAATACTACTGAAAAAAAAATGTATAGCTTTGATACTTTGGCTATTAGGTTGTCTATCCAGGTTATGAATCATCGGAATGGAAAGCTTGCAGAGTTGTAGAAAACAGCCAAGCACACAAAAGATAGTTAATTTTTTTCATTTGAAGGACTTTTGATGCGAATTTCTTTCTTGTGAGATGTAAGTGAAGTTTGCAATGGCCAAAAAATACTGTCGTTTTTTTTTAGAGGACACTTTTTTTTTACATCGCAACCGAAGTATCCAAATGCATAGATGAGAATATAAGGGGGAGTAGTTTGAGCGAACCAGGGGAAAGGAGAAAAAGGAGCAGGGGATATGATGAAAGATTTAAGGTGGAAAACAATAAAAAAAGTCACGTGTGTGAAAGAAAAGAGAAAAGCGGGATCGCAGAGGATCGTGGAACTGGTGGTATATTAGATGAAAGGGAATTGGGATAGCAAGCAGCATGGAGTGTGGATGACGTATGAGTTGGATTTTGAAGACAATGCGGAATAGGTAGAGGAGACATAATTGATGAAGATAGAATGAGTAGAATTTTCGCGTCATACAAATTTAAACCTATGAATTTTGAGTTTGAAGAGACCGATATCGCATTACTGACATCGAGGACATTACTAGACTTTCATGAATTTAAGTCCGGAGTAATAGAAAAAGAAAAAAAAAAAAAATACATATTTTAAAAGACAACAAAAGATAGATGATCTAAAATGGGCAAATGATTATGCGGAATAATGCCATGTCAGATCCATCGAAACGCCCATGATCCCTGAGCAACCCCCCCCCCCCCCCCCTAGCAATGATGGGAACCTCACTGTGTTTCCTTGTACGTTTTTCACCAATGTGAGATCTGGTTATCGATTATCTGAATAATCTCGGAAATATGACGCAACGTATTCGATATCGGCAACATGAACGACTTATTGACATAATATCGATTATGTGATAGCCATCGGTAAAATTGGACGACCAATTCTCGATGTCGGCAATCCATGAACGTACGATTATAGTCGTATGACATACGTTCATGAGGAAGCTATCGGAAATAGGGCGGACAATTCGATATCGGTCGATGGATCTACAATGATCGCTCACTTATTCGATTATGAATTAGATCGGGCCAATCTTTCCTGATTTCACCCTTAGATTTCTCAGTTTGTATTCAGTTGCTAGAGCGTGGTGATAAACGCTCTTGATAGAGCTATCCAAGCATTGTTCCGTATCAATTGGGGCTACCAGCGGGTTGTAAATCGTCCCATATCTGAGTAATGTTGCCAGTATTTTATTACTGGAAAATTTGGTTCAAACTATTTTTGATTAGATTCTAGTTACGGCATTCTACAATGTAGTTCTTGTTTCTATCTATAACTCGTCCTCCTTCGGATGTAGCATAAATTGATTTCAACTATAATCTAAGCGGTTATGTGTGCTTGATATCATTTGATCGAGTATTTTGATATAAAATTACTGCTCCCACAATAAATCAGTCTTACATGTGTCGTGTTGATACATTTCAGTTATAATAAGCCGACAGGATCTGGGTCTTTATCTTTGTGATGCAAATGGAATATTTTCCTAAATGGACAAATTTTGATAAATCGTTTTGTCGTGTGGATTGGACGTTTTTGCCTTAGGTGTGGTGAACTTGGGTCTTGCAGTCGTTTTGTAAAAGGGACTATGTAACATTCAAATAGTCCAAAAACCCTCTCTATCATTCACTGACTATGTTTGCTTTTGGATCTCATACTGCGATGCCTTCCATTGTCTAGTTTAGTTCTTGTCCAACTGAATCAGATATTTTATTTAAAATGGATTTTCAGATTTGCTTGTTTAATTGAATTTCCAGATATTGTGTCAGAAAAACTTCAACATTGAAAAGATCTTTTGTATTCAACTGAGAGAATCGCTGCAATTCATTCATGTGTAAGAAGTCTGAATTTCACAGTTCTCGAAATCGATTTGGAAACTATCTTCGCGAACCATATCTGATAATGGCTCAGTCATGGAAGATTGTGTAGTTTGTCCGTACCTCTACAAATATGACACGTAGTTTACATTGCGCATGCATGGACGCCACGCACTGGTCTTATCTTTCCAATAATATCGTTCGCTCATGCATAATGCTGTGTTGGAGACTGTCTGTGCCTGTGGCCTTCACATGTTCATCAACACATGGAGAATTTGCATATTCATGTGCCATCAAGGCTGCATGATAAAGGGTTAACTTTTAGCCATAAACAAACTCCCAAATAAAGTGCATTCTTTTTTGCTCCAGATCTTTCACAATGCATGAAATTATACCCCTATCGTAAAGGAAAAAAATTCACGTTGTCCCAAAAGATGTCTGTGTTATAATATTAAAAATGCCAACTGCCACAAGCCACTGCGTGGCAAAGGAATGCTAAAAAATCCGCGGACGGGATTCGTATTGCCACGATTGTTTTAATCGAAATGATATGATGAAATCAAGAGTTTTAGAACAATTCTATGATGTGTCTATGCATGCTTTGACGGCTGTGATGGAAAACGTCAAAATCAAAATCGGTTTAATCAAAATGATGATCAAGATCACCACTTTTAGACCCATGCTATTGGTGTGTAGCTGCCTCGGCTGTAGAAGCGGTCAAAGCATAGGGCCTATCACAAAAAATTAGAACTTTCAAAATTTTCCGATTTTTTCCGGAAAATTTTGATTCAAAATTTTCCGGAAAATTTTCATCACTATTTATATCACAACATAGCTATAGTCAATAAAAAGCGGCATAAACCTCGAAGGCTAGCTATAACTGTAAAATCAACCGGAAGATTTATTGCATGCAAATTTGAAAATTACTGTTTATCAGTATTGACATTTTATACACTCCCCATAAAGCCAAAAAAATTTACACAGTTCATCAGGAAATCACTATCATGTGTTATATTTACTAACATTTCCAAATTTTGTATCAGAGAAAACGATAAATACTTGATTGTCTCTTTATTGCACCTCGCAAAGGCGTTATACAATGGATCTAAGAAGCATTACCACTAGGCCGTTTAATACATGCCTTAAAAGGACAAAATTTACAATAGTTTATCACATTCACGGATCATTGGTAAATTAGATGCTCTCGATTGACTATTCAAATTACCAAAAGAATATCACATGCTGTACAAATAATAACTTTGATTACTATCATGAGTTGCGAAACAGCGAAATGTTGAGGGGTTAATTGATCGCGAATGTAGTTAGTTAGATGACAATGACGGTGATGAAGATGATGATGACGATGGCTCAAGTGTTGACTAATTGGTAATTAAACACTGTTTATGATAACACAAATGCATCCTTCGAGTCGAGTAGGACATGAAACATAGACGGACGATTCTGGTCACGGGAAGCGTGAGCAAAACTGACTGATACAAGAAGTTTCGTCCATGTACAACGTAAAGGCGCCAATGAAAAACTCAACATAAGAGGTTATACTGTCAGAGATGTAAGCATACACGAAAACAACTTTTTTCAATATCAAAATCATCACTATATAAACTTTCGTCGTAATTTACACACAAGCGGTCGACTGCAAGTCTGCTGCTGTTTTATGCGTGGCGTATGCTGTCATATTTGAAAAGCCACAGGAAAACAATCGCTTATATTTCTCTTTGACGCCGATTGAGAGCAAATGAACTATCCGCCGTGATAATTAATGGCAACTAAAATTATAATACGACAATCTCACGCAGGCGACATTAAAAAAATAAAGGAAGTTGATTATCATTGAGAGGAGCCTGCTCGAGAAGAATTGCCTTCAGCTCCACATCCAAGAAAGAAGCTATTCAAGCAAGATAGATGGTGATAGATGAATGTTGTTAACAGCAGATCTCCACGCTAGTTATAAGTGATGTCACAGAAGACAAAACATCGCTTTAAAAGTTCGAAATAATAGCAATTACTCAAGAAAACTAATCTGTTTGAAAAAAACTCAAATTGACTTCAAGAAACAATAAAGCAGCATGATTATGAGGTACAGCGTCAACGCAAGTAAAACAATGTAATTACTGCAGGTAAGCAACACTTTTCAAGACCCGCTTTCGTAGTAGTATCCTTCTAACTGCTCACAGCCGCGGACAACAAAAACCTGCTGCCCGAACAGCTACGCCACCCGAATATCAAGCCTAACTACCAATACGGATCAGTGAGATGTGGGTCGAAACTATGGCCAGTGATCATTCTTCCATGATCTTGACCTGCCAGGTAACCCTTGGCGCGCCTCCGCGCACGAGCAGAGAGTGGCAGTCATCATCATGTGACATGCATTTAGAAAAAGCCAAATGCACTGTGTGTACGTCATTAGGATATGAAGGAATCAAAAATGTAAAAGCAAACCCAACGTTGCCCGATGATTAGATTCCGAGAGTAAATAATAAAATTCACTTCTAATGACAGTTTAAAACTGGATTTGATATATAGACAGGTCGCCCGCATCTTTGCTTTAGTGAATAGCGGAGAGAAAATGGAAAAGCAAAAAAGTGAATCTTTTTATCCTCGTATCAACATATTTGCCGTCTTCTCTACGCCAAGAGCTACAAAACAACGCAATAAACGATTTTCAAGTCTGGCGGCGGAGTTGTAGGAGGCTGTTGGGCAGTCCACTTCACTGAAGTTTCAAACAAATCCAACTACACTGGGAAGGAATTGAGGCGTCTGAATAAATACAGTCTCACTCACAATCACACACTGACACACACGAAGCACGCACGCCGCGTTGGATGCGTGTGTGCAGGACATGAAAGATATCACTTTGTCGATGCTGTGGAGATAGTTGTAGTTCAATGCTTGCTATGTTGACGCGAAGACAGGTACCGGTAGGTATTTCATTGATAAGTTTGAGGATGATAGTAAAAGAGAAAAAATTTGGGGGCGTAACTGCAGTCAGAAAGGCAGTGCTTTTGTCTCTAACTGCGCTGAGGTACGGTCCCCTCAATATTTTACCACTTTCACACTTATGTACACTTTTGTTGTCTCGTTCATCGCCTTCATGTGAACGTACGTCGCGGTCTGTAGAATAATCACAGGGAGTCAGCGTGTAAAACAGCGAGTCTCGTGAGAAGAGGATCAAGAGAAAATAGGGGAAAGGAGAGAGTGAGAGAGATAGAAAGGAGAGGGCGCAATATTGCTTCAGCGAAAAGTAGATAAAAGAGTAAGAAAAATAAAGATGATAGAAGTTGGACAACAGTATGGACGAGAGAGGCTGGCCGCCTCAGCTGAAACTCCAGACAATCATTCCATCCCCTCCCGGTAGCTTCGATGGTGCGCACTCTGAGACAGAATCACATCTCACTCGCAGAGGTGCTCAGGCGACGAAGAGGGTTCGAAGGAAGATAAAAGGGAGAGGAGGAGCTGACAGCGGATAGAAGAGTCTTAGTATCAAATCCTAGCTGTTGCTGCTCGTGCTGTTGCGATGCTCAAGGGGAGGCTTATCTTCCGCGCCATACATTTTGTGAGCTTTCCGGTTCATGTTCGCCAGTACATCATTGGAGAGCTTGAAACCGCTGAGAATTTCCTCCTTCCATTGCAGAATGAGAATCTTGTCCTGTAAAGAGAGAATATCAGATTTAGAGAACATCATCCGTCACTTGGAGCAAATTAGGAACACTAGAAACCAAGCAGTCAGTCATTCACGACGAGCTAGACGTGTGCGCAGGTAAAACATCAATGTCGGCGTGTCGCTAAATCGAGGGATTGTTATCAATTTTTTTTTCTTCAGACTTCTTCGCCGGACATGTATCACTTTGCGCTAAATATTTTGCCTGTCAGATTCTAGCAATGCAACTGATTGTACTTTCGCGCAACTTGGTTGCTTCCTCACCGCGCAATGGTGTAGTGGAGCATTCTTTTAGCATCGTTAGAAATTTCGCCCTCAGTCGTTCAGCTTTTTTTTAATCCTTTTTCATGTTTCGTTCTATATGTCTATTGTTGTTGTTGTAGATTTCATGGCAAAACCATTGTAAATTGAACTGCTGATGTTTCTGTTGACGTGTTAACGCTATTAATTCATGTCATACTATTTTGTACAGGTACCAGTAATTAGGCCTATAAGCAGGTTTGCATGAAATAATCATAACAATTCGACATCTTCATTTGCAACATGCATGTCTTTACCAATAAAAGAGAAAACTCGAGAGAATCTCTTTTCAAGTATTTGTTAAATTTTCTATTATGAATGCATGATCATATCAACATTATATGAGAAGCTACAAGTAGGCCATTGCAGGTAATGTCTCAAAATACACTGTAAAAAGGCAACTACGTCTCCATTGTAAAGAAAGTGCAATTCAGCTCATAATGGTTCCTGATAATTCATGCGCACTGAAAACAGATGATGCTGTCAACATATTGAATAGCAAAAACACATCAAGCCGGAGCAATGGTCTTCTTGTTGATTTCTTATATTGTGCCACTTCAGAGGTTTGTTGTCCTGGAGTTGAAGTTGCCCATCTCTCGCGGGTGGATTTCGCCCACCTCGCGCATGACGAAATCGATTGACTCCATCATATTTTTTTACTTATAATTACGGAATGAATCACATTGTATGGGAGTTATACTCTTAGCAACTACATGAAGTCGCCTGTTCAGAATCCGTAATTGATGACTCATTTTCATCTACCGAAGTTACAATACTGAAATGACAATAAGGCCAATCGTTTCACCCAGTTATTGAATTATCATTTGCAGCCTGTAATTAGTCTTCACTTCATTACATTGCACAATGCACACCATATCAGGAGTGAGGACATAGGAGCCCAAGCATGCAGTACAAAGTTTTACGGTGGGTCCGCCTGATAATATTCATTAGTGTTGAACATTTTTCCTGATAGTTAGTAGCCTTCATGCGCTCATGAACTGTATATATAGTATTTTGAATGAAGTAATTCGAGGTAAAATAGAGTCAATCTACTAATGCTTATTACGACTAAATGTAGACCCTGTCACCCTGGTAGACAGGTGAACGAAATATGATTGTAAGTCGGATCTGGTAAGATGAAAATTTGATAGAATTCTGAATTCATCAGTACTTGGTATGAAGTTATTCTTGGAAATGAAATTTGAAGTTGCCACATACATTTGTTTGATTATATGGCATAACTTGAAGGATCGGTTGTCAACACTGGTGAATAGGTGAACGGGTTAATAGGTGAATAGGGTTAAAGAATCAGTAGTGCATTTATCACTAGATGTTTCAAGATATTAGAGGAGATAGTAGTTAGCTCACTACAGATAAATGAACATTACTTGAGGAGAGTCAAGCATGCTTGTACGAAAGCTGCCACATCTTCAATTTGTTAACATGGTTTCGTGTCTTTTTGGGCAGGGATGATTCAAGATAGTCAGATTGGAATTCTAAGGTAGCGACATTATTGACTCTAGCGTTCTCCTTTCTTTAGGCAAATGAAAGAATGCACTACACCGCAATTGAATGGTCTAATTCACAATGTAATACCAGACAGCTTATTCTAAATTATTCAGTTATGCAAAATATTCCGAAATGATTCAAATACTTGCACTGGGGGGAGACGGGGCACTTATCGCAGCTTTAGAGAAAATGCTTGATTAAATTTACTTATCATGCATTAAGATGTGTCTATACTCAGGTTCGCATTCTAAAATGGAAGTAAAATCTGCAGATGCCTTGTTGTCCACGTTACTATGTTAGGTAGGAAATTAACTTATTTGACTTTTTCCAGAAATTTTTCATTTTTAGATATTTTTTGCTCCTGATGCATTGCTTGCGTCCATCTCCAAAATTATAACGTTCTGAATTTATTTATCTTAATGTTAAAAATAATTCATGGCTGGCCCCGTAGAGCAATTGTCCCTTCATCGAAGGAAATTAGGGGGATTTTAGCTACAGAAAGTGGCATGGGGTACATTCGTGCAGGACCATTTTTTTGATTGATGTAATATTATTTGAATTTGTAGTCTTAATGGACTGGTTGCCTTCAAAATATATGCCTGACCGCTGAATTGATGAGAGTGCAAAGTGAAAGCCTTATGTAGCTAACCCACGAAGGTACAAACGAGATGGAAATTCAACTTTTGTCTGATATCCCTCTTGAATCGGATGAGAACGATCTCAATTTACCAGCAACGAATAAAGCGAATGGATATACACACAAAATCGATTATAACCGCTGCAGGAAAGTTCCGCCAATAACCGCAGCAGGAAAAATGTTCTTAGTTTCGATTCACGGCTCCTGGATGTCATCAACTTCTTAGTACAACAGGCAACCACCATCGATGAGGATTGACCACACTCAAGAATGACTACTGAATCGTCGAACAATCAAAAATGCTATGCAAAATAGCTGGGACTGACATCTTTGCAGATATTTGACTCGAATTAGTTGACGAAGATTGCGGCAATGGACATAAGGTTCACGTGCGCTTCAATACTATTGTAGATATGAAAGAAAATCGAACACATTATGCTACATTATTTAGGAATTTTGAATCATCGAAATTGTCTAATAATGGATATTCTTATACGAATTTGCCCCACCCATTGAGCAAGGTCGTGCATGCTGCTACGTCTCACAACAAATATTCATTTTGTGTATCAGGTATTCATTATGAAAAACATCTGCAAAATTCAACATTTCAGAAACAGCAGCGATTTATAGTCTCATAAACAAGGGATAAAAATTTATATTCTTCTTTTTTTGCAGGAATGTGCCCCATTCTCCCCTTCTTATCAGCGGGAAATGCAGTGACCTTACAGTGATGATTGCAGTAATGAACTGACAATGATGAACTGAAAGCAGACCTAACTAATTATTGCTAATGAGAACAGTGTCCATGTGAATGTCACGGGGGAGAAACTTACATGAGAGGAGATGTAGATTTTCTGATCACTCTTCAAAGTAATGACAATGCAATTATCCATCTTGTTCACTTTGTTAAACTCTGGATTGATTTCCCGAATGTCGAACATTGAGATCAGCTGTAAAATAAGAATCAGCATGAAGCAAGTGATGTACTTATTCAAAGACATTAATTTTCAATTAGTCTTCGTATTCGGTATAGTTGTCAAACCACTTATAACAACATGTAAATTCAGGTCTTTTTGGTCCTTGAGCCTTCCATCAATTGGCCGAAATCCTTCGAAATATTTACGCCAACTCTTGTAAAATTTCCGTCAAAAGAAGCACATTAAATTATGCATGTATATAAATGCAAATCTGGATAAGTGGCTATATTAATTTAGGTCATTTTCAATCAATATGCCAGGTGACGTGATTAGATGGATTGTAATGAGTAAATAAGCTTACATTTTTCGAATAGCATTGCATCAGTGAAGTTATTTAGGCAAGAATTGAACTGTTTTGTGCAGGATGTGTTCAAGTTCGACATATTCACGTGAACGAACCGCGTTGTTGGTGTGCGGCTCCCGAGCTGTTTCCAATATAAAGACCCGATGATTTATGGTACCACTGGTTCAATGTAATTCAGTCAAATCATGCTCCTAGATAATTAAAAGATCTCCTTGCATTATAAAATTAAATAATGGAAAAATGGTATTAGCAGTGGTGCCTGAGCATGATTGCATTGATGTAACAAATAGAATGCCCAACGTCACTATACCAAAAGAATAGAATACCCAGAGTGGTCTCCGTGGAACTGTGGGTAAGTGCTTGGCCTAGCGATCTTTCGGTCCAGAGGTCGAGCACCGAAAGTGACATTGGAAATCGTCAGGAAGGGCATCCGGACTAAAAGATCACAGCGCTTCAGATCTACGTCTGACTGTGTCAGAACCGTCCAAGAATGGACAATGGACGTAAAACGAAAAAGCAAGTAAGTAATACCCAATGTAGTGAATGCGATTGAAGATTACATACTTCAGTATGCATGCGAAAATATCCCGCAGTCGGCTTTGTCAGATCCAGCTGTGCAGTAGCCTATGAATATAACATTTACAACAATGTAGAAAATTTTCGCCAAACGGGAGGATTGGCGGGAAGATATAGCCCAGCATGTAATCACTCGAATTCAATTTACATGGACTTTCAGTAACCGTTATATGAAAGTAATCTATCAATAAAGGTACTCTGTTAGAGTCTGACGCCTACTATTGATGCACATCAGAATGTCGTGAGTTAATCTGTCCGTGATATGGGAAAGCCACTCAATGTAGGTCACACGCTGTCTGTCACAGTTCTTCTTACGCTTGGAAGATAATTTAAGCCATTTATGATTCAAATCTATTTTCGAATAATTTTGTGAACAATTGAAGCAATTGTGCCAATCCGCGTCTTTGTGACGAAAGGCGACTAAAACAATGACCGACAGTATCTGAACTCATTCATGTTTACAATGCTACCGACCTTTCAACGCTGGAGTACAATGTTGTCCTCGTCGTTGGACTGAACCAACCGAATGCACAGCAATTGGTACAGGTTCGGCGACGTTCTCATAAATTATTATTATTTACGGATTAAATTGTAATTATGATAGCTTTTCACGCTTAGCCCTAGGAAGGTAAGCATTTGTCTCAACAGTTTTCAGAAAAAGGTTAGCACCTGAAAATCTATTACATACAATCAAGCCCCCTAACTTTCAAGATCCCGACTGCACAACAACGTCAATTGTCTTTTATTCCCAGATGTTCTATTTTGCATAACCTAGCAACAAAATACTAACTGTATTTTCATAGAATTACTGTACATGTTTTCTGTATACATTTAAGCTAGGTATGTCTCATCTGTGTATTCTGCTATGCATGATTTCCATTTTTTATCTCTCATTATTATACTACTACTACTTTTCAAGACAACACTAGATGAGCTACTTCTTTCGAAATACACGGTCATGATGCATTGTATCGATGAGGCGCATCAAGCGACAAGCTCTCCGTTCCAACTCGCTGAAGCAATGGATCGTGTCGCACCTTCTTCGCTAAAGGCATCGGCCTTGAACACGAGTTTCAAAATATATGGACTTAATGGGTAAGTGGAAACCCGGCGACTCCTGGCGATCTTGAACAAGTTGACCAATGATTGATCCAGCCTTTACATCCGAATAGCAGGACACTGAAATTCCAGATTAAGTGTTATTGAAATGCTGCTTGAGCGGGAGTTCAAGACAAGCTTAACTTTTATTCAAAACCATGACGTGACAGACTTCATACAGGAAACCATGACCAAACTGAATCATTTTCCTTTATCGCTGATTCCTTTCATTTCAATTGACTTTCACTGCATCTTCGTGGAAAATGCATTAAACGGGAAATGCTTTCAACATTATCTACGCTGCTACTTAATAAGATATGGGATGCTTCAAATCCATGACTTTCTATCAAATCATAGTTATTTTTTAACTTCTCTTAGATTAATAATTGTGAAACGACAAGTAAATGTCATTCAATGGAAAAAATACACTCCAAAATATTATGTCAAAACATTGTACTACTTATGACATTATCTAGTAATACCATCAAAACTCACGAATTCCATCACTTCGTAATTAAAACTACCATCGTGTAAATCTATCGTTAAATTCTTGTTCCCGGATCATACAATAATGGAGAAATCGAAAATCGATACCGATGATTTTGCCATGGATTAGGACAGATATCAATGCGCAGCGTCATAGACGTGCTATAAGCTTCAGACAGTTTGTCGATTCCTATAGTTTCTAAATCTCCAATTTTTAGAATGACATGTAGGAAGGAATGCACTTCCAATACACGATGAATAAGACAGCAATGATTTTTTTTTCACTTAAAAAATTTTGTGTCAATCTTTTACAATTGGAGTCTCAAAAATATCCGCAAAAATCGAGACCTCTGATTTCAAAGTGCTTATACATCATGCATTTATTTATTACCACGGGAATTTTCAATTACAGTGGTATTCGGATAACTCGTCACTCATATTTAACTCGTAATCGAAAAAAGATCCCTCCCAAAACTGCTATCTAACACATCCATATATTGGACTTCGCTTAACTCGTCAAATCGGATAACTCGTAATAGAAAATTGCTCAAAATTAAAGTTTCTTCGGATAAGTCGTCAGCGTTTAATAATTTTTGCAGCACAATTTTCAATATTTAAGCCAGCTTACACCTCACAGAGCTTAGTAGTGCTGGTTTGAGCTGTGATTGGACTCATGTAAGTGCGCTTTGGTGTATAAATTTCATAATGCAGCAGAATGAAGTTTAACTGAATTAGCCTTCATGTTGGCCTATACGCCTAGGCTTAGTAGACCGTCTACATATGTGGTCCCCATGCACAGCCTACATGTAAAAAAATTCATACCCGAAATTAAATATAAAAACATGTTACAGAACTAAGATGATGGAATGATTAACTTAACCATGTGCAGCCTAAGCTGTTTATAGATGCTACCTACTTAGAAAGCCTAACGGTAATTGGCCCAATATGCAAACTGGGCAGCCTACATGTAGGAAAAACGAGCAAAGTTTAGTATATACATGTGCATGCATTTGGCTTCTTACGCAACAGGGCGGAAATTGATAGCCTGATGTCATAATACATTTCAAATACGGTATAAAATAATGTTCAAGCAGTTGAAAAATTTATTTCGGATAACTCGTCATGTTTGGCCGCTCCCGACGAGTGACGAGTTATCCGAATACAATTATATATGCTCATCAAAAGATTTGCGCCAAATTTAATATTGCCTATATTTCGTGTACTGTTGATTCTTTTGAAACTTGCATTACCTTGGGCATCATAAAGTAATTAGACAGCTGTTCAATGTTCATATAACTTTAAAGACATTAATTTATTACTTTATGATGTCTAATCACCTCTTCATCATGCATTAAATAACCGATATCTACATGTACATAACTTAATAAGATATTAAGATTTTGTGCCAAAAGGTAGGAATGCAGGATAACACTGTGTGGCCTATTCAGTTAAGCTTCACCATAACGATCGTCTCGGTGGTGTCTAAAATCCAAATTATTTACTTTTACGAACTGATTTTTTCAGTAATTTCATTTCTTCAATAACTTCTCACGGAAAAATCACATCAAGTAAATTTTCTAGAGTCAGCTACTGCTGGCATGAATGACCCAGCTCCTAAATATATTATGAGGCACAAACGCTCATTTGCCTAGTTGACAGATTGAAAAAGTTTCTGATTGATTTTTGAAAACTATTCATTATGAGGATCAAACATGCTTCAAGCAAAATTGTTCATCATCAGTGACAGGAGAAACAGATTTTACAATAAAATGGAGCTTATATACAAAAAAAGGAAAGTGAACTGCATTCAATCAGCTCATAGGTCGTCGGTACATTTGTAGTGCATGGATTCACCAGAGTTCTAACTGCGACACAAGTTGAATATTCATCAATATTTCGTCATTTATCTCGCGAATATGCATGGCTTCAGCCAAATGAGTGGTTTTAATTCAAAAATAAATCTGGACAGTCTTGCTATTATTTTTTTTATTTTACTTTATTTCATTGATCTATTTTTCAAAAAAAATTCAACACGTAATTTGTGGGCGTTGTACAAAGTTGGGAGTGGCACCATTAGATTACTTTTTCGGTCTTCCTGTGGATGGCGTCTCTTCGAAACGTTGTCCAACAAAATCCGGTCGAAATGTCCCTCAAAGGAGAAATTGGCATCACATGGGTTGATGAGTTTCACCTAAAAGCAGCCATGCCCAAAGTCAGTGTCCGTGTATGCTTGCACCCACTGCATGTTACATGTCTGGGACTACTAACCGCTCCTGCAGGATTGCGGCTAGTTTGAGACCTGGATTGGGGCAGATAGCTGCAGTTTTGTGCTAAGTCATGACAACAACAATGATGCTTTTTCCTCGTAAATGATGGCATGCTATCAGTTCATCACTCTTCGGGAGGGTTATGTATATCGCAAGCTTTCACCCTTCATTTTCAAACATGTGAAGTGGAGCAAGTGGTCGATATGTCATTTACTGTTCTCGAAACCACATTCTGATCCGCAGATTTATAATCATCGAAGAAGCAACGAATTTCATATTCAATTGTGAACACTCATCGTCATCGGGGATCTTCCACGTATATGCATGGACAGAAATGGATTCATAAACAACTCCTAAAACAGTAGTACAATCAATTATTACACTTTAGAGTGTTGCCTTCTATTCATCGCATTACGGGAAACGAAACGATCGAATAGAATTAAGGGAAATACCACGTCGCTTCAAGAAGAAATGAAGTCACATTCATTTAGTTAGCAGCCGATGAGAAATATCAGCGCTAGCGACATCCACCGTACAGGAGAATTTCAGCACATTCAAATAGAATATTCGGTGGCCTATGACATCAGTATCTTTCAAACCCGAGTATCGATTATTCTGCATGAAAAGGTCCCTGATGCACATACAACACGCTAGCTTCGTATGTCTTCCTTTAGACAAGATGACGTAATGTATTTTTTGCAACCGAAAGTGAAGACAGTGAGATATGGTCAGAATTCTCTCAGGTTTATAAGAAAAGTTTCTGGAACAAAGCTCCATCCAATATTCGAAAACTCTCTCCCCGTTCTGAGACCGTTCGAATTTACATACTCTCCTACATGCAGAGGAAGAGTGGAATAACTTGTTTATGTGTGACATGTACGCAATAATATTTTTTACCTCGTCCTTGCCTTTATCTATTTTGATATTGACTTCATTGCATAATTTCAATGCTTGTAACTTTCAGTTTAGTCACATGCATGTCACATGCCGTGAATATAATTACTCGTATAATCGAATTAGCGTGCTCGGGAGATTCATATTGTTACGAAAAACCATTGGTGAATGATGCAGAATTTTGTTAATGCCTTGCGGTGACACGCAGCCTCCTTCCTTGTACACACGCTGATCTCCAAAATCCGAACTCAGTAGAGATATCATAAATCATCTATCATTATTAACAGGTTAGACGAAGATGCGATAAACCACTTTACAGGGTTAAACATGGTTTTTGTTGGCTTTCTTTGGATGCTACCCATGACATCAGGTCATGAAATCTTTCACGCTTTTAATGACATCATTTCAAACAATGGTAGATAAACCGTTAAACATTCAGTTAATGATAAAGTTGACTTTCTATTTTCCAGTCAGACAAATAAAGATACACAAACTTGACATAGATGCCTCAAGAATTGCATTATCCCATGACAGCATTGAGTGAGAAGTTATAATTTGCATGCATTCATCATCATCATCAAATGAGAAATATTTACGAAAACATTTCACTTGTAAGTCAACCGAGTCGGGAGAGATCAATGAGGAAGATGAATTTCCCGTTCTCTGAAACCTCTACCATTGGACTGACATCGCACTTCTTATCATCTAACAACTTGACCGAGTGAAGTTTCGTGCAGGAAATGAGACATGTGTATCACTTTGATAACACGATTATGCAGCAGCCGAGTCGTGGCGCGCTACCAATATGATCCGATCTATCTCAGCTCGGCAGTGTTAACACGCTCCTGTCAGCGGACGCGACTATGACAGATCTGCAGCACACGTCCATCGACAATGATCGTTGGCTCAACTCCAACACTATAACAACAACTTTCTCGAGAAGCAGCGCGCAGCTTCGGTGGCCAGTTCGTCATATCTGAAGAGCGTTATTGACCTCTTCACTTATTCTATCATAATTAGTCAACAGTGAGTCGGTGCCGAGCTTGAATTAGCATTCACTCACACACTGCCTCAGTAGCATTAAACAGAACTTATCGCCTCATCCAAACCACCGCCAGAGACGCTAAATGATGGCGCAAACGAAAATTCGCTCACCGCCTACCTTCCTTCATATATTGATCATCATCCAAATCTAGGGGAATGTATTGTGTTTTGGACGCGTATGAGAAATCGGAAAGCGCAAAATCCACTCGCTGGATCTTCCCAAAGCAACCTAGTGAGTGAGTGAGGGTGAAAGGGAAAGCATACGTATACGAGAGAGTGAGAGCAATGCAATAGTCTACCGGCAAAAAACGAGAGAACGAAAGCGAAAGCTACAATTCATGACTGACTATTGGACGAGGTACGGATCAGGGATGAGATGGGAGGGAGTAGCTGACTTCCCAGACATCTGACACTTAGCTTCAATTACTTAGCTCGCCTCCTCGCGACTTCATAGAAATTTATCAAATCCTCACACTAACCATTTCTCACTCAAATTAATCCCTGAATCATTCATTCAAACCCTATTCACAATTCTTCGTGTTCTTGATACGGTGCAGGATGTTGGTCTAGCAGGTACCCGGGAGAATTGTCTTGAACCGAGAACGGTTGAAAAATAATACCATTAAAGAAACCACTTTTCATGTTATGCAGAAGATTCGCATGCATCGGTAACTGGTTTTATTAGCAACGCGTCTACATCGGCGCCATCTTCCAATCCGAAATATGAAATTCGTCTATGTCGCCCAACAGAAAAGAAATACATCACAGCTGTTTAAGGATCTCCTGTAGAAGCGTTCTTCATATTTTCGAATATTTCCACTGGTGTCAAAGTACAGTTAATGAAAAGTTCTATGTCTAATGACCTTCACTGTCGATTACATCTCTGGAATAATCGCTTTATGTAGGTCTCTCATGACGGAGGTTTCACCGGTTCAAATGAATAATCCCTCGATCCTGTCTGACTGGAAGAGGAAGTGGGTAAAACTCGGCACATGCGCAGATTCCCAGTAGCCATAAGGTGTATATCATTCCGTGAAAGTCTCATTTTCGTCTTTGTTCCCTGCAGAAACTCGCTCTGGCTGCCACACTAACACATGAAATATTCATAACAATAGTGATCTTTAGTGCCAAACAGGAGTCAGTATCAATATATTAAATCCATGAAATAAGATTCACTTTATTAATTTTATTTATGAAAATATTTATATCGCGCACAAAATAAAAGTTACAAGATGCTTTCTTGGAACAGATACCTTTTAAGTGACAGCCTAACTTCAGGCCAAACCAATACGGCGGCCAACGCAAGGTCATAATTCAATCTTAAGTTGAAACCTATTATTTTTGATAATGTGGTGGTCTATACATAGCAGTGGTTACTAGGTGCTTGACCTGACAATCTTTTGGTTCAGAGGTGCCGCGAAAGTGTCACTGGGAACTAGAAGGAAGGCATCCAGACTAAAAGCATCACAACGCTGCAGATAAAATCTGCATACAATGTCAACACCGTCTAAGCCCCCAATAGAGGAATAGTGACGCAAGACCTATATTTTCACTAAATAGACATATTTACATTACAATTCTATCGTGTGTTCGCCTACTTGTTTATTCATATTGTTCATTAAATAGTAACAAACACATTGCATGTAATGGCATCAGATCATGTAATATTATTTGCACTTCTGGCCCATGGCGATTTTGTCAAATAGGACACTTGCATTTGTCGAACCGATGCTCATGAGTGATGAACTGATCATTCAACTGAACTGACATTTTCAGTGATACAGCAGCAGAAATGTTCTGAGGAAATTTAGGAATTCTTTTTTTATTATGATACTATTTGATATTCATAATGCGCAATTAATACTCTGTAGGTGCAAGTTCCTGAAATTATATACCAATGAAATGAGGGATGTACTTTACGTACGACAGATACCAAAAAAACGCACTTAAATGTTATCATTCACATTGACAAATTCATTAACCACAAATTGCGATAGGACATCGGTTGTAAAGCTAATAAATTTCAGATCAGCCAAAATGATACAAATCCAACGATTCGGAGTCATGATTCCAATAGAGCGACTATTTGACCGATATCTGTGTCAACTTGACACTGTTACATTCTCTAATTGAAAAGAATGATGGGGTGCTATGATTGATTTCAAAGCACTAGTTTCATGCACAGTTTCATTGATTAAAGACATTGGCTCAGAAATATTCACTGAATTATTATTAGGATGAGGTAAGAAGGAAGTTCTGTGCAATGTTACGACTACATGCTACATTTCATTTTCTTCATCATTACGACGTACAGATAACGAAGGTATTTATAGAATAATCTACATACCCGTGCAAAATATGAGATAATCAACTTTTGGCGCATAAAGACGCTCTCTAATTGTTTTCCAACTTTTTTAACTGAGTGTCTCGTTTAAGGATTTTTCATGCTAAGAACAAATTAGAAGAACTGCAAAATTGTAGGGAAGACGAATCACTCAATAAGCAATTGTATCGGCAGAAAGACTGATGATGATTTTTAATGAATCTGGCGTTGCAAACTACAGCTATTTGATTAATTTCGCTGGTAAGGTAGCAACATATCTTAATATTTCAAGCAGGGTGACGAGGCCAATGACTCCGGTCATTTACTGACATAAGATGTGGACGTATGTAAAAATATTATAATGATAAATTAGCTCCATTGTTGTTTCAGTGAAGCATTTGGTCTAATGAAACCTGAACGTGATTTGATTGGCCAATATATTTTATCAATCCTACGTTTCAAGCACCAGGGATTTCAACCTGTGGCGGATGCATAATAATACCTAATATTCATGCACGCGAGAGATCTGTAGGCTTTCTGTATGCGCATGTTTATGGAGTTAAGTGTCAGTCACGTATAGCTTGCAAACGAAGGAAAGTGAATGGAAATCATGTGGCAAATAGAACCGGGCTACATGATACCAACTGCATGTAACACAATGTTACAATGTTGACTTGACGAAATAAAGAGGTCAAAATAATGACTAAAGTGCCTTTGTGCTCTTCATATTCTTCTCTGTTGTTGCCGAACACGTTCAAATTCTGAAAGTTTTGAGGACCAAATAGTACATTTCCCCGACAACTACAATAAATAACAATGAAGACCCCTTTCGACACTTCATGAACTAACCGAGAGACCTAAGACAGAAATATTTGGAAATAAAGTCGGCAGATGGCGAATAATGATTAAATTTTCGATAAAATGCACCTTTAAAACAACTATTTCTAATATTAACCATATGTGCAAGCTGTGTAAGAAACAGCTAGGAATGAAGGTAGTAAATGTGTGAGGCGACACGCGGCTGCATGCATCTATTTCATGATTTTGACTTCTGTTTCAACGGTTACGAACTTTAAAGATTGATTACTCAATACATCTTTGATGCATGTGACACACAAGATGACAACACGAAAAAAGTCAGTAACAAAAGCCGTTTAAGCTATGTGGTATAAATTGAGGTCTAATAAATGCCGGTCTATTTCTGCTAAATATAACAAGTCAATGATGGACAGACATTTACAATTTGCTTGGCGAACCATAGCAGATGCATGTACTTTGTTGCAGAAGTAAGTCCCATAACTTGGTGAATTGTGTTAAATTCATTGCAAGCCATTTAACAAATGTTCCCTTCTCGTTTGAAAAAAACAATGTTTACTAGAATTGGTTTTCTAAGGTCAAGACCGACTGACAAGATAAATACAAGACATGTGTGTGTTGAATTCAACAAGCGACACAAATCCAGTAGTGTGGTACGAAGGTGTGATCAATCCTTAGATATACGCGAAGATCCCCAAGGACAGAGGGAAGTAGGGGATTAGTGAGATAACCGTAAAATGTTGATAAGTAGAATATTGGATTCGACTGTTCTGTTAATTCGACTGGAATTAATTTTCTTAGGAAGAATATATAAGCTGACCGACTTCCTCCAGGATGAATTTGATGACATGATCCTAATACATGCAACTTGCATTCCTGAATAATAAAGGAGTCCAAGAAATAGTATTTAGAACTAATTGATAAGGTGCCTCAAGGTAAATTTCCGCACAGAGCGATTGCACTCTTGTTAGTCTAAATTTTTAGCACCGAAGAGGTCGAAAGACGAGCTATGATATGATTGACTATAAGTTAGGAACCAAGCACAGACGAATCGGAAGCTGCTGACACAGATCGCACTCTGAATATTGCTTTGAGTCAACAGCTTTATGAACATTTTTCGATTTTTGTATATCACATGGAATAATGGTGTCATTACATAACTACACTTGCCTTATTGACAGTTTCTCAACGCATGATCTACATTGTGAGAATAAAAAAAGATCTGTATGCTCTATTTTGTTGTACATATAAGAACACTCACCTCTACACCCTTAGCTACAGTGCATCCGTCTCGATTCTTGTGATACAATTCCAATCGATTTGGATACAACTTAACGTGTTTCTTCTGCCATGCTTGCATGAAAGGACCGCCTAGTTTGAGTACTTCTCCTTCTACGATGCAGTCAGTGGGACCCGTATCTATCTCATTGCCAGATTTGGGCTTGGCTTTCCGCTTCGCCTCCAGCTTATCCATCTCTGCGTTCACTGCATCGAACACAGTCTCCGCCACTTCACTTTGCCATCGTTCCGACACAACCATGGGGAAATTCACGTACTGATCTTGATCAGTATCCGTCAGCTGAAGAGCAAAGATCAAGTTGAAATTTGCGAACACTGGCCATTAAGTCAGAGCAAAAAAACTTACGATCACGGAGTCTAATGTTAACCGATAAATATTGTTGTACATGTAGTATTTGGACCAACTTTCAATTAAATACAAATCAGGCATCACTGGATAATGACATACTTTCAAGGCTCTTTCAACATAGAATGTCGACTAGAACACAGCTGAAGATGGAACAATACAGGACAGCCCTGTGCCATGATATAGGGGAAGGCTACATTTAAATCTACAGCATGTCTAACAGAACGACTGCTGATGCTGGTGACAATGTATATGTGAGTCATGCAAAGGTACAAACTATAGGTGCAAAAATCATAATTTTCCATGGTAATAGTGTCCACATAAATTATTTTCCATCAGTCTCGGTGTTCAGAGAATAAATTGATTTCATGAATCACTTCATTTAATAAATGTACTTAGAGAACAAAGCGAAGTTTAAAACAGTTTCATAAATTCCACTTTTTTATCATATTCTTTTCAGCGAAGACAAAGGAAAAATTCTCATTCTCTCGTGTGACAACATGGGCTTCTCGAGTTTCATAAATATAGCTGCGGCAACCAAAAATGTATCAAATTTTACCGTATTCATCGTCTAATAGAATTTGAATGCTAAATGATACATAATATTGCTGTTGCTGATCTTATTGCCCAAATGCTTGCTTGAGCAGTCCGTTTCAACAGAGTTAAATAACTACATCTGTTTTGCAATTGATTTTAACAGAAACTCACTCAAGCGGAATTTATCTATTTTCTAACCACTTGCGCCAACATACAAACACGGCTATATGACAAGGACAGGTGCACGATTAAAAGTGCACTTTAGAATGATAGTCATTATTAAGCTCTCTTCCAATTTGTGAGCGTGTCAACTAAAATTTTCGGTTTCCTTGTCACATATTATCATTTTTGATGTTTTTCAATTTGAGGACATCTCACTAGCTCCGGAAATATCCGGAACTATCTCACTATTTCGTCTGAACCTCAAATGAAACAGCATGCAATATCAGATGCATTAAAGTTTATTAAAAAATTGGATTTATTATGAAATTAATTATGAGATGACAAACAAATGTTGTTCAGCAGGAGTGCAGGGACCCTTGTGTGATAAGTAGATTGATGAAAATATTTATTTGACTAAACAAGTGCTGCATATTAAATACAAAGCTAGAGGTTCAGGGGACGCTGGAATTCAAGGAAAACACCATTGCCGACTTTTCATCATTTAGTCACCATAGATAGTCGTATTTGTTTATCATCGCTAAATAATGCATGACGTGAATTTCAATAATCAATATTTTCTTTTATTATTTGCTTTGATTTTTTCAATCAAAACTTTTCTTAGATTTTGTTCATTGAGGTTTTCTATTATTTTCTTCTTACTTTCTTTTGCATCTCATCAATAAAGGCAAATATTTTTGGAGATCATCATTGAGATAATTCTGATTTTTGAATTCTGCCTAATAAATCTTATCACTGCACTACGAGATTATTCGGCAATTTGTTGATCTCAAAATTATCAGTTATGCGAAATTTGCACATTCGAAAAAGCAGAAGAATTAGTTTGCAATGAAGATGACGTTTGGTGTAAAAGAAAACATCCATTATTAAATCAGCTATCAAGATTAACTGTTGAAACAATAACTTGATGCTGCGAAACAATACTTGAATACTTGGAAGCTGCAGAATTCTGACTCTAGTAAGACATAACATTTGAGTGACATACATTCTATAACTGTTGCCATTAAACTGACAACTGCACAAACTAAAAGCTAATATATGATGCCAATGTTCATATACAATACTTGCATGTGCTTTTTGTAATGACTGCAGAATGCAATATTCAACTGAAAACTGACCCTCACTGTACGAAGGAAAGTATTCAAATCATATCCTACAATTAAATGCACACTTAATTCGATCAATATTCGGTGTCCTACAAGACTTACTCTGAAGTCTGGTTTGAGTGCAATCTGAGGTACTTAATAAAAAAAACCGGTTTGGTGTGCCTCTATGCAAAGCATAACTAAGTACTCATCGACCATCCCGAGTAAGATTTTATAGCATGATCAAAATAACGAAAACAACACGACTGCTTGAAGAATTTGCCAAACAAAATCATAAACATCATGAAATGACTTCATATGACCTAATCCTCACAATGAGCATCTCAACAGATAGAAAAATCGAGGTAAAAGAAGATGCTTACCTTGATACCTTTTGTATCCTCTTCATCGAAGGATCCGATGTCGAAAGCATCAGCTGCGTTCACTTCTCCTCGAGGAGGTATTAAAGGCGGTGGATACTTCTGCTGATAAACCTGCTGCCAATCAATACCCTTGAAGAAGGGATGATCTTTGATCTCCGACGCCCTGTCCATTAAATAGCACTTTTCAAAAATGACATAAGTCAGAGTAAATTATCATCCCTAAGGATGCAAGCAATATGTCACGGTTGATATATATACATATTTGTCTTTCTTATTGAATACATGCCTAAAATGTGCAGAATGACGTTGAAAGCGAACTTCTCACACCTGTAAACTAGCGATGCATATTTGCACAGTTTTACTCGACCAAATTCACGATAGTTCAAGTAACTATATTGATTTTTGCATGCACACTTTAATATAGAGATATAAAACCGAAGCTCCGATCTTAGTCCGGAGAGCCCTTTCGACCACCACAGGTCTTTTTTTTAACGGAAGTTTCTTCGTGTAGTTGATGGGAGGTTATTTAATTTCATAGTGAATCTCATTTCCGGGTGTCGTCTCCCCAATATGATTGGCTTCTGACGGTCTCGTCTCTATCGGTGATCTGCATCTGTCAATAATCTCTAGCTGGAAGTCCATGATGGTATTGTCTTGCGTGCTGTGCCAATGCGCTATCCATGCTGTTATTTGATAGGCTGCGCTTGTGTTCATTATATCGAAAATTGAAAGGTCTTGACGTCTGACCTTCCAGCAAGCAAAACTACACCCCAAACGATCACAGACTTCGCAATTGTCATGTATCCTCTTTTCCTTGCGACCGAGACATTGTTTGAGACTAGAGGCAGGTAGGCTTCCTAATTTTATCGGCAAATCATAAGTCTTGATGATCTTATTGATTCTCTTCGTGCAGCTATCATTGATAAATTTCATCGAGAAGAAGACTTTCTCTTTTTCAATGGTTTCCGAATGCCTTTTCACCTTTTAGTGTTGAGGTTCACATTTCGGAAACCATTTTTATCCAGCCTCTTCTTGACTCTTTCAATGGCTGTCTCTTCGTTTCTCTTGCTCGAGCATCTATTTTTCACATTGTAGACATAATTATTTACAAATTAGCTATTACATGATGAGGAAGCCAGCTGTCTCTTCTCAAAGTGATGTCAGAGTAATAAGGTTTGGAACACCATCCATAGTCAATACTATTTTCAATTATCCTTATCTGCAGGTCAAGGAAGCTCAGGCAAGCACCCCGCTCCGGTATCTCGATAGTAAATTTAATGCTCTCACTGATGGCATTGAAGACTTGCAAAATATTCTGAAACACCCGCTCGTCTCGTTCTACCGGAACGATCAGAATATCGTCGATGTACCTTTTGTAAATGTCGGGGTTAAAAACAAACCGTTGCGACAGGGCATTTAAGGCCAGGAATTCAACTTTGTGCATAGTAATAATTGCAAACGCCGGATCAAAGTGCGCACCCATAGGGCAGCCCTTGATCTGCAGATACACTTGGTTGTTGTACTTTTTCGTAATTGTAACGAGTAAACGTCAAACATTGTCACAGATCTTCAGCTGTTGTACTTTTGTTGTCTATCCCATGCCAGTTTGTATTAGCAAACTCTATGACAGCCTCTATGCCGTGACTGATAGGGAGTTGGGCAAAAAGCCGTTAAAATTCACCACGACTTGGGATTCGTGTCTGCTGGTGGTTGCCATGATGCAGCAAGATCCTGCATTTGTGATCCACAGATTGTGCTCGAGTCGAAAAATAAGGACGATTGACTGCAGTCTCCAATACTTGCGGCAAACACTGATTGGTATTTAATTTCTCGGAAATCGAATTTCTCGATTGTTATCAGAATATAGATTTGTCAAAATGTTTCAAGTGTATTTTTCATTTACGGTCCTTTTGAAGACCCGCTGAAAAATTGGCTCGATTTTTCACCCGATTTTTTTTTCATTTCACCCGATTTTTCTGGTATCTCAACAATAGTAGAAAAATCGGGTGAAAGACCCGAAAACGTAAACCTTTTTCGGGGTTAAGCCCGAATTTTTTAAAATGGGACCCGATATTACACCCGAATTTTCACCCGATTTCAATAATAAAAACGATAAGTACCACGATATTACACCCGAATTTTCACCCGATTTCAATAATAAAAACGATAAGTACCACGATATTACACCCGAATTTTTACCCGATTTCAATAATAAAAACGATTAGTAGCACGATATTACACCCGAATTTTTACCCGATTTCAATAATAAAAACGATTAGTACCACGATATTACACCCGAATTTTCACCCGAATTCAATAATAAATACGATTAGTAACGATAGTAACGAAACGAGACACGTATCAAAAGATGGCTGAATAGGGTTTTTTGCCAGTAATATATGGTGTACAAATGACTAAAATTCATGATGCAAGTAGTGGCAAAAATTTGATATGCAAATTTTATATTTTCAGTTTTGAATCCTCTTAAACGTGCGGCTGCAGAGTTTCCAGATTGATGAAATATTTAACAAGCCCCGCACGTGTAACACATCCACACGTTACATTGCTCCTCTAATTGATGAATAGCTACGCGAACTTGCCGCTGCAAAATGCCAATCATGTAAAGGAAATGTGTTCAATTGTGATTTTTCTTCAGTCAGTCGTATTTTCTGTAAGTACTTTCATAAGACTGAGTGGATTGAAAAAGTTATCACTAAAATTCTCCGTAAAAATGAACACTATAAATCAAATTTTTACCACTACTTGCTAAATGTATTTTAGTCATTTGTACACTTGACTTCATGCCTATACTTGCACTGGTGAAAACCCCATTCAATCAGCTATGTCTTGATACGTCTCGTTTCATTACTATCAATTCTGACGTAATATCGAAAATCTGGTTTATTGTAGAACTTTATGGACGCCCTGAATATACATTATTAAACAGGTAAGAATTAAATCATAGATGCGATTGAATTGCTGTTCAGAAAAGTTTTTTAGTAGTCGTTAAAGCTGATGTGCCAGTGTTATACGAAGAATTCATCAATTCCTTCGAGCAGATCTGTAACACAAAATTCGAAACTGTTCATCACAATAAATGCTGAAGATCCTGTATAGCTAAATTAACAGATTAATTTATCACAATATGACCGTTCATTCGCTTCAAAAAGAAAAAGACAGCCCTATAATCATAAGGATCCGAATTGTGAAACGATTATTCCGAGTGAATTACCCAAACTGAATAAATCGGCTCAACGACCATGAAATAACAAAATCTGCTGGAATGATAAGCAAAATTTGTTTAGCAAACGAATTTTAGAAATCGGTAACTTCACCCGAAAATTTTACCGATTTTTTTCGGGCTTCGAAAATCGGTTCATTTCGGGGGTAAAATCGGGTCAATAACCTGAATTCAGAATCGGACCAATTCCGGAATAAATCGGGTTGGAAATCGAAGTTATAAAAATCGGTAATTTGACCCGAAAATTTTACCGATTTTTTCGGGCTTCGAAAATCGGTTCATTTCGAGGGTAAAATCGGGTCAATAACCCGAATCGAGAATCTGGCCAATTCCGAAATAAATCGGGTTGGAAATCGAAGTTATAAAAATCGGTAATTTGACCCGAAAATTTAACCGATTTTTTCGGACTTCGAAAAATCGGGTCATTTCGGGCGAGTAATCGGGTCAACAACCCGATAATTCGGTTTCCCCCGATAATTAACAAAATTCGGGCCCGATTTAGTAAAAAATCGGGCCAGAAATCGGGTCAATTTTTCAGCGGGGACAAGAGGAATGGCTGAGGCATATTCCTGGTAAATTCGAAATTACAACGGTAGGATTATCAATAATTGTTCATAGCTTATACACATAAGATATCTTAAAATCCTAGACCTTGAATAACCTCAACCGCCCAGACAATATGTCGATTTGTCATAGAAGCAAGAAATGGGAATCCACATATAGTGAAAAAGAAAATATCTGAATTGTTCATATTCAAATCGGTTATTAATCGTTAGTTTCATTTTTTAAGAATTATTTATTTTTCTTTCAACTTCAAATTAGCTTCGTCTTCTGCTGTTGTTAAAACGTTGACTTCGAATTCAGCTGTTTGGCAAATATTTTGGTGCTGGTAAAAAGAAGATTCACTTTTTTGGAAGTGTTTTTAATCGTTAGATGCAAACATCTGATGGTAGTGCCAACATAGAATTGTCTACAAGCATTGCATTGAATTTTGTAAACAATGTGTGTTCTTGCGCTAGCATTTTTGGGATCACCGATGTTGCAGTTCTTTAATTTGCTCTCTTTTATACTGAAAACTTCGAACATTTTGTCACCTTTAGTTGCCGTCGGCTCGGATGGGCGTGGGTGCAGATCTACTTTGACACCAACAAATTGATTAGAAAATAATACTTCTCTTAGCTGTTGCGTCATAAGTTCAATTTTTGGTAAAGACTAATTTTCAGGCAATTCCATTAGTACATTATAGGACCCTTTTCTTCGAACATCCACGAACTCGCACCTTTCTCATAACAGAATGCAATGCAGATATTCTAAAACATCACCCTAGTAGACTTGAGTTCCATAACCATTAGCACAATAGAATTTTAGCCTAATCAAAAATCTGCTCGAGTCACAGTTCGAACCATTCAAAACAGCAGTTATCTATACAGAAAGTTAAAGAATTTAAATGAGGCGCAACTTACCCTCTTCCACCACAGCACAATCGCTTGTCCACGTCCCGTTGCAAAAGACCTTCCAGGAGCATTTTCATCTCCGGAGTCATTCCGTCAGGCATGTCCACATTCTGAAAATATTCAATATAGAAAATACCTTCCAAGCCATTTTGAGACTAATGACTAATGACACTAACTTGAAAGAAAATGAACGTGTTATTTCTAGGGCAATCTAAGCATGATATAAAATGAAGATTTATGGTTCAAAAAGTGATAAGAAACTTGTGACCGCTCGCTTCAACTTCTTCCGTATATTTTAATTATTATTAATCGCATCCCTTATTCATGCATAATTAAGCTTTGGTTTTTTTCGCTGGTTTTCAAACATTCAGTCATTCACACACATTGACAAAGCGGTCTTTAATGAGAGTTATGGCTGTTTGTGTCATTATAAAACATTTTCAGAGAATTTGGTGCTTAGTTATATAACACGCGCACTTGATTCGAGAGCATGTTTGCATTTTTTGTGTCTCGGCACTTGATAATGAATATTATTTAGCCACCACAAATTTCAGTGCATTCCGCATTAGAAAATACAATATTAAACTAACTGCTGCATTGGGACAACTGCCTGATTTGCTTAAATGGTTCATTCATCCTTTTTTCATCAAGAGAATATCTTTTACACGTAGGATCGAAGTGATTTAAAAGAGGTCTCTAAAAAAAGAGACTGGGATCTAAAAAGAGACTAAGTGGTCAGTCTTTATACGGTAAATAGAAGTGGAATGAACACTGAAGTACACTGAAGTTCTGGAATGCTAATTTGTTGTCTTTTTTCTCTTCGTCTTGATATAGCTACACTACTACGTTATGTTACAGACTAGGGTCCTGATAGCCCTATCATTAGCTGTTGGGATGATCAGCAAAGATGACACAGTTTCGTCCACTGCGAAATCCCCTCCTGATCTGGCTATGCCACGTCATGGAAATCCCCTCGGAATGGCCGCGTCCCTGTTCGGACGTAAGGTGTAGGATAGGATTATTGTGTCCACTGTACACTTGAGTGAGTCGACTGAACCACGACCATCAGAAGGCTAGAGAGCGATGGACGCCGAATGTCATGTCCTTTTTAAACCGCGATATCTCCTTAAGAGTGATGCAACCTTTTGCTATAGCTGCTTTTTTGAATGCCTTTGGAAACTGAGACGATTGAGGGTTGCTGTCTTGCCTCGCCAGGGCAACGGGTGTGGCAGCGACTTAAATGGCATCGGCATTGCTATCTCCTACCCGGGCATTTCTGCCAGCAGTAGCTTATTCGCTCTGCACACGAATGCAACATCGTCAACTCGATTTAATTTACTTGAGCTGTGAGTATATGCATCGATTTTTATTATTTAGCTTTTATCTTTTTATTTATTAATTTTGCGGGATACATCAAGAATGTGGGACCGCATCATTAGATCTGAAGGCATAGAAAGATAAGAGGCAGTCGATCATCTTGAAGATGAGTCCCTCTAAGAACTAACATTTAGGCATAAACTGGTAAATCTTCATCCATTTGCACAGAGTGCACGAGTCCTTGGAAACCTAGTAATTTTATCCAAATGAATACTATGACTGCTCTTTTCAAGATTACTAATCACTCTTTTTTCTACATGTAAACACTGTGTGTATCCCTTTGCTTGAGATTGGTCGTCAGCATTAACACCATGATGCTTAAAAATTCATTTCGCATCGAAGTGCACGTTGACACACCTCGATCAGAATTACACCGAACATGACGCTTCACGTGAATTAATAAAAAACAAAATAATTTCTATTAATCCTTCCAACCTGCTGAAGTCAATCGACAGATTGATTGATGAGACAGTGAGAAATTAAAGTACATGATTCATCTATCATATCAATCGCATCCAGTCATGTCCCTTTGCCCTAAACATCAATCTGTTATCAACCTCGCAACAGTATGCCACCCATATATTAACTGATTTTGATAATCAATATCATACATGTATGCCATCCGTAACATCAATTAATTGTTATAGTTCGCTACAGTTTAGAAATTCAGAGCTGTTATTAATTCCTATGTAAGATGATTTGTTTCACCTTGAGAAAAGCATCGATCATAGCATATAGTTGATGTTAAGGGAATTGTCAGGTAATTATGGACAAAGATAGGTGATATATTTACATATGAAGCATATGCACACATTCTATCACATTACTTCGGATGAACTCGTGTATTGCATTCGAGTCAGATATCATCATACTGGAATAAGTTTTTGAGGTTTGATGGCTGAACAGATTTGGTGTTTTCACTGTTTGGAGGCCGACTGATTTTGACTGAGTATAAAGCTATTGTGAGCATGCTATCGTTTCGATAATAAGATGCTACATGAAGTCGATGGCGAACATTCATTTCAAGTCCGCAAACAAATAAAAGTACAGTATTTTCCGGCTAAAAAAGCGTGCTCATCAAAAATTGGATTGAAGAGTAAATAGGGTAAACAATTAGTCACGCAAATGGAAGAGAACTCCGAAGAGTGACTGTGATATCTTCGTTCCAAACTTCAAAAATGATTATGAAAGAGCAGATTTCCTAGAACCCATTATCACTATCGAAAACCAACCTATCTTCAACTTTCTCGAGTCTTGGGGTGGGACGGTCTACACACACTCGCACCTCTCACCAGGTTAGAGTTAGCAACCTTTAGTAAGAGCGGTGGTGCCTCCCCAGGCGGACAGACTCGAACCCTTGGCCTTCCGCACTTTCGCACCGAATCGCGACCCTCAACCAACTGAGCTATATTACCAAGTGTACCGATGATTTCTGCTTGCATAAGGATGATCAACTCAAAATGAATTGGATGACCCTGTGAGAGGTTCAAGAATCAATAATTGAGACACCGTGGACTCAGAGGCAGATGCAGGAGCGGTTCGGACTCGCATTACGGCTTCGTGGACGAAGTTCGGTTCTTCTTACCGACAGAGAGTGCACAGTCGTGTGTGTGAGAGATGGATGTAAGATCAGTCTCATCCAAAGCATGGAAACCGATCCACTCAGCCTGAAGCTAGTCGAACTTCTGAGAAGTACTGACAGCAGAATGATGAGGTATATGACAAAGGTCAGGTTAAAGGATAAGTTTCAAGCAAGGAAGTATTGAGACGTGGAGCCCGAACTTCAGGTTCGCTTACGCTGGTTGAATATCGTGTAGGCGATTTGAATTTCGTGTTTGTGTCGTGTAAAGGTAGTGCAGTCGTGCTCGCGCTTCGGTTGAGGAACTTCGTGTCGTTGTGGGGGCAGATTTCCGACGACTGCAGAATTCAACTACTGACCACAACTGACAATTCAAGAAAGTAAAATACAAATGCAAGTATGATGCAAAGATGCATGTATAGAAACAAGATTTCACATGGCACATAGTTTATCAGCATTAAACCGCAACTTAATCTGCTATAAGATAGGCAAACCAGCATCACCATAGCTTCGAAGTTAAGAAATAGTTTTTCAAATTCCTTGTTCATGTTCCCCATCCAGCCCACTCCAATTTCAATAAAATTCGGAAGAATGTCATAACTGGTTCTGGTTATCACATACCAAGTGATACTTAGTGAGCTTAGACGATGAGGAGTTCAGATTGACCCGTCATTGCACTTACATACATTCCTAAATGGCACATCAATGAGTGAGTTGCTCATTCACATCATGGTTTCGACAGGAATTCGTCGATCCCACCTTCGGGACACGCCTCAGTCTTGAGACAGCAACGTGATTGTCACGCCCGGTTTCTTACTAACTACTGATTCTTTAAATAATTAGCCACACCCAACTAAGTCAATGTCACTTACCGTGGTGAGGGTCATCCGATCGATTTCGTGCTTGTCCTTCGTCTTGTTGTGCCTAAACGGACTGTGACCCTTCAGAAGTTTGTAAATCATACAACCCAGAGAGAACCAATCTGCGCTTGAGTCATACGCTGTGCCCTTCTGCAACACTTCAGGGGCCATGTAGCCGTGAGTACCGACTGAGGCGTGAGGCTTCTTCTTGGAGAAATCGCAGGCCAACCCGAGGTCAGATATTCGCACATGACCATTCTCATCGAGCAGGATATTGGCCGGCTGAAAAAGAGACCAAATACAGACTTGGCACTAGTTCTATTGACTAATTAGATAACAATTCAAAAAAATGATTTCCATAAATAATGAATGCTAAATATTCAATCTATTTGTCCAAGGCATTATATTTTTGATGGCTGATTATTTATCTCATCAAAGTTTTCATATACAAATAACTCCAAGCACAGAAGAATCTCATCCCCCACATCCACTCAATTGTGTGGTAATTGCATTGTAAATTTCTCTAGAAACCCTGGATCATAGCCTCTTTTATCACATTTTCTTTGATAGAATCGGGTGTTATAACGCCCCTCTTCCACTAGAGTTATTCCAATAATAACTCAGAATTAATAATTACAGTTGTATATCGCTCTACTATGTTCTGCTTAACTAGGACTACTAAATAGTTGAGCAAGAAATTCATACCGTTCTATTTCTAATACATGTAAGATCATTGATGGGACTGACACAACACTGCAGTGACTATTCCATTGTCGGACATAGCAGTGGACACGACAAATAAGCAACTCATGCCGATTATTTATTCAAGAATATGTAGCACAAAATTTGTTTCACTGAAATGCCCCCCGCACTTCGTCCGCAACGCGCTTGCCATCCAAGACAGGCACTCCCAGAAGCAAGTGCTGTCATCCAATAGGTTGAGAGCAATAACTAGCTCATGAATGGCATCCACTTTATTGCGAAGAATGCTTCCAAATGGCACGAGAATCAAAATGACTGTATGCTGAAAAAAATGATTACTGAAACATTGCCTTTTAAATAATAACCGAACAAGTGATAACATGAAGGGATGACTGCAAATGAAAATAATGTTATCAAAATGCTGCACAGAATCACAGATGGTTCTAATTAAAGTTCGCTTGCCGAAGTTTCAAATTTCGTCGAATGCTTGAATCAACGTCTAGGCCAGACAGCTGGGTTGAATATCATCTCAGTGTAAATAATTGTCACGCTAACAAATGCAGTCGACCTTGATTAACAAAGCCGAGATACCCTTCCCCACTATATACTGAGTTCAACCTCGACTGTCTGTTTACCTGTGTCTTTCTATTCATGGATAAAATTTGTTGAAATTGAAATACTTTCTAATTCAAATGTAAGCTCAAGCACTGTTGAGCTGAAACTCGAGATGTGGTGAAAAGTGCGAGTTGAACATTACCTCATCATCGAAGTTGCAAAATATTTGATTGAACTCAAGCTCGCATGTTAGCGCTGATGTCGGCAAATCGTGATAAAACATGTTTCCATCACAACTATCACAAATATTGACATTTCGTATCATTAATTTGTCAGGAAGCTTTCAATATCAGACTTTGCAGGAGTTTGCACACACTTGGATGTAATGACAAAGAATACACCGCAATTACTCCTTGTCGTTGGAGCCAAAATGTGAAGGTAAGATTAGTCTGTGCTTGACATTTCTTCATTTTCAAATTCAGTAAAACTTTGTGATACAAATAATAACAATGCGTCAAGTCTCGGTCATGTACAGCTTCGTTGTATATGTCTCAATGGCATAGCACACAACTAAATGATTCCTTCTAAAATTAAGTTATCAAAATCCAAACCACTGGTTCTTGACGGTCAACTAAAGCATCGCAAGTTCAATTTTCGAACAGGGCAACCAATGCTTGATGAACCTTTTATGTGTCATCGTCAGAACATTCAGTATGTGTAATGAAAATTACAGGCATGTCTGTCGACGGATTGTGCTCTACATATATATATATATATATTCAGACATAACGTGCCCAATTTGAACATATTTGAAAGAAAAACAACTATGTTTCTATCAACCGAACATGTTTCGGAATGTAATGATCATTCCATCTTCAGCGGTACAGGAATCCGATAAAACAACAGGAGTAAGCTTATATACAGATCAGCGTAAAATGCAAGAACCGATATCCATCAAATATGACGTGTAAAACTATGATGCTATGTACAGGCGAAAAATGACGTCATGGAAATCACAAATTCAAGTGCAAGGGCACTGAGCCATTCCTTTCATTAGATAGCATATCGATATTTTCTTTCAGAAGAATAGACTCCAAGATAAGAGGATAGGCTGATGCACCGATAATAGAGAAATTTTCAGCTTTAGGATGGTGCTCATGTAAAGAGCATTTTACGCTGATCTGTATATAAGCTTACTCCTGTTGTTTTATCGGATTCCTGTACCGCTGAAGATGGAATGATCATTACATTCCGAAACATGTTCGGTTGATAGAAACATAGTTGTTTTTCTTTCAAATATATATATATATATATATATATAAGGCAATGAGCCTATCCCCTTTTAGCCTATTAACATTGCTAATTATCAGAAAGTCAAGAACAATTAATGAGGGAAATTCTGCATTGATGCTAATGCAGATGATTCTGTATGTGTCTTATTTAAGTAATGCCAATGAATAATTAAATTAATACTAGTTGAATAAGTAAATGTAGCTTAATTGGGATATTTTAATGATGCCTGCAAAGACATTTATTTGATCATGTGCTACACAAAAGCCATTTTTATCGTATAATAAGTGATCGAGCCTATTGAACTGAAAAATCATGCCGAATCGAAATTGGCCTTTTATACACATTATGAAACGATTGAGGTAAATGATATCAGATAAAGCAACCGAAGTGTCATTGTGCAAGAATAATAATAAATATCTACATTTTTATAAATATGTTTTGATCTACAACCGAATAGAATTTCATTTCGATGATTGGTGAATGCTGCAAATCAGTGGGTTCATCGGCAGAATCAAACACCGGCCCCGAATGACCTTAACAACCGCATCAACAATTGAGACGCAATAAAAAGCTCCGGATCGCAGTCCCGATAGAGCAAGTCTTCAATAGAGAGGAGAACTGAGATGAAGGCTGGCGCTTCTTAGCATCTCTGTCAATAACCAATCTGACTGGCGACACTCTCAAGAATCAGCGAAGACTACTCTCAGACTGAAACGCATACTAGAGACAGTTGCTAATGAATCGACCGGCAGCAAGATTCATGTCAATTACGCCGATCTTGTATCTGTGATGATAAAAGAATAAAGAAAACGTGATATTCAGGCTGTGACTCAGGTCGTGTCTCAGATTCCGCTACTCCTATCTACTATCTTTTATGACATTCTTCTAGCTCAGTTGTGAGTGTCAAAAAAGCACAGATCCAACACTACCATTTCATGGAACTGGTAGACTGGGTTTGTTGGATCGAGTCTCAAGACTAGCACTACTTCGTGTGGTGGTTTTATATGCACTGCATGAATTCATTTCTCTAATATCACTCAGTAAGTACCAAATATCAATACCTTGCTCTTACACACACGTACAATAAATTGTCAACAAAACGCAACCCAGTTGAGCTGACCGCTCGCGTTTGTCCTCAAGCACCGACACACATATCAAGTTCATTGTTATTATGCCACGTTAAATCAACTTTAACCAATAACCACTACCACACAATGACATACTAGGGACCTCAAAATATGGACAAGCTTAATAAAACTCTCTATACAGGGAAACTAAATGCAAATTTGTGGAAGCTCAATGAGGCTATGTTTCCTGGAGAATTAGTAATCCAGTCGCTTCCAAATCAACAGACAATAGGATACAAATGTGTACACATGCTTGAAGAACGATTTAATTTGCGTGTAGCCATAATACGTAAATATCAAAATGATCTTGGAAAAATCAAGAACTATGACAATGAAGAAGTTTTTCTTCAGTAATATGTTCTTAAGCATCTCCGCGAAAGCGCAGCATGAAGGCGAGAATGGCTACACGAGCAACGAAGTAATGACCACATTCGTCTATTTGCCCGCACGAAGATTATTGGTTATGTTATATATTACGTTCTCACATGCAAGTATGCATTATGCATGTGAACATACGCATGCTGCAGTATGTAATTCACATACGTATGTCTGTGTATGTGTCTTGCATATCAAAACGCACTTCATATGTTACAGTATGCGATTCACATACTTCTGTGTTACCGTGGGTGTTACACATACAAATGTGAGCATATGCGTTTTGCATGTCGAAATATACACATTGGACGGAATTGATTACAGTAAAGAAATGCATCCATATTATATTTAAGATTGCATTTAAAAGCACTTATTTTGAAGAATATTTAACAATATCTAATCTATCTTGTTTATCATTGAAACTACTCGATTTAACGCATTTTATCTCTGTTATCTATGTTCTACGATCAAAACCAGGTGAGCTAATGCCATTGTTAAATCACTCAATCGGCATCTTATTTTGCAAACATTAACGAGGTATACATCGTTGCCTTCTAAACAGTTGTATTCCAGTTATGATGCTGTTACAGCTCAAAACATAAATCTTTTGAACAATGGAAGTTTACAAAAACTAAGTTTACGTTCTTCTGCCCTCCAGGTGGTTGTTTAGGGTTAGTTTCACTTTGGAAGGCAAGATGCGTCATTTTTGACGACTTTTCCCCATTGTTCAATCGATTAACATGCGTTGACACACTAAACGCTGTTTTAATTTTACTACTTGTTAAGAGTATGCTAGAAACATTTTATCTAAATGCAAAGCTTAAATTTCGCTTTAATTCCGAGTAATTGACTTCCAATTTAGATGAGTCTCTGGTCATCTTTCAGTGATTTTAGTAGAATGAAGCCGAGTTAACTTGTAAGTCAAACAATCCATGTAGCAAATCTGAGAAACTCATGGTCCTTGTGCGATAAATCGTGAGAAATGTGAGGAAGTGTAGGGCGTGAGAAAATGTAAGAAATGCAACCTTTTTTGGGTCAACATGGCTGCAATTTTGTCCGATTGCACACCACGCGGATATTCTAGAATTGTTTGGATGTTTCACTTTTCGTAGTTGACCAAGCGGCGAGAGAGGTTACCCATTTTCCAAAGTTGAGAAACGTGTTATGGGTGAAAAACTTGCTAACAAGTTGAAGCCGTTCTCCGTCAGACGGGATGCTGCTTCACTCAGTCTCTTCTACAGACACTATTTCGGTAGAAGCAGCTCTGCAGTAAATGAGTACTTACTGAAACCGAAGATCTTCTCCAGAAGCACACGCAGAGCTAATGCACTCACATGCTATCATGTGAGCTTAGAAAGTGCACGTACTGCGAGTCGCTCGAAAAGCTTTTTTGCTCGCACGGCACAGCTTTGGAATCAGCTTCCCCAAACCACTTTCCCTGACAAATACAATCTTGATACTTTCATGAGGCGTGCGAACAGGTTTCTGATGGGGACAGCTTAATCAGATTAGAAGATCTGTTTTTTCCTTTTATCTATTTAAAATAATACAATTTGGTACCTTTCATTGAGTGACCCCTAGCTTAGTTCATGGCTAATAGCTGTGCTAGAGGTGAAAATTCTGTAAAAAAAGGTGTTCAAGACAGAACAAAGTATCCAGACCCTCTCGATAAACGTTTATCGGTCGACCATGGCATAAGTTAGAAGTAAAACAGACAGGGCCTTCAGCGTCCACCGCTTTGTAAAACAGAATCCAAGTGTGTGTGCGATCGGCACTCCCGAAAGTGGTCCACCTTATGTGACTTTCGCCATTCCCTGTCTTTTGAGTTTTATAAATGTGATTCGCAGCCTCGTTTTCCCCAAAAGATCAACATAACACCTCAAAACACGAATGCGCGCACACCTAATGTACAGAAGTTTACCAATGAAACTTACCTGAGGGTCCTCGAAATAGTCTGTGATTTATTAAACAAAGGTCCTAAGTACCGGTTACCGCGCAAGTTTTATTGTCTTCAGCTAATCACATGCGATCAGTGTCAGTTCTTCTTCATACACAGCCTACATGTTTGCAAGAAGCTGTAATTCCGCGTTCGTCCTCTTTCGGAGGGGCTACAATTGTGTCACCCAGCTTTATGCGGAAAGATAACCTGTCATCCGAGCATTATCCACTATAAGTTTCTTGTGTTGTTTGAATAAAAGCGTCGACCATATCGACCAGACGGCTGATATGATGTTCCTTTGCGATAAGTTCACAAACAAATGGAAGCAGTTAAAAGCTGGGCGCAAGAAGCAAGTGCAGTGATAAAAATAATCCAAAATGCGGTTCCATTATTGACAAATTATAGCCCAAGGGAAGCATGCTCAAATCACTGTGATGTTGCAGCCTTCTGGATTGACTATGAAAGATGTCGATTACCTCAAGATGAATATTATGAAGATTAAGGACATGTCAGGAAACTTTTGTTGTATGAAGTGGCAAAAAGTAGCATGACTCAAGATTTATAATTCAAACAGTTTATTGTTCACTGTTATCGGCATTGTGAGAAATTCATTATTTCTGATGTGGGAAACTCGCTTTCTGTGATGTTGGGAATTCGATTTTATTGGATGTGAGAAATTGTTACTCTGAGCGGACCATCCCTGGAAGCGGAAACTGAAACGTAAGTAAGGCGTAAATGCACCCCTTAGAAGCTTTTGTAACTTACATCGTCAAATTTAAAGTTTTTAAATTCGTGTTTTTATTTGCTATGCTCTAGTTTGCATTTCTATAAATGGCATCCAAAATACAGAAGGAAGATTCATGTTTTCCTTCATTCATGTAGGTAGGTAGACACACAGGCTAAGTATTGTAGATGTATGTTTTAGGCATGCGAAATGCATGACGGAAATACCCTCACACACACATTATGTCTATAGCATACGAAATGCATATATGCATGTACAATTACATATGAATGTAACACACCCATATGGACACATTTTTCGGGTATGCGAAATGCATATACAAAACGCATGACACGTTGGCATATATGGCACATACCTATCACGCATACGTATGAGAATTGTATACAATTTACATGCGCATGTGTATAATGTTGCATACCTATATACATATGTTCGCTGCAAACGTACATACATACATACTCCTTAATTCTCTCACGGGCGAATTATGAACATCAACATAGGGAACATTATATGAAACATCATGAAAGAAGTCTTCACAGGGAAGTTACTCAAACATATTATCGCTTGGGCTAGGAGGGGTGGCAGCAGCCATTTCGCATACATATCATTCATTTCATCTTATCCGAACTTGCATGAAGCAAGACTGTGCTTATGATGTCGACGTCGCGTCTGCATACCGAGAAGGGAGTACTACAGCAAACATGCTACAATCAATTCACCAACCCACAGATTTTTGAGATTAGATTATTACAGAGACGCCAAGATCGTAGATTATAGCCGATTTTCTGTAGAATTAGTCATACTTTCGTCAAATTGTCGAGATGCAAATGCTCAGTAATTATGTTCGGAGTTAGTAGACTGCAATAATAGGTTGAGTCATTCATGATCGGTGCTGAACATTATGACGATGCACAGAGATCAATTCTACAAAAAAGTTTTGCACGTGTATTTGATCTCACACACAAAGGAAGGAAGACAAATAACCAGGGCTAGTCAAAAGTAACGTTACCGCTTTGAATTGAAGATTCCAGATCTATGATAATCACAATAACTGAGCAAATGGACATGAAGAGGCCACATGATCGGATTTGTATCAGGATTTTATAGAAATCCAATGGCCATTCCTTCTATTCGTTTGGAAAATATTAGTGATTCTCATTTTCCTGTTTTGTGTCATTTATCTTTCTGAAAACGCAGAACAAAGAAGCTTGGCAACCGAACATTTTCCAATGTTGGTGATCAATCATTCAACCCTAAAATACTGACACATTTATAACAGATAAAGAATAAACAAAATTTAAATAAACAAGCGCTTGAGTGATTGACCATTTTGATTAATGTTGTGGCACATTGATTAGAATCTAATGGATGTCTACGAAAATCTTTCGTGGAGGTGAATCAGAAAGAGTAACAAACCATCGAGTAATTTGGATCATCTTGATTTGAACAAAGCAAAAATTAACACATGTTTACACGTTATCATCAATGTTCAGTCATCACACAGGAAACTTAACCCTCAGAGACCTGAGCTTTTTCACACCCTCTGAGACCTGCAGTGGACCCCTTTTAATAATTCTTAGTTTACCTGTTCAAATCGATGTTAAATCATTTTGAAAGCTGATTTTGAGTAAAACAATGATGTTTGCGTGTAGCAAGTCGATATACAAACATTGAATGAATGAATTTCACTCATCATGCACCACCGTAGACATGCACCAAATCATTTTTCATCTGATAGTAAAAATTTTGCTATGGGAATTTCTACACCCTCTGAGAGCTGAGGGGTCCATCTACCATACTTCTACTGATCCAATTGAAATGAAATAAATAGCACATGCAGATTCCTTGTCAAAAATGATGATTTTACATGGCCATGAGCGGTTGATATATCCTCAGCATAAAAAGTGAAATAGAAAAATGTGGCTCCGTGTCCACTGGACCCCCCTCAGGTCTCTGAGGGTTAATCATGCAATCAAGATATTTATTCCAAAATCCGAAACCAATATGATACATCAATGATATGCATTCCATCAATTTTACAGTTGTTTTTTCTTAGGCGGACAAATCAAGATCAAGTTTTTCCAAAATGTCAGAGGCATCACTTTTGACTGGCCCATCACAATTTGTATTAAGTCTCCACCGTCCTTCCCATCATGATACAATAAAGCACCAAGTAAGTTGAAACTCCGCACGATGGCCAATTACAAAGCGTTCATCTTGATGCATGCCACTTCGTTCGTTCCTGATGAAGCTAGGACATCAGATTGCTTCAATGATAACAACTCACTTCATGACATAATAATCAATTCATCAAGCTAATGACGGAAATATGTAAATAAGAAAATTGCAGCTCAGAATAACTCACTTTCAGATCTCGATAAACTACAGATCGATTGTGCATATGCTCGAGGCCCAGGATAACTTCAGCGGCGTAGAAGCGTACTTCTTTCTCCGCAAAAATACTGTGTTGAGAGAGATGATAATGGAGATCGCCTCCGTTCATAAGGTCAAGAATGAAGCAAAGTTTTTCGGTTGTTTGGAAGGCGTATGTCATACATACAATGAATGGACTACCCTCCTGAAAAACGAAAAATACAGCCTCAGTCTGATAGTCTGTGGGCATCACAGAGACATTCAACCATATCATTATAAAAATTACATTTTATCCGGTACCATCAGTTCTCAGTTATCTAAATGCGTCAATCTCGTAAACAATAAAGGTACAGCAAGATGATGTGAAAGAATTGTTTAACAGGTTCAAAACTTTTATTCTCGTGACTTTTTTTAATTCTCAAGTTATTCTCATGACTTTCCAGCTATGTGAAAAGTAAGTGAAAATCATGTCTTCTGTTGGTCCTATGAAAACGAAGCTCCAATGCCTAAATATTCATCAGTAGCCTCCCTGTGTAAGTTGAACGGAATTAGCTCGCTGAGTAAGCTTGATAATTTTTCGTACATCTTGATTTGCGACTTACTAATTTGTATTTCTTAGCGTATTTGTATTAGCAGCAGTTTTCCCCTGTTAATACAATAATATACATTGATAATTGCATTGTATTGCTTAGAGGATATGCTTCATACAGAGCAAAATGTTTTTTAACCAAATGTACATGTATTTTGACCTATTGGTTACCGCTTAACGTTTTAATTTCGAAAATATTCAACAAAACCGGAGCCGGTTTTCGGTTATAACCGTCATAGTAGATAACTGTAGCCTACTTGCCTAGACTACGAACAAGCAATTCACATACTTTAAAAGTAGAAGTTAGTGAAGCATCGAATGCATTATCTATCAATCATCATTATTTTTACTTTTTCACACCAATCATTTCGAGCGACTCTGATGGACCAAATCATTTCAACATTCATATTCATAGCGCAGTTTGCCACAACAAGAGAGAGAGAGACAGGAAGTTTCATGCATCAATATAAAGCACTGCTAGAACTACAGTAACAGCTGAAGAATAAATGACTTTTTCCTAGTCGGTTTTATAAAAGACAATCACAACGGAAATTCTGATAATTGCATTTCCGCAACGCACAATGGATGTTTTCCTCAAAGAAACAGTTATTAGTAAAGTCAGTCAACCGGAATGCTCAAGTATCCATGCTACTAACAAGGAGAATGTGCACAAAGCTTACTCAAGAAAGTTACAAATTTACGTCTATCGCTTTTCGTTAGATTCTTTTTCTATTCATTTGAATGATTACTCCAGAGAACGCAACTAAAAGCGATTCTTCTATGACTATCAAGCAGCAGGACTAGTTCAAAGAACACCATTCTAAGTTCTGAATGTTTTATGTCGATAATCGACGCTTGTTGTTCACCTATCAATCTGCCGGCGAGTACTTGATATCTATTGTGGCTGATTCTTGTTCTTGTGGTCTTCGTGGCACAGTGGTTAAGTGCTTGGCTTAGCGGTAGAGGTCGAGCCCCGAAGGTGTCATTGGAAGTCGGCAGGAACGGCATCCGGACTAAAAGTACTACAACGCTCCTTAAGTCTGACTATGTCAGCACCATCCAAGCACCAAGTATAGGGAGTAGTGACATAAAAGATTAGAAAAAGCTTTATGCATGGAAGTGAAAAATAGACCTTTCTTCTGTATGCATTGTGCATGATCCTGAATAGCAGACAGTGTTCTCTGTTAATCAAGTTGTGATCTAATATGTCAGCCCACATGAAACTTCACAATGAATCAATGTGTGGACGAAATGAAATCCGGGTGTTCCTCCTAACTTTTAAAGCTTTTGAAACTTTCTGTGAAACACGCACACTCAAGCAGGAGAAACGAAAGAAATTGCTGTATATTGTGAATCGCAAGGATCACAACTAGAGATAGAATTTTTCCAAATTAAGGTTCCGAAACCCTCTGAATCCTTTGACATGTTTTATAAAGCGAAAACAACACATAACATCCCCAGCAAATGAATGAACAGGACGAGACGGTGAGTTGTATATATACATCATCGCAAGGGACAGCAATCACCGGTGTCAGAAGAGCACAAGACGCTCTTCTTGAGACAACTTTGTGATGGAATCATGATCGAGAAAAATGCCATCTTTCCTCGGATTATTCAACCGTCCAAGAAGAGGAATAAAGGTGCTATACAAGAAAGCTGACATATATGCTGCATTTTATAACTTTGATAGATACATCGAATTTTCAATCCATATATTATCCTGGGTTCAGTTGTCAGGGAAATAGACTACGTCAATAATTCTTGGTGACAATTCATACGATGCGTTTCGGTAGCATGACTGCCATTTGGTCGCAATTATTGTCTGTTGCTATTGTGCACACCGATGTTTGATGACACGCACCTAAATATTTCATTTTGGTGCCGGCAGTAATCAACATGAACGGGAAGGGTCTCAAAAGTAGTGAGAATTTTGCTGTAATTTTTTTACAAATGATGCAAATGAATTGAAATTTTTACAAGCGGATCTAGACAATCAAACTGACATGTGGGGAAAATGTCAGCGCAATCGGTGCATGTGGGAATAAGTTATGGCCTTTCAAAAATGCTTGAATCCAATTTTAAAATAACGATTTTCAGCAGGGTTATGTTTTGCGAATCATTTAATCATACTACTCGTTCGACTAACTGTCGACCTCCTCTTTTGACGCTCTCCATGCATTCGCCTTTCAGCTCGATGCAGTTCTCGTAGCACTGCAGCATTTTGTTAACCCCTTCCTCACAAAACTTTGCCGGAAAACATTAGAGCGAATCTTTGTCGATGTCAATGACCTCATTGCGACTGCTGAAGACACGACCTTGCATTGACTTTTTCATTGGCCCGAACAGGTGGAAATCGGCAATGCGGCGAGGTCCGTCGAATGCGGCAGATGGTTGAGCAGGCAAAACCCAAGCTCATGCGCTTTTTTCACGGTGACAGTCTGGGGCCGTCAATTAACTGCGGAAAGAGGCAACGTGTTCAATGTGCCACAAAGAATTTGGCGGAGTGGCAGCAAATTGGTTACGAGGAGATTAATCGCCTTTTCTTCACGATGGATGAGACGTCGGTGCCAATGTTTAACTCACTTAACACGCAACAGTTACTGTAGTGGAAGCCCGGGGGCCGCAATGCCGACTTCCACCTGTTCGGGTCAATGAATAAGCCAATGCAAGGTCGTGTCTTCAACAGTCGTGATGAGGTCATTGCAGGCGCCGAAAATTCGCTCCACTGTTTTCCGGCAAAGTTTTGAGACGAAGTGATGGACAAAATGCTGCAGCTCTGCGAGAACTGCATCGAGCTGAAAGGCGAATGCATGGAGAGCGCCAAAAGAAGAGGTCGACAGTTTGTCGAAAGAGTAGTATGATTACATGATTCACAAAGCATCTTGTCATTTGTTACTGTTTTTGAAATCAAAAACATAACCTTGCTGAAAATCGTTATTTTAAAATTGGATTCAAGCATTTTTGAAAGGCCATAACTTACTCCCACATGCACCGATTGCGCTGACATTTTCCCGACATGTCGGATTCCCACACAGATTTCAATTCATTTGCATCATTTGTAAAAAAAATTACAGCAAAATTCTCACTACTTTAGAGACACCTCTCGTAGATTCGGGATTATAAGCGGAATTCGGTAGATTACATACTATTAAGATATCAATGATTGGAAAATGTCAATACAAGACAAGATTGAGATGAAATTGACCTTATTACAGTCATAATACTAATAACTATATTTACAGAGAGCCATTACTGGGTGAGCTCATGGCGCAAAAGTTATCAGCATTAAATGTGTTTTGAGCTCTTTTGAAAAGGAACTCATCCTCAGATGTCCTTAATGTCTTTCAGGGACCCTGTCTCGATGATGATTAATACAATGAAGACATTAGCCCTCATCATTCCAAAATACCCATTGTAAATTTATTCTCAAAGGGAAAACAGATTTCAATCTTCAAAGAATCTTTGTAAATGCATTTAATTCATCAGCTATAGGAGTATACAACAATGAAGTTGGTATTCACTTTTCTTTGATAACAATAATAGGTCACTCATGGAAATGGATTTAACAGTCTTTTGATATGCACACTATTCACAATCTGTACTGCGAGGAAGTACCTGTCTTGTCCCTTATTGTCCAATATCAAACATGAAACAATAAGTCATGATCTGATCGGTTGCCAAACTGATAGCAAAAATTATTTAACTGAGCTTGCTTGACGACCTTATTTTAACCAGACAGCCATTAGACACTTAGTACAATAAAATTGGAATACAAGATATTTTCACTTTCATGCAGTCAAAGTGGAAGAATAAAATACTTTCAGGAGGAACACGACAAAATAAATTGCTGACCTTTCTAGAGCTTTAACGTAAAACTGCATCATAAATCATCAATATAATAAATATCCGCTTAATAAAAATATGATAAATCGAACATCATCAATATCTGCTTGCTGTAGTTCATCTTTAATATCTGCAATTTACCTAAAGACGTGCAACAGAACGAGACGTATGTGAAAAGAATCTTATAACTCACACACACTTTGGGCCAGCCTTTGCATCCATTTATAAAGGTCAGCATTTGTCGGTACGGAAGGTTCTTCAAAATCATGTTTCAAAAAGAAAAACAGTCTCTCCCTTTGTTTCGACACGTAGTGTTTATTTTTGTAAATGACAATAAAAACCCGACGCGTTTCGTCCTGTGGACAGTGTCAAGGGTGCTGGCGGTTCTTGTGAGATTACAAAAGTATTATATACTGCCTGCTGTGTAATGGGAACTCATCAGATCAGTTCATGACGACGGTTTATTTTTGGCATGTTCAACGCAATACAGCGTGCTTCGGCCATCTTAGTTGTAATCGCTGTTCTTTGCTTATCCATGATGGTGCAGCTGAAATTATTAATGGTCATCACTTCATCGGAATGTACTGTTAAATTATGTTCACTAAGGGCGCTTTTTCTGTCTCTGTTTCTCAAGCTGCGTTCATGTTCTTGAACTCGATATCGGAAGGGTCTACACGTTTGACCAATGTAAAACTCGTGACATAGCAAGCACGTGAACTTATAAACCAAGTGCTTGTCAGTACATCTGTACTTCGGTCCAATGTCTTTACATACATAGCATGCGCAGTCATTTTTATTATCTAATTTATTGCTAACAGAAGAAATGAGTTTATTGCCTGGTTTGGATGTGATCCTGATTGGCAGGTTATATTTACGTTTTAATTTATTTAATTTACGGTCGCAACTATCGCTGACAAAGTTAAGAGCAAGCGTAATTGAATCTTGATTTTTATTTTTTGCTTTATTGTTTTTACTGTCATTAGAACAATGAAAACCATTATTTTCGAGTCTATTTTTCATAACAGCTAGAGATTCACTCGCGTTGTTATTGTCTGAGCAGCGACTTTGAACGTATCTTACACTATTCTTCACAAAGTTGTCTTTAATATGATTCGGGAGCCAACTATCTTTTTTAAGGGGTTCCCAAAAGATAATTTTCTGAATTTTCTTGATCTAAGTATTTCGATAAAAAACAACAAGATTAATTATAAGTGGTTTAGCAAACCTTGTCATTCAGGCATCACCCTTAAAAAAGATAGTTGGCTCCCGAATCATATTAAAGACAACTTTGTGAAGAATAGTGTAAGATACGTTCAAAGTCGCTGCTCAGACAATAACAACGCGAGTGAATCTCTAGCTGTTATGAAAAATAGACTCGAAAATAATGGTTTTCATTGTTCTAATGACAGTAAAAACAATAAAGCAAAAAATAAAAATCAAGATTCAATTACGCTTGCTCTTAACTTTGTCAACGATAGTTGCGACCGTAAATTAAATAAATTAAAACGTAAATATAACCTGCCAATCAGGATCACATCCAAAACAGGCAATAAACTCATTTCTTCTGTTAGCAATAAATTAGATAATAAAAATGACTGCGCATGCTATGTATGTAAAGACATTGGACCGAAGTACAGATGTACTAACAAGCACTTGGTTTATAAGTTCACGTGCTTGCTATGTCACAGATTGTTTCATAAAGAATGGATCACCCTTAAACATCGCCTTAACTTCAATTTTGTCTAACTCCGCCAAACTTAAACGAATTTCTCTGAAATTTGGAAGATATGTCAGTTGTGCTTACTAATATCATTGTTGGAAATTTCAACCATGAATATTGAGTTGTTTTCCTGTTATAGATAAAAAAGTGGTAGATAATTTGATCTTCATTTAGCAATGTTACACAAAATCATACCTCACTCTTATAAAATTACATTTGTTTCCTTTGTTATGTAATATGTTGTTCTACAAGCCAAAAGCTATCAAGCAAAACAAAAATAAAGAAAATCGGTCAATCAGAGCCAGTATAGCACCATTATTCATCAACAATAATGTAACTGCTACATGTGATTAACTGGACTTCATGTTCCATAGCTTCCTGACTTCGTTGCGGTGGTGTTGGCAGCACTCCTGATTGCTTTCAGCTAGAAATCTATCTCTTACCGGTTGAAAACAAGACAAAGCACAAATGAACAATAACGAGATCACATTCACAAAAGGCAAAGTGTCAGCCTTGCTAGAATAGGGTTTTCTTTGCGAGCTACAAGCAAGCGACTAAATGTCCCTTACACAAATGTGCATCGATGGCATAATGATGATTTTCGACTCTGTCGTAAAGAGGGCTCTGGCCGTCCAAATGACACCAAATGACAGATCAACTTGGTGATCCATCGAATTGGTTATTTATGGATGATAATGCCACGTGTCACAGGAGTAGTAGAGTCAATTTATGCAAGTCTCAATTAGGGCTTAGGACATTATCTTGGCCAGCTCGTTCTCCTGATCTGAATCCCATAGAAAATGTATGGAGTATTCTAAAACGTAACGTTCGTCGTTCACTGCTACCTACAGATGGCGTATCACAACTTACGTCACTGTTAAAAAGAGAGTGGAGGAAGTTAGATCAGTCAAAAATCAACGATATCATCGAATCAATGCCTAGACGAATTGGTAATGTCATTGACAATAAGGGTAGGGCCACAAAATATTAGCTTCTTAAGAACCGTTACTGTATCATAGCTTATCAGATTATATAAGGACATTTAAATATATTAGGGACATGAAATAACATGAAAAATGCTTTCTGTATCATACTTATGTTTTATTTAGTCTAATTTTAGGATGATCCACTTTTTATGAAACGGACTGTACATTGGTCAAACGTGTAGACCCTTCCGATATCGAGTTCAAGAACATGAACGCAGCTTGAGAAACAGAGACAGAAAAAGCGCCCTTAGTGAACATAATTTAACAGTACATCCCGATGAAGTGATGACCATTAATAATTTCAGCTGCACCATCATGGATAAGCAAAGAACAGCGATTACAACTAAGATGGCCGAAGCACGCTGTATTGCGTTGAACATGCCAAAAATAAACCGTCGTCATGAACTGATCTGATGAGTTCCCATTACACAGCAGGCAGTATATAATACTTTTGTAATCTCACAAGAACCGCCAGCACCCTTGACACTGTCCACAGGACGAAACGCGTCGGGTTTTTATTGTCATTTACAAAAATAAACACTACGTGTCGAAACAAAGGGAGAGACCGTTTTTCTTTTTGAAACATGACATTTATAAAGATTGGCAGGTCCCTGAATTCTTGACTTGGCGCATGCTTCTTTTTTATTCAGTAAATTTTTATTTATATTTTTAATATGTTGATCTCTCTATGTGCATCTCCATCTCTATGTCCGTTATTTTTTTTGTTTCACTTCTCATTCTGAAATAAGCATACTAAACTAGGTCTATGATATCAGCATTTCTAAGCATTTTGTTTGTTGTGATTCAAGTTTTAAATCTTTATGTACACATAATTTGTATTGCCCAGGATCAAGCCGCAGTGCGAAAATTTGGGTAGCTTATAAATTAAGTTAGTTTTTATTTCTTGATTTTGCGCGGAAGATTTGCCACTAAGCCAAATTTTAAACCAAAAAAATCACTTTACTGCGTGATGGCCACAAAAACATTAGATTTTATGATCAGACATTATTTTTCATTGCGAACCGATGACATAAAGCCATAAGCTAGGGGTAGGATAGTCTCTCCATACCTGTTATGATGTACACTAGCAGCACCCACCCAGCAAAGGGCAAGTAACCTCTAATGAGAGCAATGGTGCCTTCCCAAGGCAAACAGATTTGAACCCTGGACTGGACCCCTCCACAAATTGGCAACACTTACTCGATGTAATATTAATAGGATACATCGCTTGACACAATCATGAATTGAAAGAATTTGTGAAGGTCTTTGGACGGTATGCGTTATGAACAACGAACAAGACAACAAGATATAGATTATTGCATAAACACCGATACGCTACAACTTGACATATGCCCATGATATATTCACAAATGCCATTCATTTTCCATTGCGCTACGAGCTATTACTCCTCGGTTATTGTCTCATTGTGCCCAGGTTTGAGGGTTGGACACTGAGGTCATGTCGGTTGTCGTTGGGAAGGATGCACATTCTCGATTCTGGTCGGTCATGCGACAATTGAGGGTTGAGATGCAGCAGCTCAAGAACTGTCTTGACGTTGTGCCACCATCTCTGATGTTCGATCCCGCCACTTCAAGACTTTATATACTCATTGGCCCCTTCCAGTCCGGCGTCCATAGCAACTGATTTCAGGTCATGTACATGTAGATGCTGCATCATCCACTTAGCTCTCAGTTCACGCATGGATCGGCGTTCAGTGCTTGATGGAACAAAACGAATCATAACGCTCTCACTTCTACGAAGCAGTTATTTACAACGAGCCCCTGCGCTTCAGCATGATTTTCTGAACAAAAGATGATTGGTCGTGGAAATTCTTCTAGACGCTTCTTATACGAGCTGCTAGTCTAGCTTACAACAACCTCCGGAATTGTCTAGCACATCGCCCAGGTAACAGAAGTCACAGACCACTTCACATGAGTCTTCGCCTATTACAATCTCGCACATCTTTGCTAGCAAAAACGCGAAGTAACAATGATTGTACACAAGAGTCAAGGAATCGTTGACGTGATGTCCAACTCATATACCACCAAAAATGAAATGCTAGAACGTCAATCTCCCAATACAATCCTGCGAATGCGATTTCCTTGGCCAGTAAGCATCCTTCACAATCGAAACATGTCCGAAGTACTTCATCTTCATACGCCACTGACAGTCAAGTCATCATCACCTACTTCGCCTTCTAGCGCGAGGCGCGGGGTCGACGTGGCGGTAGGCATGTCTTCATTATTATCGATCAGTAGTGTCCTCCACCTTCAGTTGGGTTCCACGTAGATCTTCATTAATGGTGTCCTTCCATCGCTTCTTTTGGCGTCCCGCGCGGCCGCGTGGCTGGTACCTCCAACTGTACGGGAGACGTGTCCAAACCAGCGTAGCCTGTTCTTGCGTCTCGGGGATGACCGCCACACCAAGACAACTCCTCACCTCCTCGTTCTACACGTGGTCTAACAGCGTCAGTCGCGGGCACCTCACACGATTTGTGACGTCTCAGTACATCATCTTTACCCATACAACGTAAGCCTCGGGTGCACCTTGATATCGTAGAGCATGTCATACGAGCTCGTGCGGAATACTGCCAGTCAAGCAAGCTTGAGAAATTCATTTCGAAAAAGTTTATCTCGAAACGCTTTTACCAACAGCTCATGAGTAATGTTTTCAGCTTCTGCATATCTGCGATTGGATAAGTCAATCGATGCTTGGGCCTTATCTAGCTCCCGTCTTTGTTGCTGAATTATTCTTTGCACTTAAAATGGCCTTCACAAAACGACAGAGTAAAATGACTGATCTTCCATTGCGTGTTCTTATTTCCAATCCACAAGAATACGCATGCACTGAAACTTTCTTGTGATAAATCAACACTCCAGTGACCGATCGAAAAAATAAATGTCAATTGCAGAATCACAAACAGTTTTGCTTGGATCTCAAGTTTTGAGCTGCTCGTAAATAATGTAGCCTACATGCATACTACATGATGTTGAAAACTAAAAAAAAATATTCCACTTACTCCGGTACTGACGAGAGAAAGCATTATGCGTTCGTTGAGAGCAAGGGTTTCACCACCTTTCATCTTTATCCGTTTTTTGTCTAGACATTTCATTGCGTACCTGAAATTTGCAAAAAAGAGCATCGATAAACATCGGGTTAAGAATATCTCTAAGTACGTATGACTTTGACAAAGTTCACTGTCTAATCGATGAAGTTAGTAGAACGATCAATTATCTCTAACCCAAGGTTGGATTGCTATCAATTTGAAGTTCTGGGATCCAGGGAGCCAATTGAATGTCTCATCTTCTCCCAATCGACAAAATTCCCAGGAGAAATATTGGAGAAGTTACCACGGTTAGAGTGGGAGCGAACTTGGATGCGGCTTCCTCTCATCTCCGATTTCATTATTGTGGCGGAAATCGTCAGCGGAGCTTCAGACACCTTAATCTTCTTGTTTTCGAACCACCTCTAACTACTCAACATCTTCAGATGCTGAAGAAAGTTGCAGGAAAATGTGCTTTTAGTATGCACAAAGTTTCCGCATTCATATCAACTAACAAGCTAGAATTTACCAATACGTTATCATATCTCAGATTCAAATTTACGATGATCGCATAGTGCGATTAATGAAAGTCACGAAACTTCTCTGGATGCTTTTGAAAATGAGTGACAAATACACGTATGTTTTACAAACGGAAAATAGACTTAGCAATCTAGTCTATCGCTTTATAAGCAGATCTATCGACGAGCAACAAAGTCGAAGAACAAAGTCCTCAAGTAAAGATTCCACGTAACCCAACAGTGGCTTCATACTTTAGACAAGCGCAGCATCAATCAAACTACTAATACCAAAATATCTGTTATCTAAAGTCAGCAATCCTCAGCATACAATTCTTATTCTGCAACAAGAAGAATCTTTAGGGTGAGCTGAAAAATACTATTTCTCTCAATCGAGGAGTACCATAAAGTGTTTCAGGTGCTTGTGACAGAAAATTTGCGGGTCGATCTTCAACCTTAAAATGAAATGCTTTCATGTAGATAACGAAATGAACTTCCTCTCTTGCTAATTTTGATGACTTCGCTCCAAAAAAACATTAAATATTTGACAAATAACATCAGCAAGATGACGATCAAGGATATGTTTCATTGAGCTACTAAATTTTATTGAATAATGTTAATTATTCATCAGCATCTGATCAGCTTATGTAGAATAATCAATAATCCGACAGTTTCTACATCAAAGGATTCGTAAACCCAACATTTGCGATTAAATTCTTCATATATAACATTCCATATTAAAAACGAGCACGGATATTCAAGAGACTAAGTCAACAAACATGGGATCAATTGTTCTGATGTATATGAAGATAAAGGACTTTAATTTCGATGCCAACGCTGTCGCATGACTTCACGCTAAATCAAAGCGGAAGTTGTTTTGAAGTTGATATTCGGGACTAAACAAAATCTTCAAAGAGCAGCAGCTCACACGTATAGAAATGGTTTTGAGTGTCTCATATCATGTGGACGTCTTTGCATATTTATAAACTGATCAGATCCCATTTTGAAGCATGCCCTCGAATAGAACACACAACATATTTTATAACAAAACTATAACCCGCAATCTGCTGAAAGATACGGTGATTGATGCATCGTTTTCCAAGTTCTGAAAAGCGCCGAGAAACTTCAAGACTCAAAATACCGTGAATCATTGCACTCAATTGGGTATGTTTTGCAAAAAGAGAAAAAATAATGCCATAGTACACAGCCGAAAGATTGAGTGATTAGTGAATCAAACAAACATTTCTACGCGTGTTCTGAGGTGGAACGAGAAGCCATATGCTAGGCTCAATTGGATTCAACGAAAAGAGCAAGAAATTTATCAAAGCTCGCTTTGTTAGGAGAAAGTCAATGTATTACCTTGGAATTCAATCGAAAAATAAAAAGACCACACAATTGACACTCATGTGTGCTTAGGCCTTAAAGGCATACATTCCGATTACCGCTTCACTTTGAGAAAATAATCAATCTATCATAATTGGCTATTCAACCAATATCTACTATTTCTGATTGTCATTCCGGCACGTATCGAACGCCTGATAATCACGTGTCTTGTTGACTTAATATCAACAAATTTCTACCTCGATCTAGCCGCGCAGACGAAGTTTTGGGAACTACAGGTGAGCTAGCTGCTGCAAAGTTGAGAGCGCTACAAGGTACGTCAGTGCAACTCAGAAGCTTGCGCAGTGTAAATCATTGAAGATTACTTCTCTCACTGAGCTGGTGTGTGGTGAAATTGATAAAGCAGCAGCATGTGTGAGAAGAGCTGATTCTCGACACACATTAGCGGATGTATTGACCAAGATAGAATGAAAGAGGCATGTGCGTACATACCCGTACAGAAATAAGTCCGTATGAATCATCATAGTATGAAAAGGTATGAAAAATAGTATGACAACGCATACGCATGCAATAACATACTAAGAAACATAGTATGTACAAGTATGAATAATGCATACGTGTGTATAAACATACTATGAAACATAGTATGCATAAATATGAATAGCGCATACGTATGTCTTGACATTCTATAAAACATACTATGAATAAAAATGTATTACGTATATGTATGCATTATCATAGTATGAAACATAGTATGCATAAGTATGAATTTCGCATACGCATGTATTAACGTACTGTGAAACATAGTCATAATTGATTATTTAAATTCATACCATATACACACATACTACATGTTATTGTGCAGGAGTAATCTATGTTGGGTAGCGACAATTTTTTCTACTATGATGTTTGATGCGCAACCCGAATTTTGTACCCATGCTGAATGATGCTGGTGATTATCAGTCATCTATACAGAATTAATGAGTGATATCAAATATAACTTTCGTTGAATATACGCATTTCATGATGTTCATAATGTTGCTGTTCAACTTCCTGATGAATAACGTACCCATTTTTTATCTCAGGTCATTGGCAATAATTATTTTTCATTTAATTATCTTTGTCTAGTATTAAATAACTATTTTGCTAGCATATAATGACATTATTTGCAGATAACGAATTCGTCAATAGTTCTGATTCTTGTGATAATGAAATTCTTTCATATATATGTATACATTGTTCATGCTTTTCAGATACTTTATGCAAAACGTCTTTGCTACAAGCTGAAAATTTCATCTGAGACGATTTTATCAAACACGTATGGTACTTAATGCATGCAATTCTGAAATATTACTTATTGTTTTCCTGTGATTATTAATGCAATAATGATATTTATGGAGCTTCCACAGTATCTCCACAATATTTCAACGTGTTTTGAAAATGATAGTGAAAACCTACTGATGATGCCCAACACATCGATTTTGTTTTATTTTTAATGCATAAATGATTCATTTATGTATATTTAGTCTAACCAAGAATTCATCGAGTTGGATCCTTCTCATCTCATAATTATGAGATGCATGACCTACATGCATTTTTTTACATAACATGATGATATCATAAGAATTTGATTAACGATTATCATGCATATAAGAGCAGGTATTATTCTTGTTTAAACGAAATAATAACGTGTCTTGTAGCTTTCTTTTGCTCAAAGAATTAGTTATTCAACGAGTTTACTTTTGAAAAGTCTCATGTGTATTGTGGATCTCTACAATGTCAGTTAAAAATTTGGAAGTCCATTTTTGAGTAATCTAAAAGTTAAATATGAAAGTGTTACTAATATAATTTACTTGAGTTGCCATTGATTAAGCGCTATTTTGAACACCAACACATTTAAGATAATAAATTCTATCAAACATGATTCATGAAAGTAATAAAAGCTAATTCAATTAGTTTCGAAAAATGTTTTTGATATTTATTTTGATTATTTATCTTTCCTATTATTGCTTGAGAAATTGCCACCTTATCATAAACGTGTATAATTCTTTTATTAGTGTGTCATTGTATCTGAAGTTTTCCATCATGCCCATCAGGGTTGTCCAGTCTAACTCAGAAGGCTCCTGGTTCCTTTCACTTCTCTAATAATAAGCATTAGTTTATTTCCATTGGAAACATAAATGAACTTGTATGAACGTCAAAACAATAAACTTCACACTGTCTTGACGTGGGAGCATTATTATTAGCTGCTTGCATTACAGGTAACGGTAACGGATTCTTTTAAGATTGTTTATGCTACTGAATGCTAACGAGTTGCTTCACTTTTTTTTAATCTTCTGCTTAAGGGTTTATGGTACCGTCCTCTTCACTCGAACTTTGATTTTAAAAAATCATGCAAAAATGTTTATCTTTGATCAAATGGGTACGTCGTTCGTGTGTTATAACAAATGAATGCCATACATGTGATTTTAACGTATGAGAAATTGTAATTATTTTGATCTTAAAATGATGCTAATAGCTGTCTCCCTCATGATATGTTCTCTATCTAAATCAGTTGACTTGCTACATTTGACATGTTACCGGAGAGACAAGGTGCTTTTGACTTTGTTCCCTTTCAGATTAAAATACGACATATTGAATACAGAATGCATGTTATTATTCATATGATAAGTGGTGCATATAATAATGAATTCATGCTGTTATAGAATATATGTACAACATCAAAACATATGTGCTTATGTATGATATTCCTTCGTACGATATACTGCTGTATGCATATATGTTGCATTTTTATGTCAGGAACATACTCTGAAAACTCACTTGTGTTTAGGATGAGTATACGTACCTATTTTCATAGTATGTTTCTTTGTATGATTCATGCGTATGGCACGACAACGCGTTACATGCTCTTAGTACGTCTCATACTATGTTTCGTATGTCTGTTCCATACTATGATTCATACTACGCTTTGACAGTGTGTCTGGTATGAATACGTATATGATTTTTCATGGTATGTTTCATAGCATGATTTTGCTGAGTATGATTTAGGGTATGCTTCATACTAAGTTTCATACTATGTTAAGTCATAGTATGAATCATACGTATGCCAGGGTATGGCCCGACAGAGCGTTACATGTCCATAGTATGTTTCATACTATGTTACATGCGTCTGTTTCATACTATGTTTCATACCAATGTTTTCTGTACGGGACATCGTCAAATTATAATACTGCGCCATAAGATGCCACACTAATCAATTATCACACACAGGAATCATCATCAACTTCAGGGATGAGAATGGGGTCACGACAGCCCCGCGGAAAATTCTCATCCCCGAAACTTGCACATGTTTCATCATTGATACTACTCCCAAAAACTTCTTATCATATGCATATGCATGAATAGAGCAAATACGATCTTTGGTAACTACCGGTACTTAAAAGAATGGCCTATCCAATGACCATCTGTTCTGGAACTGATTCCCAGAGTTGGTACACAGAAGACAAAAATGCACACGTATTACAATGCTTACTTTCATTCTTGCTTCCTATACGGTAAAGTCGAAAGCATGATTTTGATTTTGGCGTATAAAAGACTATTGTGATGTTTACTCAGTGATATAAAACACAAGCATAGATCACAAAATAAAGATAATTATCTTTTGATATTTGCATTTTTACTATCACAGATCAGCAAACCAATCCAACACTGAAATGATTAATAGGTATACCGATTTGCGGTTGACTAAACTTTCAGGCGATATTACACAGATAACAGATTTTTTTAAAAACATGTATGGCCTACTTGTTATATAGTATAAATAGCATTCTATTTTACATATTGATATTACGACCTCTTAGAACCGCAATGACGTCTTCATTAAAGAGTAGTCAATATAGTTCGCATTCGTTTGTTTATTGATGATTTATTACGAAATCAGCAAGACATTTTTACAATTCACCTGTGAGTGACTCGTCTATGGGTTTGTTGAAAAGATTGCGATTCTTTCGAAGATATAGATCTACTACTTGAATACAGCGCAAATTTTCGGCCGCAGCCTTCGTCAAATGATGAAATTATCTTTTTGATGATAATATTTTCACCGTTACTGAAGCTTCAGCTTCCATAAAACAAATAATTCATGCATTGGAAATGTTAAAATGTCATACTTATAACCAGTCATTAATAATAGTCAAAATAATTATTTTGTTTGTATTTATTTTGGACAGCATGAACAAAACCTATCACAGGAAGTGTTGTGGTGCAAGCGCAGAAATTATAGCCTGATCAAAAAATGCGCTACTGATAAGAGAAATACCCTGAGAATCATTCAAATACAGCGTCCTACACAAAATGTCAAAAATTTTATCCTTTTGTCACATTCTTTTGAGGACACCAAATGAGTCTAGAAATCGAATCAGAGATGGCCATTAATCAAAAAAGGCCATTAACAAATCACAGTGAACGGTTGCCGAATAAATTTTTCCATCCTTGTATAACTTGAGAATGGAGTCATAACTCCGAAATAATGTTTTTTTAAACTAATAAAATTAAGTAATTCCATCAAATATTTTATTCAACAATTAGCAGCAAGGCTTACAACATAATCATAATGGTTGCCGAATAAGTGAAAATCCTCATTCCGGCATATAGGCAAACAGCTATTTGTGTATTCTAAAATTGCACACTTTCTACCCTATTTTGATGCAGGCGTGAGAACAGGAGGTAAGCCCAAGCGTAAAATTCGAGAAGGACCCAAATGGGTAGAACTATTCAATTTTTGCCTACATGTATATTTTGCCTGAAAATTCTAAACTTATTGATATGATTATTTATAATACGGATATAATTTTTACTACATTTTCAACAACGCAAATGAAAATCTTTGAAGGATCATTATTTCACATCATTTTGCTATGATTTACAATAGGGAACTATGACAAGATCTGCAGCAAAGTCGATGTATTGTTAACTGTACAACACATTCAAAAGTGAGATCAAGTAGCCGACCTACATTAAGAATGGAACCATTCGTTTGTTGAACTCGCTTGTTCGTAGTACAGAAAATTTGGCACACCATTAAATCATTTGTGGTCTGCTAATTTTCATAAACCAAAAGGGCTCAAATGCTCTCAAAGCCATATCTGGATAAGCTCAAACTTCTCGCTTTTGAAGAAAGAGCGGCCATGTGATAATCGATCGATTTCGAGTTTTTTGCTAAAAACTTATCGGAAGAGACAACGGTCTAAATATAAAATTCAATCATACGCAATTTTCATGCGATTAGGTACAAATATACTTTGCTTATCTAATCTAATTATGCCTTACAACACAACTTCTTTTTTCAAATACAATCTCCGGATATCTTTAGTGCTGTACGAGATTGAGAGTAGTGCCATTACAATTGAGTTGATTTCTTTGTACTGGTCACAATGTTTTATTGTCAATGGTCATGGGTCGTTGTCATTGCCATGGTTTCTATTGATCATTAAACCCTATAACCACTAGTAGCATATAATATTGATTCAACAGACAAGATAAAAGAGCAATATTGACATCAACACAACGAAGTGAAGCATGAAAAGAATTCCCATAAGGCGCGGTTTCTATTTCAACGGCATTTAGTGAAGGGATATAACATGCAAATCATCTATCTGCTTAATTATGATGTAATGCCTTGTTCAGAAAGTCGATAGTATGATCGTGCAAGATTTGAAATGAAGCTTAACGTCCCTCAACTTATGCCAATCCATGCGATGTTACGTCAAACTAAAAATTGAATGGTGATACGAGTAATGAGGTGAGTTTCATCACATATAAATAGCTTTATATTCATGATATTGATAGCATTGAATCAATTTTCATTATCTTATTAATTCTAATAATACTAATGTTGCTGCTTCAAGGCAAAGAGGGAAAACATTTTCGTCAGCAAAGCAGTAGAAGATAATTAATATGATATTCAGCCGTCATCCTATAGATGGCTTATCTTTCTGAAATGAAACGAACATCAGCGGATGTATGTAATGAAGATCAACTCACATCTTCCCCGTATCCGCTTTCCGACAGCCATAAACTTCTCCAAAACCACCTCGTCCGATTATTCGATGCACACTGAAGTCGTTCATGGACAGCTGAAATGTACAAGAGAAGTCATGATAAATGATCACCACATGAGTTTTGAAAATTAGGCTTTAGTATTTCAATATAACTATGGGTCACCACTCGTGTGATAATTGGCATGATCATTATGCAAAACGCATTTGTGCACCACTTGTATCAAAGGATAACTTTTTTAATACAATGATTTTACTGTGATTTTCAGCAGTTGGTTCAATCTAGCATGTCTGGAAGGAGAGCAAGCAATGTCGAGATTTAGATAGCAAAACTAACTGGAAAGTGCATTTTGTGATAGCAACTACGAAAATTTACTCACTCAGAAATTACTGAAGACACTTAAGGTAGCATTTATGTGCGGGAGTCGAGGGTTGCCGTTCTGACACTGTTAATTCAGTCCACCACTCTTTTTGGAGAGGTTGTAGGCTCGGTTTTCCAGTTCTGACGCCTGCTGGCTCGTTCACCCGCACCTTAACAGGGAGCTGCTTCGGTGTATCTCCTTAGTGAGCGCTAACTTTTGTGACGTTACACGGTCGATCAGTGTACCTGTCCTTTAAGACGGGAAGTTAATTCGGAAGCAGTGGACGTAGTACTGCCATAGCAGTCAACCTATCATTTATGCGATCCACGTCCTTAGCCACCGTGTAGCCATTGTTGTGAGCAGCTTTAGCAAGTGGGTTAAATCCAAAGCCGTGGCCTTCGAGAATGCCTTCCATTGGGCGAGAGTCGAAAATGAGGTAGTTCAAGCCTGGCCTAAGCGTTATGTGGGGGCCGGGTAGGCCGACTAAAATGACCCACTGAATTAGGTGCAGTGAGCGGTAATGCAGCTAGTGTGATTGTGGTAATGGCATGCAATCACCCTTGCAGAACGCCTACCCTGTAGATGTGTCATTATGATACCTCAGCCAACACGGATCAATGGTATTTATTTTCATTCATGGAATCTGGGACTTGCAAGCCCTGCAATCCGCATCCGTCTGGTGGAGAAGGGCCTTCTTCTTGGATCGTCAGCTTAATGGAGGAGTCCCAGAACAAAGCGGCGCGGCTCTGGGAAGTCTGGACAGATGCGTGAGATGTGATATCTGGGATTTTCTGATACACCTACTCATAATTCACAGTATTGTATTGCATTTTCTTATGATGTTTACCAAGCTTTGTTTTTCTATTACATGTATATCTTTTACATCCAGTCAGGTCAATTTTTCCATTAACTGCTACTGGCAAAATGTAGCCTAATACTGTCACATTCTTTAGCATTTATATTCCCTTTTTATATGAATGCTAAACGTTCCATGCTAGATTTCTGCACTTTCTAAAAGCTCTTGCAATAGCCAGTGTGAATTTTGAATTTGTAATCAGTCTGTCTGATGATGGTCAATACATTTTGACCGAAATTAAATACAATAAAAAAACATTCGAAGTTTAACACCAAAACTCTTGACTCTTTCTATCATTCATAAAATGAAGATAACTAATATTGCTGATTTAGTGCACAGTGTTAAAAAAAGTACTAGTACACAATTTTCAACTCTTATTATACAGCAATTTTTATTGGTTCTAGCAATAGGCTGACGTTTCTTTTTGATAAAATTGTAGCACATGCCCGAGACCTTCTCTCACTCGAATTTTCAAAAATACCTGCTTCCCTGCCTGGTGGGTCTTAATTAGTACGTACTAATTAATAATTAATACGAGCATGTGCTACAATTGCACCTAAAAGAAACGTCAACCTATTGCTGGAACCTACAAAAAATCGCTGTAGAAAAGAGTAAAAAAATGCATGATGACTTTCTTTAACACTGTACACTGAAGTATGCTGTATGTGACTAGTAATTACTTGTACTTGATGGTGAATGTGCATCCACAAATTGAATGAAACGAACAATTCTAACCGGAATTGCAAAGTCTGGGTGAATTGATCCTTGGTCAGCAGCTTTGCTTGAAATTGACTAATCTCAAGTGTTTGTGCAATCTCCCAAAGTCTTCAAACTTCGGGACGTCCGTTGAAGGAAGTTAGAATCTCACCTCATTTCTGGTAGCTCTAATTGACATGTATGACAGCTTTGACATTGATATAATTATTGCATCTCAAGTCAGCTATTGATGTCAATAAATATGCTCATAGTGCACGAAACGATTGTCTACAAATTCTCAGTCTGTCTTCTTAGAGATATAGGTGATCTCCAGTGTGAATGTGTGCATAACAAGCTTTGAAACAGTGGAAAATGCGTGCAATAAATCGGCGAGTGAATGGTCCTAAAACCCGGATGTAGAAAATATAAATTCAACATTCCGTCCCCGTTTGACTGCGGCCCATTAGCTGTGGACCTATACGCCGGTGCCTACTGCATTGCTTTACGTGCATATAAAAAGAAAACCGCAGCGAAACAGTTTTAAGTAGATGAGATAAGAAAAATTGAAATTTGCTCACATTTATGTTCAGTTCCATATTCTTCCACTGACAAAACCTCGTGTATTTGTCACTGAAATGAAAAATGCAAAATTTCACATGCATTTCAACTACAATAATTAAACATTGCTTCGTGCTTCTTATCATCGGTGCTATTTAATATCGACTATTTACTTCGACTGGCGTGCGACATGGCGAATATTTGGTTTAAGATATTTTCCTAAAAATCATGAGTGATGCAGTAAGGGGTCCGGACTGTGGACGATGCGCATTACACGGTCTGTAACAATTTTTGTTGCATGACATTGATTAACTTCCATCGGAAGTTTGTGCATGTTCGAAATCGTTTCAATAATTTGACAATAATGTTATTATGCAACCTTTAACGTAGAAAATTCGGACCCCTCGAATATCATCACCATGTTCCTTCTCGAACATCCCTAGATTCGATATTCCCCAAAGAGGGAAATTTTAGTGAGAAATAACTAATGGAAATAACCGATAGATATAAGTGTGAATTAGGAACAAGTAGGTGTTACACAAGTATGTCAACATTTATCCAGTCCTCTTCACTTTCAAGACCCAAAGACAAATTGAGGTGACTTCTAAAGCAATTCTACTCATTTCAGACTCACCAAGGACACGATACCAAACAATACAATATGGTGGGACAACATTTGTGCGTTGACAAACATGCTAGGGTTTGCATAGTCTTATAGAGACAGAACGAATGTGCCTTCTCCCCCACATGGACGGACTCAACCCTTATGGCTTTTGGGAGTCCACAGCGATCTTATGTTTGTAATGTAATTGCCATTTACAAATTGATGGAAATTCCATCTTGTAACCCTCTTTATTAATTTACTGTGCACATAATTTCGATTCAATTATATTAATATTCAATGCTTTAAGCATTCTATAAAAAATGAGAAAAGCGTTCATGAACTGCCCCATTAAGCTACAAATATCAAATTTTTAAGTTGCGTGATCAAGCACTCAATATTTCTTATTTTCTTGCACATTTGTGCACCTCGATCTCCTTAAGCACGAAGTCATACAAGCATGTGAAGGGCGAGGAAGTCTTCACACACTTGCAACTCCTAGTATACATGATTAGGTCAACAAGATGACCTCTAGTAACGAGAGCGGAGGTACTTCGAGGCGAACAGACTCAATCCCTAGACTTGCACCTCACTGAGACGGAACCTTTTCTAAACTATCCTACCACATCAATAGATTATGGATTTACTTTATTTGAATTCGAATCTGGTATTTATCTGATGTTTTACAAAAAAATGAAAAGGTGCATTGCGATGGGACCATAAATCGGTGCCTTCGCGAGATATGCTAATTGATATATCGGCATAAACTTGAAGCTGATGTCATAGAAAACAACTCATGTCACTAAAAATAAATCGTGCGAAATAAATCGAAATTTGAGCTGCAAATGACCTTCTATGTTTATGTCTGAAAGTTAAGACCGATATGAACTGATTAAACTAAAACAGACACTGAATTTGATTGGTAGCCAACAGTTTGCACAGAATCAACATAGTTTTGACAAACGCACACTTACTCAATTCATGTCTGTTTTGAAATGAAAGTCAGTGTGCTATGTCCTTCCGGTGAAGTTATAGTAAACATCATTAAACTCATCATCTTGGCCTCGAAAATCAGAATTTTATTGATTTTTAGAAAACGATATGATCGCTTACAAAGTCTGGAGAAACTTTGTTAATATTGATCGACGAAGCATGTCAAAACATTATCGATGAAACATCTACATAGTTCTAAGCTTGCAAATAGCGAGCTTAAGTTTGAGGTCACTTTTATTATGCTTTTCCACATTTGCCTTGTATCACTAACTTTGAACCAGTCTCACTCACGATAACTATTATTGAGGCATCTGAATTATATGCTTTTCTATTCAATCATATGATACAAAGGGGCATTTCCACGCGAGAAATTAAAAAATGTCAAAATTTCAAGTTCCAATTTTGGCATGAGCATCTCATACACACATTATGAAATTTCAAATTCTATTTGTCTGATCAACTTGCTGATAAGTTATTCGACACAGTAACTAATTCAAAATCATGCAAATAAATCTTAAGAAATGCATGATTTTTATTGTAATTACTTGATTACTTTTATGACAGGCTTGAGACTGATAAGTTTCGACATAAATACTTTGTTGAGTCCTCACGGCTAATAACTTTAATATTGAGGTACTTCAAATCCAGTAAATTTGCATTTACTGCATTGTGCATCTAGGCCTATTTCATAGTCTGTCAAAAAGTGATTCCGTCACGAAAAATACTAATTATGCATCTCACAAGACTAGATTTAAATATTTTTCTTTGAAAATCTAGATTCTCTGCATTCACTCGATAGGAAATAAACTAGATTAGGCTAAGTTTTTTCTCGGGTATGTATAAAGTAGTAATGGAAAAATGATTCCGTCACGTGACGGAATCACTGTGACGGAATTGCTCGATGGAATTGCTGGAAAAATAGAGGAGGCTTCGAGTTCACATTGCAAACATGAAGAGTATGAGGGGAAACTAAGAGAGTTATACACGTAGGCATGTGCGGTAGCGGATAATTTCCATGTGTTTCTGTAGTACATGTCATTGCATTTCACAGGGAACCAGTAAGAGTATAAGGCCTACACGACATGATTGTGTTGATGGCAATCAAAATCAAACTCAAGAAATATTAGTTCTAGTAGCAGTGACTGCTATCTATTAGCTACGTTTATGTTAAATGGACAACCAAGAAGCGTATCTCTGCTCAAGAGAACATGAAACGGGACTTTACATGACTTTTTGAAAACGTCATTGGTGACAAAATACGTTCTGAATGATTGCTTAATGCTTGACTATAAATTTAGCGGCAATGTTCCCTATTTCCCCTTCAAACTCATCTATACATTAACAAAAGCTCTCATTTGATGTCTTCATCAGCCAATGATTTAACGGTGTCGATCCTCCAGACTTCTCCAAGAAAGAAGGTGCTTCTGAGTCTCCTGATCTAGATTCATTAGTTAGCGGACGGAAATCTCTTTTTTTGCAGGATAAAATAATTTTCCAAACATGCCATTGACTGCCGCGGAGCGTCAACAGAGAGGATGTGACAGAGTTCGGACAGACTTAGATTTGCATAACACTTATTAAGAGAGAGAAAGGTCTAGAAAAGCTAAACGATGGAGTACTATGTCTGAAAACGGAAAAAATAAACTTAAAAGGAGACATAATGAAGCACAGAAACGGTATCACGAGAAACAACAAAACAAAGGAAATAGTAACACCACACATTCCTATACTCCTCAGTCCATAGATAAAGCCGTAAAACGCACCATGAATACACTTCCAGATTCACCTAATAAGCGCAGACCATTTTGGTAGTTTTGACAGTAAGGGAAGGATTCCAGATCAAGGAGGCACCGAATGCACTAGGATCAACTTCCGTTCAGGGGCTAGAAGACAGTGTTAAGGGTCAAGTTATTGACTTTTTCAAGAGATGACATATCTCGTGATGACATATTTCTACATTACTCCATCTAGGGATGATACTGACTGCATTTCTGAGGCAAGCATATGGAAACTGCCGAAGCCTGTCAACAGTGAAAAAGGGAGAAAGTTCGGTCTCCAATTTACTATCTCCGCAATTCGTAGAGGACTACGATATTTTGACATGATTTAACATTTTGAATACATTATTTTTTCAAACTTGATGATGCAACGGTACCGGTAGGCGTACCTAATATTGCACGCAATTTGTTGTTGAGAATCGGATAAAATACATATCTGGATGCCACTACTAGCAGTGATTTTTCATTCTGTAGATGGGTCTAGTAGGCCTACTTGTATAGGGTGCAAATAAGTCTTAGAATGTTGACTTCCGTGGCGGCTCAGGCTGTAAACATGACATGTTTTCATGGTTGGATGAAATACATTGACAATTCTGAATGGCATAGAAGAAATCATTTGAATTTGTAGGAGCAACTCGGAGAGTGATTCCGTCACGATGACATCTTTGACTAACACAGACCATACTAAGAGAATAAACAACATCTGAACTAAATATTCATCCATCCGTATATACATGCCCAACCATCAAACATACTGAGAGCATATGCGAATTGGACCTCTGGATTCGCAGACTTTTGCCTCGGTTCACGTAAATTAAAAATTGAAAAATTCTCTGCGTGATTCCGTCACGAAGAATTCATGATTTTGAAACATGCCTCTAAAAAAATCTAAATCCTTTTTTGACATCTGAATACCACAGTAGAATTCTTCAGTCATGCTCTGGGGAAAATAGGACCATAATTTAAACGAATGATCAATGTTTTGCCGAAAAAATTAAAAATGATCCAAAAATAGGTGTTCAAAAGTGATTCCGTCACGCGTGGAAATGCACCAAGGGTTTTCTCCCTGATATATGATGATAACAAAATGTCTAGCAATATCAATTGAATTTGCAAAGGAAGATTTGTTCATCCAAAGATCAATTGTTATCATTGTTATTGATTTTGAATACCCATACCGAAGAAGTATTAGCGTTTTATTGAGGCAGTCCAGTCGACCCACGAGAATTCTAGGAGAATATAAAACTGATTGAAGATCTCCAGAATGAAATCGGTGCATTTCTTTACAAATAATAGAAAAACTTAACTTCCATTGTTTAGAGATAACGATTCGAGCAATTTTAGTTATTGATTTTCTGATTATCAGACTATGGTAATTCAGGAAAACCTGTTTACCGGAGCAGCAGTTTCGGTTTCCTAGCAGTACGGTCAGGTTTCTCAAGTAGCCGATTTCGATGTCTAAAAAACAAAAAAATGGCTTATCATCGGACAAACCGGGTAATCAATTTTGGTTCTTAAGGAAGCCAATTTTCTCTACTGTGCATTCAGACTCAATCCCGAAATCAAACGATCGCCATACGAAATTTTTCTCAACTTTTTAATAGCGGATTTGAAAATTGCGCTTTATCTCTTCAAAGTAGATTTTTGCAACGATTATAGAAATGGAATATTTTGAAACGGAATCGATAATGATATCATAGACAAAATATTCGTGTCATCATATCACTGAACTGCGCATTACCTGTCGATGAAATTGTCGAAGATTCGACCCCGAAGAGAATTGCATATCTCCTCCATATATGGCTGTAAGAGAGAAAGAGAATATCATTTCTACTGCTGAATGTGTTCCCAATCATTATGTAAATTCTATTGTATTAATTTTATGATTCGCAGCGCATGGGAAATTATAGTCACAATGAATGAATACATGCTAAGTAATCAACCTGTGGTTCTACAAAAAGACAGAAAATGAGCATAACTGCTGCCCTAATACTGAACATGTATCGATTACATACCGTTCAGTCAAATAAATAGGATTCTCTTCTCCATTAAATTTCGGCATGTTTTCATTCCCGTCGTTCATACGTCTGTGAATGTCTATCAACAACAGCCAGTTGAGTCTTGTTTCAATTATCAGATTATATAGCTCCGTTGATAAATGCACAATAATTCCAAATCAGCTGAATAACATTAATGAATTTAATTGTAGAGTTAGTGACAATAGGGTTAATCATTTGATTAACCACTTATCTCCGTTTTCCTGTTCGGTTAGTTCCATCACTGTAATCTCCCCAGATGAATCAATAATTCTGCATCCCGTCAACATTTTTAAGTATTGCTCTACAACCAATCCGAATCTGTATGATTCCAGCAAGCAGACAGAACAATGAATGAATATTCAACTTGTAAATCAGCAATATAACAACTTCCCAAACTGACGTCTGGCCAAGATAAGGAGCCATTGACAATTATCACTGACAATTTCAGCGCGCTGACAAACGAGTGCGTATCGACCAGACATCATCTAACTGTCGATTTCTTGTTTTCATCTCAAATGTGCATGAAAACTGAAGCAAACAGACATTCCTAGTATTCAATAGAATTCATTGCACAGGAAGCCATGTGAAGGTGTTACATGCTGAGTAACAGTATCAGAAACACCCGTAGCAATCTAGCGAACATCCTGTAAAACAAATAATGCTTAATTCAATCTTAGAAATTACTTTGTGTAGGCCTACTTAATGAAATGGTCGCATTTTTGCGTCATTTCGAGACAGACTTTCCTTTAGTCGTTCAGCCCTGCGCCAATTGGCGGAAATTCTGAAAAAATCCCGCCAACAAAATAGTAATTTTTGTTTGCAAAATTATTGTATTTATGGCTGTGCAGGTATATGACTATTTGTTTTGGTCTATTTCAATCAATGTAACTTGACTGAATGTGCTGCAATGAACAAACAAGCTTCATATTTTGTCAGAGTTAGAGTTGACCTATTTTGTGCGAGACGTGTTCACCCGATGCCACAAAAATAATGAAAGCATTACTGGGTCATTGTAGAAAGCCTTCAAGGTAAGCTGAAAGTTTTAGGATTATGAACTGACCTCCTTATATTACAAAATTGATCAACAGATGTCTTAATAGTGCCAGAGTTGCTAATCGAAGTTGTAGGCCTACAGATCCAACCAAAATAGCAGATAGTTTGATTGATCTTATTATGGATGCGATTAAGATATTTCAGCACGTACCTATATGAACAAATTAGGGGTGTGCCGATTGGTGGTTTTGATAATCAGCCGATCACCGATTAGAAGAACTGCTGTTTTACTTTTACTTATTTAAACTAATACAATTTATTACTTTTTCATTGAATAACCCCTAACTTCGGTAGGATAGAAATGTGATGTTCCTCGTAGTCGGTAGCTTGGCCGAATTGCTCTTGAATATAGTAAAAACGTCATGACAATCGATGTAGTTGTTGCAGATAAACAAACCGACGGTCCTGATAAATGATATTCACAGAATTTATTCTAGGTACAACACGATTTCATAAGATCTGCGAGTAATAACATTTACCTAGATTAGTGTCTGACTGAGGAGTTGAAATTATCATCAACAAACAGCTGCTGTCTGTTCTAGTCCCCCTTACTTGCGCCATGCGAAAACTCAGATTTCTATGGAAAAATATGTCAGCTGAAGTAAATACTGAACCATAAGACTTTTGCTGAATAGATTCACAACACATCATAATTAGCGTTGATCTGACGAGATGAAATTACGTACTAGAAACTAAAACGATCAACATGAATAATTGAAATACATCCGTAGCGTAATGGATATGCACACCGTCTACACTTGTCGGAATACAATGGAAGAAAGAAGTCAGAATTGTTAAAATCCCGCTAAATTCATCTCTTCATTAAATAAAACAAGTTGTACTTATAATAAATTCTGTGAATATCATTCTGCTGTGATCTGGACGTCTGTTTGTCTGCAACATCTACATCGGTCGTCATGACGCTTTCACTATCTCTAAGAGCAATTCGGCCAAGCTACCGGCTACGAGGAACATCACATTTCTGCCTACTCTGGACGATATCTACCTGACACGTGCAATCAAAATCATATCAATGACAAATCTCTCGGGCCTGGGCCTAAAAAATAAAAAACACGAAAACTATACCCGCAACGGGCAAAAACATCCAGGTCTTGGCTAACGGGCACAGACCGAAAGCTCTGGTCGGTTCCCATTCTGGACTTTTCTACCCAGGATCGGCGAAAAAAACACTAAGTACATTTATGCATGACAACATGCGAAAATAACATTTTTTACCAGCATTCATGATCATTATGAAAATCTAGTCTAAGGATGAATTCAGTCGTTCTTAGTCATTGTAATGATGAAAAGAAGTCGTTTGAAATTAGATTAGCAGGCCTCCCAGCGCTCCTAGCTCATGAAAAAAAAGGAAAAATAGGAAATTTTCACCAAAAAAAAGGAGAAAAATAGGAAGTTTCCGGAAAATAGGAGAAAAATAGGAAGTCTATTTAAGTCTCAATGAGAATGTTGGGTGAAATTCCAAGGCTTAATGTCATTTATAATCTAGATAATGACATATTTTCAAAAGTAATTTAATGGAATGTAATAAAAATGCAGTGCATGGACTTGAGTTAAATCAAAATGAAAACTGAAACAAATGACTATTAAATTGCAAAAAATGAATGTTTGATAGGAATTTCTGTTCGATTAAGAGTAACAATATCTGATACATAGAAATCTGTTAAAATAGTGAAAAAAAACAAAAAGTATCATGCCTCAATCGAAGAAATAGCAACGGAAGAAAACTTGGGGCAACTTGTTTATACTGTATCGCGAAGTGGGCTTCATTTTGAGAACGAACGCTTCAATCATTGTCAGCTTCTTCTTTTCCACTTTACGCTGCGTTGCCCCCGTCTTCACAAACTCATTCTGTGCTTCTTTCAATTTACTTTCCGCGGTCTCTATCATCGCTTGTGACACAGCTATCTAGGTTGTGTCATTTGCTTTAACCGCACTCTTCAGTTTGTCAGCAGCGCAGCTTCTGTCAGTAATTCATTCCCAATCATCATCAGTTGGGCGCTGCTTGCTTCTTCCTTCTCCAGCCTGGCTTCCTTCTCTTTCAGCTTCTCTGTTTTCTTTGCAATTTTCTGTGATCGCACGTCTTCCAAGATTGCATTTTTCCGCTGTTCTTCACCTTCTTTTTCAGCCAACTCACGCTTATTTCTCTCCTCTTCCAAGCGCATCCTAGCTCCGACGAGCTTGTCTCCCCAGACGGATGAATTCATTAGTGATGGATATTGCCTACGGTTTGCCTCCATGTCAGCGAATTCCTGACGTCGTTGCCCCAATGCCGTTGATGGTGGATTCGCTCAAGCATGTTCGCGGAGACACATCGTTCCCGCTGATGGAGAAGGTCCTCTCCACCTCACTGTTTCCGTGAGACACTTTTCCCGAGATTTCCCAACTACTTGCACTTTTGCTTTCCTTGACTGCTCTTCGCTTTGAAAATCCCCGCCCAGTCAACACTCATCACAGCTTTGGTGTTGGCGATGTCATCCACCATGTAGAGCCTGCATTCGTCCACGAGTTGATCACAATCAACATCTCTACCAATCGCTTTTGCCAAGTTGCGAACTGCGTCGACTGACCGAGCATCTTTCTTTTCTGGTTGGAAAACTGATGCATCGCGTATGATTGGGTTTGTCAGGGGCAGTACCTTTTGTAGATAGACGATTTCAATTTCATCAAACATTCTCGTGCATCGTCACCGATTCCCATTTCCTTCAACTCAAGTTGATTTTCAACTATGCAGACATTGATGTCCTTCACGCTTTGGTTTGAACTCGCTGCTTGACTTTTCATAATTCCATTGATCAATTTCTGAAGAAATTCAACCATTCGATCGTGCAGAACATGGATCATTGTTTGCCGTGACTGAAGTGGTATCATGACGTCATCAAATCAATGTTGCAATCCTGCTTTGATTTTGATATATCGTGTTTTCTTCATGTTATCCGGCAGATTCTTGAGAATGTAGACGAGGAAGTACTCCCTAACGGACGAGGACGCGTCACAGCAGGCCCTAGAGACAGCCACCCGCATTCAACGAATTTAATCGGTTCTCTTTCTATACTTCCAAGCTTCACTTGCAAGTCATGCAAGTCCACCCACCTTGCAGCCGATCCTTGAAACCATCAAAAGATTTCATTGTTCAACTCGGCAGCGCTTGATCCGAACTCTACAGTCCATTGGAGAACGAATTGAGAAATTTGTGTAGGACTATGTGTAGGATGAGACCGATGTTGTATGCATCCGTCATTTGCTTATCCACCTTCCTCCATACTACTTTGTTTACGTTTGGACTGTCACTAACCAGCATCAAAAGATCGGGCAACTTCAACTTCGATTGAACCAATAATCTTCTCTGCAAGATCGCAACTGGGAGCGTGGCCCATCAGAAAAGTTCTTAAATGATGACTCACAACCTCTCCCTTTTCTTCGGACCAATACCTCACGTAAATTTCCATCTGATTCTTGTTCTGTTCATTAATTGTTTCATCATACATAATAGCGAAGTATCCATTAGATTGATGAATTTCATTGATCATTTTGCCATGAAAATATGGCCCTGTAGCCTCGTTGATCAAATACGACACTTTTGATGAACTCATAGTAAAATTTTCTGTGTCTCCAGGAAACATAGCTTGAAAAAGGTCCTTCAAAGCATCACAAGATGCAAAACTATAATGGATTCCCATTATAGTTTTGCATCTTGTGATGCTTTGACTTTCATTGCACACAGAAATTCGGCTTTTACAGTTTGGTCAGATCTCGAAAACCAAGTTGAAAGCATTTTAACGGGTTGGTTTGTCGAAGTCGAGGGCACGCTCTCTGATATCACCGAAGTCTGTGAATCCCCTAACATGTCCTCCATTCGAGATTTGTGTTCAAAACATACCTACTCGGTAATAATACGGTATCTGAAATAGATTATAATGCATGTTGAATCGCATGAAAAGTTAAGACAGATATATGGCTTGCGCTGCTGTCCTTTAACTTCCTTTTTGCTTTCGTTGTATAGGTATAACATGTCATAGTAGTTTTGTAGTGAAAAGTCTCTCCCACTGTTTTTATCCACTTGTAATTTTAATAAAATTTGAAGGTAAAACCATTTACAAAGGCAGACGTTTCGTGAGTCTGTCACAGCCTCAGTGCCAGTAAAATTTGTGCTTTTCACTACAAAGCTACTATGACCAATTACCTCCCGTATGCCACAATCAATTAGGTACAACATGTAACTAGGATTTTGTTATAATACAGATTTACAATTCAAATTTGGCTTCAGCCAAATTTTTTAATTGAAAGGCATTTTAGTGGCACAAATCAAACATGAATTAAGCTATAATTGAAATTCGATGAATTTTCCATCACTCAGTCAAAATATAGGAAAGTGATTTGGAAAAAATCGATAAGTTTCGCATCACTCAGCCAAAAAACAGGAAAAATAGGATGATTCTTGAAAAAATAGGAAAAATATAGGAAATAGGAGAAAAAAGGAAAAATAGGAGCGCTGGGAGGCCTGGATTAGCATTTCAATGCACAATGTGCATGGAGAGTTTGTCCTTCGATCAGTCACCAAATTTGAATGAAAATTTACAAAATCTCCAAAAATCCACTAATCGGCTGATTACCAATGGTCGCTCTACCGTGTCAATAGTCGACCGATTTATTGGTGCAACTATCAATTTTTGTCAAGATCACGGAGTGTTTGACTGACTTCCCTCAGTCAACTTTCGCTGACTGACAGATCTAACACTTATCTACCAACATAGTTTCCGCCAATGCGAAGGGTTGTCGGGAAAAAAGCCCTTTTTCGCCGTAATAACCAAGTTTCACGCAACCACCCATTGACTGGGGGATGACCGATTATACACACATATGAACCATAACCTCAATTTCGCACACAAAACCATTTCTCATACTTGAACAAGTGTGACCATGTATCAGCACGAATAAACTGATCATAGCATGATCCTTTATGTCAAAATTATGCTCATATTAATGGAATCACATCAATGTGGAAAGCATTATCGGGAAAAATGTCTTTCCAATTTAAGGACAGCAAAAAAACACAATCGCTGATGAAAAGATAAAACTTTATTGCTTGATGTTTCGAACGACCACTGCTCTCATATTAGCAAGAAATAGAGTGATTTGAAACTTTTAACATCCACACACGAAAGATATCTGCTAAGTCACAGGATCACATTCACAAGGAGTCACGTGATAGCATTCACTACACGTCTTGCAGTTAAGGAATCGACGGAATTGAAACCGCAGTTGTTCATAAATCTTCCTCGTTCACTTCAATGGAAGGTGGCTTATATACGCCGAAGACAGTAGAAGATAATATACGCTTTGATAAACGCGGTGCAGCTTCAACTCATTACAATTTGCCAACACTTTAAAACTTGAAAATCCAGAACATGATAGCAAAACAAAAGATACCTTCGAATACCGTACTGCTCGCATATGTTCCTTAATACGAGTACTGATCTCTCTTCCACTATCTCCGATATGTTGCTAATCACAATCATTAAGCATGCTGGAAACACCAGCAGAGGATGCAGTACTTATAGAATGGCAACAAAGTTGAGATATAAGTTTATTCGAATATCTAAAAACAAGTTTACCGCAAGAATGCTTCAAATGAAAGTGGGCAAATTTATGAAGATACGGAGAGCACGGAACAGAATAATAAACATCTATGAACAATGTTGGAATCTCAAACGCTGCAGATTAAGATCATCCACGAAATATCTTCAATATTCAGACTTTAAAATATATGGAACGAAAGTAATTACTCTTAAGTTGAAGGGAGAGAGAGAACCATTGATTTCATGACCCTTAGGTATTTGGAAAGAAAGTAGGACTGGATTTCGGAAAGACGGTCAACAGTAGGACGGAAATCTATTTAAAGTAGAACGATAACAAAGATAATAGCAGCTTCGTCTTTTCATGATCTTAAAATGCAAATTTTACAAGAATTTAGGACTTTAGTATCATTCATTAGCTATTTTATATATATATATATAATATTATATATAATTATGTTCTTTATATTATAAGCAATTCACGCATATTACCCAACAAATTTGTCAATTATGATCAGCACTAAAACATGACTTATAAGAATACAGTGGTGAGACTATAGTTGGTAGCACTTGCCTGTCAACATTTGAAGGCGCTATATACGTTCACTGTTGCTCATGAAGCGATCCATGGTTTTACCTTGTTTTTCTGCAACTTCATGGATATATGTTCCTGGCTTTCAACTGTCTATTCATGTGGAAGACAAGTTTTAGGAAGAAACAAACCTTGAAACCATTGTCAGCTTCAACATACTAATTCTCCAGGAACGCAGACTCTTCCAGGACCCAAATTTGCTTTGTTCTTATCTGCCATCTGAGGATGTTTTCTTTTTCTCTAATGCTTAGACAGTTCGATTCTTTTCTGTCTCCCGCACTAGTTCTTTCCTATACCGCTTCTCTTTGACATCACTTTACTTTTTGTGAGGCTTCTGTTCTCGGAAACTAAGCATGGTCTGCTGATATTTGGCCTCAAGCTTAATTGCATCTTCAATCGACTGATGAGACCAAGGTGCTATCATTGGTAACAACAGTCTTCTTGTTTTCAAACAGGCCCGGTTCAACAGGGCACGCGTCTTACTTGTAAAGTTTGAGATCGATATTTGATCTACAGCCGAACGGGTATAAAGAGGGAAAGAAGGAAGATTTGAATGCATGAGACTGCTCTTCAAAATTTAGATAATAGCTTAAATCACACTCCCATCTAAATGCTAGATGTATTACAACGCCTCCTCTACAGAAACGACATTGTAGGATGAAACCATGGTCAGAGATTAAAAAATATATGCGCTTCAATAATATTGAATTGACCGAGTGAAACATACATTCAGTGAAACCGCAATCAGATGTCACTGCAAAAACTCAAATCAACTAAATTAGGTAGACAACGAATTGCAAACAATACTTGACAAATGTGAAACGATTTTCAGTTGGAAAATTCATCGTCAATTCTACAGCATTAAAATAAAACCGGGATAATGAATCGATAAGGTCATTGCTCTCTGCAGATTAGCACAGTGCGCGACTAAATTCATCCGCTAATTCTGTGTCCCCAGCTCGGGTTCCGAACGCATCTCCCTTGACGCATCACTTGTGTGAAAATATTAACAATTATCTGCGCGACTACTGCGACACTTGAAGCATGTAACGTTTCTGACAAGTCTGTCTCGATCCCTGTGTTGCGGAGGGTTGCTGCTCATTCAATAGATGAAAGTGAACACCGGCTTTCCAGTCATCATCTTGATATGTGCATGTCTGAATTCATTCCCACTTTAGAAACCTTGATAACCTCGGTGAGAACGGTGCTCTGGAGACGAAGCGACATACACTGCTTGATGCATAAAATAGAAAGATACAATTCGAGCAACAATGAATGCGAATGGAAGTCGGGATTGACTATATTGCGTCACTAGAATGGGTGATTCGCATCAAGTTGACTTTTCTGTCAACAAATAATCAATTTTTTAATGGCTTGGATAATATCCCAGATCAGGAATGCAAATCTGGACCTTTTTGAAGACAGCATTATGTAAAACTGGATTAAATTTTAGTACACACGCTGCGTTTCGCGCAGGTTTGATGCTGAATGGATTTTAGACATAGAGAAATAAGTGTTGCCTACAAACGGAGGTGAAAATTCAAAGAACTGTGCTGGTAAGTATAATCATGAACTAATGCGCCAATTCCAACTTCAGTCGAGTTCGAATCCGGCCAAAATTACTGTCTGATATCGATTGAATGATGACATAACTGCAAAGTACCTAGTGCATGACTTTTAGGCTACCTGCATGCTTGACCTTGCGCTTCGACATACAAACGAAAGTGTGAAACTGGGAAACATACACACACCACATTCATGATAACTTTATCACTGACTGAAATGCTGACAATCTTCATACACAGCCTCGCGCGCGACCCGCCGCTTCTACAAATAAATTCCTGCACTTCGAAAACGCACTTGGATGCTGTAGATATGCGCAACAGATATGAATTGAAACCCGAGAGCGATCCGACCATCTTCCACCCGAACCATAGTTTCAAAGCCTACTTTACCGATGATAAAAAACCCGAACTTAAACCGAAAAAAATAATTGAAAAATCAAAATCCTGCGACCGTAGAGAATGAATTTCCCAATATTTGGGATTGAGCCTTTGTGAACTGCACAAATAATTCGATTAATTAAAATCGATTACAATCAAGTAGTCATAAATCACAACTCGATCACGAATGTTGATCAATAATAACAATAAATACATATTTCCTAGCTACATCGGTTCTCTGCATTCCTGCAATGCGTGTGTCATGCCGGAATATCGCATTTTACTAATTATGTTATTATTACAGCTTTTCAGTATTGCAATATAGTTTCATGTTTTTCCGCATTATAATTTTTTCAAATGGCTATAAAATTGGTCCAATATTATCTTAAAATTGTTAAGCTGCAGCTTGATGAAACAAATATACACCCTTGGTAACAGACATGCGATTCAGGACATTCATTCAACATTCTGTAATTAGGTCATATACATGTATACATGCATGACATTTGTATAAATACATATTTATGAAATATATATACACTGTGCAGTACATGTGTATCAACGAAGGACGTCAACAAAATAAAAGGATTTTTATGAATTTCTAAGTATCATAAATTCATGACCCGAAAATAAAACGCAACTGCGAAAATCTGATTTTGAGGCAGAGATCTTGTCAGACCAAAATCAAGTGACTAAAACCGGTTCCGAAAGCGTCTCCGAAGTTCTGGTAAAATCGAAGAATCAATATAATTACGTTTCAAACAGAAGCTATTGATCACATAGATTGCGAGGATGTTGGAAGTTGCTGTTGGATAACTTTGTGGAATGTCTTATCAACTGAGCAATATACAGGATAAGAATCTCCCGTGTTCTTGAACAGGCACTGTATTCACTATTCAGCGCATGAGCGCCCCACTTAGAAAGCTTTCAATACTTCAAAGTAAAGCCGCAACAGTAGACTGGCAGACTTGCAGCATCACTATGACAAATCAGCCAGACTAAGAGATCAGTTTTGCAATCAGTTTTATGACCTGACGACTGGAGCGGAGGAATAACTAAAGGTGAAGCCTAGCTTTCACAAATGTGAATATTGTCACGTATGAATCACAACCTTTGTATTAAGCCGGAATAGTGTATTTTAATTTACCGACGGTAATACAACAAATGAAGGTGCATCTATCGTTGACGACTTCTATGATATCGGCCATTCCATGTTAGTCACGTGACATTTTTCGCAACTTGGTCAACTTTCAACATTTGCTGTGACCGCAATATAAGAATTATCGTGAAACTTTTTAGATTAAAAGCTACAACGGACGCATGTATATGATAATTGGTGGCACATAGAGTCATGAGTATAGCAATTCAGTCACTGGACCCAACTATTCAACCGTTAGTCACGTGACGAGTTTCAATGCCGTTTTATGAAGAATCATCAGTTGACATGTGCTTAGCATTTGTTGCAAATGACTACATTATCGACAAAGAAGGAAAATCTAGAGTAGCGTCGTTCTACCACCGCTATATTTTTCATGGTGTTACTTTATACAATCATTCCCGGTGTTGCTACAGCGGCCAACTGGAAAGAATTCCGCCGCGACGGTCTAGGTATGCCGATTCCTAGACCTATGCATGAATCGCTTTATTAAAGATAGATAAAGCAATTTTGGGGATCGATTTACAGTCACACGCACGTACATCACGCAATTTAGCCTATGTAAATAATGATGCATACTAAATTGAGTAACCTGATTTTTCTTTTGTTTCCCATGCCCTCCCATCATAGGTACCTTATCATCATTAATTCAGTAATGGATTCCAAAGCAGTGAGTTTAATGCGCATCACATATGCTTCAATTGCAACTCTACCCATTCACTGATCAAGTAATTCAATTTGAAAAAATAGCACAAAACAGATGCTGAGTTACGTAGGCCTACTGATGGGACCATTCCATTAATAAGAGAGGCTAGACAACATCTTGAACAGAGGTTTTATCATTTTAATGACTTAATATAATTTTCGGTTCTCCTTGGCAGAACCCTACGTGCACGGTACATGTCAATAAGAACGTTGATTCGTGTGATTCGTTAACGCATATGACACAGTCTAGACAACATTAAGAAGTTTTGATTTTAGAAGTAATTTCAGAGAGATTGAAAATCTAATGGTTAAATCGCTAAATCATGACGAGGTGTGAAGCGAGTATCTGAGATTGAAACGTTCCAATACTGTAGGAACATCATGCAAGTTGACACGGACAAGAAGCTGAAAATCCGCATCTGCGTTTCCTTCCTGTAGGATAATTAAGCTTGCGCCGAATGATCAAAAAATAGGACCGGCGGAATTCTCAAATTCCAAGAATTCCGCCACCACCTCAAGATTTCCGCCGCGGCGGAAAAATCCGCCGCTGTGGCAACACTGATCATTCCGTTAGTCACGTGACATTCATTCATCTAGAAGTTCACGGCAAGATTATCAAACCTACATCACAGTATACTAATAATTAGTAAATCAACTGCTTCGTAGAAATGTAAGCACCAGAAAATGTTTCATGTGCGGAACATTTGCTGCCAATAAAACAGCGTCAAAAAACAAATGAAGTATTTAATTTTTTCATGTTTTTCCAATTTTTTCGATGCAGCAGAATTACTATGCAGCATTATTTACTTTATCATATAGTGAGTGCAAATGCAGGTTAGAAAAGGTCGGAACATGATCTAGACGAGTATGACAACAAAAAAGGTGTATTTAAAAAAAAAATTCGACCTCATGTCTCGGCTCGCGTGGAATGGCCCATATTCAGAATTGTCTTCCAATGTATGAGTCAGCAGTAGTTATGGAAGATCCAAAAATCAGACATCAGTCCATCCATATGGCTGTGTGAGTGTCATCCCATCACACATCTCCCATCTCATCTCACCTTAACGAATGTCAGTTATTTTAGAAATGGTGAAATATGTAAGACAGAACTGTTGAGATACTGATATACTAAGTCACATCCAGGTACATGGGAATAGGGCGAGGGCTGTTCCACCTCCCCACCTAAAATTTTCATTCTCTCGCAGACTTTCCGAAAATTTCATCAGGCACATTAAACATGGAATATATTTCATCGATAGGCTATATCAAATGTATACGAACAGATAATTCCTTCATATTTCAGAATGATCGATATGTATTTCTCATTACCATAAACGTACATGTGAATGTTGACGCTACTTTTGACGTGTGAATGAGGTTGAATTCAACATATTGATCATGGAATATAATTCATCTACAGGTTGTATCAAATATATACGAAACAGAAAATTACCTTATATTTCAGAATGATCTACATGTATTTCTCATTACCATTCACGCATATGTACGTGTGAATATTGACGCTACTTTTGACGTGACTGAGATAGAGTTTACAATTCTGAGGTAAAATTGCACAATTCAATGAAGGAAAGGTTTGATGTTTGGTTTTCAAAAAGAATTTGGGTAATTATGACAATAATTGAGGGGTGCAGTGAAAAACCCGTTGCGCTACATTTTTCTGAATTCTGAACTTTTTTCACTATAGTGAGTAACTCTTTTATACGGTTCTCATGTGAGTTAAAAGTCTGCAACTCACGTGTTTATTGATGCCAGTTTCAAACTATATTATGTCACATGCCTGTATCAATGGGAAATCAATTATATGCTTGCATCCACCGCATTTGTTGAAAATCTCGGTAAGGACACAACAGGTTTGCTTTGTGGGTTCATGTCAAGTTGAAATCCGTAATGTCTCACCACTTGTGATCATCGTTATCGTTTGGCGCCCTTATTTTCCCATTATCTTGGGGTTGGACGTGCGATGATGGCTTTCTCCAACCGTTTTTTTTTAGTTAGCCGTTCCTTGATTTACAGCTTTGCCATATCCTCCTCCACGTCTTCTGAGGTCTTCCACTGTCTCCTTCCATCCACTTCCTTCACAGGACATGGTCATTCTATTAACATGACCGAACCACCGGAGTCTTCTCTGCCTGATCTTCTCAGCTGGGTCCACCGTACGACACTTCTCTGCTACCTCCGCGCTAGTCTCTCCATCCTGCCATCTCACTTTTGCGATAGCTCTCAGCATTCTTCTGTCAAAGCTTCGCAGAATATTCACCATCCTGTCCGTTAGTGGCCTCGTCTCCGAACCATACAACAAACCGATCTCACACACGCCTCATACACTTTCATCCTACTGGCTATATCAATACACTTTTTTACCAACAATCCATCTCTCCATCTATTCCAAGCTGTTGCCACTCTCGCCCTCATCGTCCTTTCCACTCCCGCTTCACGTTCAACACATCACCCAAGTAACAAAACTGATCTACATCTTGCGGAACGGCTCAGCCGATTTCCAGTCCTTCCTCTCGCTCATCTGGAGCACAAGAAATTGTCCAGCTACGTCTATCTTCTGAGTCCTGAGCACTAAAAATGACACCAATTATTGCACTGTGAACACAACACTGAGTTTGACCCGACACCTCTCCCGCAACACGCAGAGGTGGTGATACTTTTTTTGTGGTGACTGACTCTGCATTAGTATTGAGTGAAAAAAATCGATTATTGATTACTGCCACTGAACATTAAATCGCTGGCATCTTCATGCTCTCATGAAGATTCAATTTTCATCGCACCATCGGATGATGACACCGGTTACGAAGAATAAACGTAGAGCCTCCTTAGAACTGAACTGCAAGCTACGTAGAATACAGGCAAAGTCCATTCGGCGAGATGGAAAATCCACTGAAGTATACTATTGGAATTGGACAACATCAGTAAGGGAACGCGCCACTTTATCTCTGTAGATTATCTACTCTCCGCAGTTCCTCTTGCTGGCGGTGAACAGGAAGCATCTCACCGAACTACTATGAAAGCATTGGGATATTCTCATTTGTAATCAAGGAGTAACTATTCATATGCTGTCCAAATTGTCCAAAAAAGACTTGTCTACAGTTCGATTATTCCAGATCCACATATTCATGATACACGCATGCTCTATGTATGCAAAGAGCACATGTCTTGAATACGTAGAAATTTAAGTGACTTTGAACATAAGGGTAGAAGAAGACTTGCGAAACCAGAAACATAGTGCAGGAATTCTGCTAAGATAAGTAAACAAAATGTACATGTCTGTCACCAGTCCTTGTTTGTATATTAGATAAGGTACAAGCAAATTTGTTGAAGTCATCCGCTTTCAATTTGATGAGCATAGCTCACATCATTTGAACGATAAATAGAATGTCATGTTATATCAATGCATCGATTGAATTCAAACACCACGATTAAATACAAATGGTCCTAAGCAAATCTGCTTTAACTACATTATAACAAGATGCGATATAGAGATGTAGGCCCTCCTTGTTAGTAAATATTCGATAATTCGCGAGACACGGTTGACCATGTTAAAAAGAATCACCGAAACCAGATTCTTGTGGCAAGCGTCTGATGATGTAAAACCATAAGGAAGTACATAAAAGAAAATGTTTGGCTCCGAGAAGAAAATGTTTGGAATCATAACTTACTCAGATGCAGATGATTATCCAATGCGTTGGAATTTGCAATGAGATGTCGGACGCCACTAAATTTTTGGTAGTTGACAGAAAGCAATACAACTTAGTTTTTGTACTTCCTCGAACTGAGCTACGTGTGATATATCAAATGTATCTGGAGATCTATGAAAAATCGGCAAATCTCGTAAGAGACTCGGACTGCATTCAATTAAATTAAGAGACAGAGAAAATGCAGAAATGGTGACAGCGGATTTCTATACTGCACGATCTGCAGAAAAGGTTACCTTTGACAAAAATATCAACCTTAGTAGTGTTTTACAATAGACAACTACGTCTGTGTAATCCAAAAGTTCATCGGCTGAGTAAAACATGTGAGGATTGTTGTTTTCACATCAGAACTGAGAAGAAGGGTGGAAGAGGTGCAGACGAAATCCTCCATTGATATTTTTTAATGGCAACTGTTCATCATATCGAAAAATGGTCATTTACTCAAGACAATTACAGGAGTAAAGTCAAAATAGAATGACAGTACATTTTTGTCATAGCCTAGCACACACATTGAAAAATTGAAATTATAGAACATAAATTTCCCTACATAAAGCAAACGCTCAACGCAGGAGCTGATAGAGATGCAAGTATTGCAGAATCACCTATCCGCAAGTGGTTTTTTTCAGTTTAGAACATCAGAAGGACATATTCAGAACAGCTAAGGAAAAGAATCATTTGGTCATGTCAAAAATTGATGGACGTTTCCATGACATGTAAAAATATGGAATTTCAGAATAAAGTCAAATGAAAAATGGTATCTGAAATATATTTTTTATGTAAGGACAAAAAAGAAGCGATCAAAACCATCCGATCGAAATTCTCTTCAAACATGCGCCTGAACATGATAGTGAGAGGCACATCACTGCATTTAAGACGATGAGAACACAAGAACCACATCATTAAGTGATAATAATCCTGCACCTAAGAATCTTTAAGGCGCCCTATCGACAGAAGAAATATGACGATTTGATGAAAATTATCCATCTCAATCCGATGAAGTTTCAGCCAAAATATACATTTTTGCCTTACACAAACGATGATGACGATCTGTGACTGAATATGGCACTATAAACATGCTTGTTATTGTGAAATAAAACTTTTCCTCACACGAACAGGATTTGCCACAGAGGCGATAACACTTCTGGTCATCGCTGTTACGTTAAAAGTATCTAAATACGTGTATACAATATTGCATACTCAGATATACAAATTTACCAGAATGAATGTTTATGATGAGAACATCAATCTTCTTTCGAATTCATTGATGATATATACGTAGCAGATCACATGGATTAAAATTGTGTAACTTTAGAGAGAGGTCATTATCTCCATTATCTCGAATACACTAAATTGCAACATTACGGCTTTTCCTGTTGCACCTTTCAATTGTGAAATGTTGAAATTTCAATACAATTGTGAGGATGACCTCAGTTCTTGTTTCAGGGGTCAAACTCATGGCGCTATCAGAAGAGAGCTTTGTCATCTCCGAATTCGAATTTTCGTCAGACATGTTAGTAAGTAGTTCAATAAATCAATCAATCTTGTCAGCAAGTGGGAAATTGCAAACATATGTGAAATGTCGGGACGTGTACAAACACGACATTGAGCAAAAACACGATTTATTATCTAGTGATTACTCATGTTGTACTTAAGTACAAATACTACTGATTACTCACCGCAAATGTGTTGCCTGGGAGCTTGCGGGTCTTCTGAGCTTGATTTAAAAGATCTTGAACACTATCAACAGCTTCTTTCGAGAATGTCTGAAATGAAAGATATCAACTTTAGAAAAATGCGAACTGTCTGACAATGTATCACTCTGTTTTTTTATATGGGGAAGAATATCATAAAGGAAATCGTCTGTAGGTAATCCACTTTCCTCGGGAATTGATATAAAAGAGCTGTCAACTAGACATAGAAGCAGTATAGCTGCTATCCAGACACTGAGTAGAAGTTCTATGGCTCCAAAAAATTGAAAGGGATGACTACAGACAATTCCCTCCTCTTTAAATGACAATTCTCAATTTTGTGTGATATATCACGCCCATATTGGATTTAAAATCTGAAAAAACGCTTCAACACATATTTCATGCTTGATCATTTTTCTATCCCTGAAACTGTGCGGAAAGTAAAAATAGTGAGTTTAATAGATTCTCGTGCATACCAACTTTTGAGTTTCAACTTTGCAAATCTATGAAATTCCAAAATGATAATCCAAATGAAAATTTGATGTCGAAATAACAGGATTTTCCCTTAAATTCCAATATTTGCTAACATTCTTGATTTTGAGCTGTCCTAGTTTTTTTTTCTGGAGTTCACCTTTGGAGATTGTGCAGCAACTTGACTGCACATCACAATGCAGGTTTTCGGAAAGGCCCATAAATATTAAATTACAATACTTAGAGGAAGGACCATAATTTTGATGTTTAATACAATATATTTCGTTAGTCAGCAGACAGCATAATCACGGATATAAAAAAGGAAGGTCTGGTTTTTCAGAAGTATCTGTAAGCCTCATGTTCAAAACTAGTGCCTGTTTTCCGCTGGCAGTTCATGTGCTGTGCAGCAGATGACGAAGATGACTTTGTTATGACGTTTATCGTAATTTCTTCTGACACAGAACATGACGTCAGTGCTGCAGTGGCAGTTCAGGTGCAGTTCAGCGATCAGAACGAAGTCTATTTCTTTGCAGCCTGCTGCAATGATAGTGTCATCTGATTGGTTAATTTTCTACATTTTTTGTTCCATGACTCACTTTGGTTGGACAGTGAAGTAACTGACTTGCTGTCTTGTTGTCTTGCAGTTTGCAATGTAAATTAGGTGCTGCACATGCGGTCAGGTTCATAGCTATATCATGCTGCGTTTCAGTCACGTGACGGGTGTATCACTCGTCTGCTGCAACTGCAGCGACTGCCAGTGGAAAGTAGGCTTAAGTCACTGTGTTATCTAGATATCTCAGATCACAGTTTCCCACGCACTGCTCAGACTGAACTTCAGTTTATTTCCACTTCTATGATGTCTGCTCCATATCGCTTTCTTTACCCATCTGCTTTTAAATTGCTTTCTTAATAATTTTCCTTATATTCCAATTAAGTTGATGGTTTTCGTTCATGACATGATTGTGTATTTCTGAACATTAAATTTTCTTACATTTCTCATACGCTCTTCTACTCTTTCTTTTATCAATCTACTTGACTCTCAGACACATGCGCTACATTCAAGCTTATAAGCCACCCATGTTGCTTAGATTTCTCAGGAATTATTTTCAAATTTGCAAAAATAACATTAACACAAAATATTGTGGCCTTTTCTCTGAGTATTTTCATTTTATCATAATACAGGCATTTGCCGTCTTATGGATGTAATTAAGTTGCCAAAAATTATGCCGATCATAGGTAAGGCACTTCTCAGCTTCCGCTTAAGACTTAGAAAAGACGGAAATTGAAGAGCTCCGTCCAAACACTGTTAATAAATCCAAAAATTCCAATTATGTATATACGCACGAACCTTTTTTATCAAGAAATACATCAGAAGATGTAAAAGTCTATTTCAAATACCTACTATCAAATATGAAGGATTCCAATGTGCCATTTGCCCAAGAATTACGTTTTCCAGACAAGTCATTAATTTCGAATATCGGTAATTGCTAGAATGATCTCTGAATATCGCAATCCAGCAAAATTTCAAATTTTAACTAACAATTAAAGCACCTGCTTTTATTCTGCGAGACAAATGAAACAAAGAAGTGACAAAACACGCCCATGTATGCAAATGGTCAAATAACGTATTTATTCAAGATAGGGATTCTTTCTCGATAAGACCTCACCAGAAACGCAACAATTCGTCCATAAATCAAACTAACATCAGATAACTGCTGAATTCCCTCACAAAACCTCGCCATCACTTTCCCTAAAATTCCAATAATCCAACAGGTTTAATATTCATGGAATAATTGATCCGACGTTTCATTCTGCCTTTTATCAGAGAACAAATATTTGCTCGGCGAAGTAAGGGGTTTTGATGTTCAATTGAACGCCGGTGCGCCATTGTTACGGAATCGAGGTTAGATGATGTGTTTCAAATTCATGGCACACAGACAGAAAAGAGATCGAAGTGATGGAACGATTTGAAAGTAATCGATCAATATTTGCAATATTATCAGCATGCAGCACTCGTCTCATTCCACTCAGATTTCACTCGTCTACGCATCTAACAATAGTTCGGGGACGACAAAGCTTCGGGAACACCCATTTTGTCGCTCATGAGTTACTTAGAACGAATGCTACCAATCTCCCTCGCATGTTTGTACGGTAAATTTGTCACATCTAATGTCCTTCCCCGATATGCATCGGTAAGGAAGCGGGGTTCGTACGCTGAGCAAGGTCTCCAAAGGGTTAATATGGAGAAAATTTCAGGTTTCGGACGAAGTTCAAGGATGATAAAGCTTCCTACCTATCACTATTGTCGAAATTGACGCAGTTGAAATAAATTCTACGATGATCAGAAAATTTGAACCTAATGTCTACACTCCATAAATCAAAATTCCTGTCTCTTTAAAAAAAACTGCAAGCAACGTAAATCTCAACTGGCAACAGTAGCAGAAGTGATGCGTTCGTTAATGACAATATTTAGATCCAACTGCATGCTAACATGAAATAATTCTCTGTTCGCCTTTCTTACACACTACCTCCATTAACTCCTTCAATTTTGGGGATAGCAGTGTCAGCATTTTCCAGTCCAGTCTTCCAACAACGTTGAAGTAATCGTCTGATTAAGAGTAGTTGAGCAGAAAAGTGATTTACTGGAAAAATTTTCATATGAGACGACGTGTTCACCAGCAAAAACAAGCTTTGCTCAAAAGATACCTGACCATAACAAGGAAGAATGAAAATCTGGACGAATTTCCACACATGTATGTAGGCTAATTCGATTTTATTGTTATTCGCCCTGTATAGAAACAATCAAATTGGCTTTCTATCTGATCAAATTCACCAAAATTTTACGAATCCGGAATTACTTACAAAAAAACATGAAGAGCTAGATCGCCGAGGACATTCAACAATTCAATCAGCACTTATTAATTATTTTTCAACAACTTTGGAGAAGACGAGAAGTCATGAAGAAGTCTCTAGAAATGATGAGTGGATCGAGACATTTCTCACTCTCAATTGGGATGCTACTGTATATCATGCTAATATACCTAACTGTCAAGCTGCGAGTCCGCATGAGTAGGAAGATCGTTGGGATTTGCTAATTTGAATGAAGTACACACATGCACCTATCCAAGATCACAACTGCCTAAATATCCACAAATTACCACAGAGTAACTGGAGTGGATTATAAGAATGTTCTAATTACGAAATAATGCAGTGATCGATAACATTACACAAACGAAGACTGGCGACTGGAGGTAAGCACATTGCGAGCAAAACAATTCAAATACAGTCAAACCTCGCTTAGCGACGGTCGCGCCTTAGGATCGGTTTTTTCAGGAACGAACTGTTCATTTCTCTCGATAGAGCGACCACGCGACACTCCAGATCAGAATACTGAAAAATTGTCCAAATATTTCCCAATTCTTCTTATTTCATGATTTTCTTTTGATAGGGATGAATTGACAATGAAAATGACGTTGAGCTATGAAGCCATCATCTTCGGGATGGAATTTGATGTTGACATTTGGAGTGCAAAGCAGTACTTCTTTTAACTAATTGAGAGCTTAGATCGACATTAATCATGTAGATAAGAAACTCAATCACTGGCTGCAACACCTGCCCCACTATGAGACTTGATTCCTGTGTTAAGAGTGATATAATTATCCCTTATAAATATGTTGACTCCTTTACACACTACCGTCTTTTGTCGGCTATTCATTAAAGGTGCAATCTTGACCACTTCACCATCTTTGATGTCAAGATTCCATTCCAAAGTTTGTTTATTCTAATTACTATGATATGGTGTCCGATTAGTGAGCAGATTCATGTGTCCATTCAGAAGTTCCTGCTAATCAGTTGTAAAATCTTATCAATGAAAGTTTCCTGTCAATTGTCTGCAACTTTCCAGAGTCCCCAGAGATCCGGGCTTCTGAATCACTTATGCTGTATTCGTTTGTGACTTTCTTCTGACTTGTGTGCAGGCATTTCAAATCGCTTAATAAATTATTATTATCATTGTGGAGTTCGTTCTTATTATTGAGGAACAAGAATCCGCAGTTAGACGTCGTCAATTTACAATTCACCATTTCTTCAGTAAAGGTAAGTGAGTCTACAAATGACTGAAGCGGTGCCTGAAGTAAGCGGTCAAATGTCCCTGACACTTTACAGGTATATGTTTGAGAAATTTGTGAAGTATTTCAGATACAAATGAATATTTTACAATAAAGAATAAAGCATTTTTGCATGACAATGTGATGTGGGAATGGTAGCAGCATTGGAGCAACCCATAACTACTTACTTGATTTTCATACTGCTCATTAAATAGCGTCAATAATAATCTCTTGGCATAGCGACCGTTTCTAGCGGAACCGAGCGCGGTCGCTATAGCGAGGTTTGGCTGTAGTTGTAGAACATAGTAAAAGGCATTCCAATATATAATATAATATGACTGATAAGAGCAGGGAAATGAATATGCAAAGAATTGTCTTTTTTGCGATGTAGCCAATCCTTCTCCAATTCTAATACGCTGTTCAGCACGAAAAACAATATATCCATCAGCCGCATCACTATAACATCAAAACTGAACTACCAAGACATAAACATTTCACAGAAATAGCATGGTGCGAATCTTATCAAGTTAAAGTAAAACTGAACGACAATTAAGCTAAGAATGCATTAGAGATGAGAGGCAAGGTCTTAAACAGTATATATAGTCACAGGATGGATTTAAGAGCGGTGATGATGATTTGAAGACCAGCCTGCTGTTCCCCTGTAATGTTCCCATTATATGTTCCATTGTTAGAGTTCATTCTTGAAATATGAAGCTGGTGTTGTCGTAAACGACCAGCGCGGTCAACTCTCGACATGCTGAGCAATTGCCTCAGGTTTCAACAGTAAACTCAATCCGACACACGCACAACTTTTCTTCAGCAAAACAGTCCGAGAAAAACCACAAATTGAATAGTGACGCTGAAAATCGCGAGTCTCTCGGTGGTCCCAGCTATTGGGAGGGGGTCTAGGGGCCGTCAGGTGTTGGGCCAGCCAACCGCCCGATTTCGGCGGCGAATGAGCTCCGCACACCTGACGGCGGCAACCAACAGGTCCCATGGAGTGAGGCTGTGTAGATGTGTGCGCAGGAGAAGAGGTGTATTGTATTGTGCGGTTGTGATTTACAAGGGGGGTGAATGAAAAGGTGAAGAATGGACGGAGTTGTGCCAATGTTCTGCATGTGCGTCTGTCGAGTGTCTGGGGATTGAGTTAATGATTTTGCTGTTTTTTGTCTGTGACCAAGGTATGTGCCGACGTGGTGAGTGTGTGTTTGAGTGGCTGTTTTGTTGTTACATTGGGTGACTGTGTGAATGAGGGTGAATTGTACTTCCCTGTGAATTCGTCTTCCTCCTACTCGTTTTCATACATATAATTTATTTGATTTTATAGAATCAGGTGACCTAATCACGCCGATAGTACTACGAGAACTGAGCGAATGTATTCGTAGCCTGTCTATATGCCATGCAATTATGCTTACGAATGAAAATCCACGCGACAAGATACTACATAATACTACCATATCTGAAAAATCTAGAAATTGGTCAGATGTTTGTTAGAAATCACAAATGTCGATTACAAAAAGAAGCTTCCATGGATCTTTCATACAGCTACTACTCACATTGTTCATCGTCACTGAACATCATTCACGCATTTAGTATTAGTACTTTGTAGATAAGAACAATTTAAAAAAATGCAAAATACAGTTACAAAATGCTACCATTCACCTCGATAAGGTTAAAATAAAAACTACAATCAATGCGATGTCCAAAGGACTCCAATGGACAGCAGGTACCACACAAATCGACAGGGTCCTTTATTCATCTTTGCAAAATGCACCCATTGAGATCACCGAAACTGCCCTGAGGACCTATGGGTTGCCCAGCCAGATGTGTGGATTGTGGAGCTCACTCATCGATGGAGCGCTGCTGAACCATCATAGGTGACCAAATCACCTCAGAGGATTTAATCTGCAGTGGGAATCACCAGCGATTAATTACATTCTAAATTACGACAAAATTCAATAATTCTAAAGTGCATCATTTTTTCATTTGCTGGCATCTTTGAATTGATGGAACATGCTAGCACAACGATGACTGTGCTTGATATCCTACTTGCGACTATTGAAAGAATCTATACTGGAAAATATTTCATCCTGTCATCTTATCCTTCAAAACTCAAACGTGCATGTCATCAACTTGCGTTATAAATCGAAGATTGGATTTCGTTTCATGAAGTCCTCGTGTTGTGCCATAGTTGCTAATGAGCCATCATTCCTGTTCATACCACCTCAGGTATGCATACACAAATCAGGAAGAGCACGCACACAAGTTTAACGTTCATGCCAAATGAAAGTTACTAGCGGACTCTTCCATTTCCGAGTATGATTTAAAAGGCGACGCCAGAAGAAAAGTGACCTCTACCGCAGGCAAAAAGGAAACGTGAAGCATTGAAGCGTCCATTTTAGTCTACAAAGAGGACGAAGACGACATTGAAACGAACGAGCGGAAAACCGGAGGGGTATGAGTATCTCCATTAAAAGTTTCCATCATGACTCGAGTCGCTGCAAATTATCATAGTTGGCGTATTAAGATAAATAGTACGAGTAAGAAGCACACCTCGGTGAATATTCCGAATGTCAACCCAAAACCAAACATTGCAGTCGTCTGAGACATCACTAATGAGAGCGAAGCATTTTCTAACTTCAGCACTTAACGTTGAATTTCGTATCGAGTTTCATCTCTTCCGGTATGTGGAATGCAGTTCCGTTCAAAGGAAATTTAATAAAGAAATACAGAATGGTATCCACTAAGGCTGTGCGTGGTGCACCGATTCACCGGTTACTTTTGCCTTCACCTGCTATCAGGCCGGTGCACCGAAAAGTGTGAGTTTCGATCCAATTTGTTATTTTACAGTATCATTTTAATGACAACTAAATTCTTTCTATCTTATATCCTCGTCACAGCAAACATATAGAGAAAAAACATGCAAGAATTTAAAAAAAAATTGTTATGGGGGAGTACGTGCTAATTCCGGGCATTTAATTTCCTTGTAATGAATTTTAGTTAAAATCATGGCTCTATCATAACATAATGTATTTCCCGAGAGAAAATTAGGCTAGATTAGATATTTCAAAGAATTAGACAACTCAAGATTGAGGTAAATCCTTTCATAGCCTAAAAATCTCAATTTCCGTGACTTCAGAATCTCAGAATGACTTCCTAATGCCGAAATTTTATTCTCGTATGAGATATCATTTGGTGTTGTACACCAACAAATCACTGCATGATAATGGCTTCAAAAAACGTCATTTGTTAAGGCAGCAGTGTTGCGATTCTTGAGGTAGGACAAAGAACACGCGCACACATATTTGATTGCTGATGCGCCGTAATAAGAATTACGACGGTCAATATGTATTTCAGTGAATACGAGGATTCCCAACGTTTCCGAATGCAGTCAGCTACCTCAAAGAGAGGATAAGAGCAGTGTTTTGATTCTTTACATAAGACAAAAAATACGCGCTCATGTTTATGAATTCCTGCTGCAGGGTATCAAAAATTTCATAAATTTAAAATGCTGAGACGAATTCAATGAAGCTAGTGCTTCAATGAGACCAAAAGTTACAAACGTCAGTTACTGTTTTCCGTAAAATTATTCGTATTTCTGCAATAGTCTCAGTATCATGAATTAGATAGCTGTACAGTAGTACCAGCATAGGCTTGTAAGTGGTTCGATAGAGGAAATATAAGTCAAAACTAAGATGACTTTTTTTTCATCTATATTGAAAACAATGGATATACGAAATTGGGAAGAAGAGCAAGAATCTTACACAAATCAATGAACAACAAAAGTTGATTAGCCACATGCAATAAACATTTGAGCATTGCATGTGTAGACTATACGCAAGCAAACACTACATGTAAGCTTTCTTAGTTCCAGAAATGAAATATCTAAATGAACAGTAAAATATAATAATTAAAAATTGAGTTGCATCCTCAGTTGAAAAATGGAAGCAGACCTGAATAGATGCTATTTCATCCAATATCAGGAATGATCAGCAGGCCTAGTTCACATCTCTCAACATCGACACAACTATTTATTTAAAGTTACAGCCATGACCGGGTAAATTTGAGATTTGCAATTAACAAGTTAGTGAAATTTCGACGGGCATTCATTAAATGTCACTTCAAACACGCTACTGGCAAATCGCCTAAGTTGAGCGCCTGCAAATATTAATAAATGCTGCTTATTGCAAACATGATTTTTATATTTCATTTATGTTCATCAGTCAACCCTCATTCTGTAATGCGCTTCATTAGTTTCATCTTCTTGCTCATTGCTGCAATGTTGCAACATCAATAGTTGCAAATATTTGAGAAAACTGAAAAAAGACTTTAATAAAATATTACAGAACCGGGACACGTTCTTCATCGATTTCTACCACCGGAAACGACACATCACAAGGACCCTCAGACCTAGGCTGCATCGACTTCGGAGAAAGACCATCAATGCGATCAACGGAATGAACTTTATCCATCGAATGATTCATAGTGATGCTACTTCCCACCGACAGCACTAAACTCATAAATTTTTGATTCTTGAACAATTTTTGATTCTCGCATATTCGTGAAATCTAGTAGACTAGCAATTACATCATTATTGTATATTTCGAGCAACATTGAATCCTTCATTCCTTCTATAATAATATATCATCAAAAAAGTAAGACTAAAAACCAATAGGACGAAAAACACGCGCAAATTATCAAAAAAACGCGCGAATCGCAAAACTGAAAGGCAGGTCTGTCACCTGAATATCATATTTAAGCCTAAATTGCGTTTAATTCGAAGCGTGAATGTAATAAACAACAGGCCCTATTTTCCAGATTACAAGGATTCAATTAACTATACGAAGAGCTATCTATAATGCTCAACAGTTTATTTTCCGTCCATACACTAACAAGTGCTTCAGTGTGACGATTTAGAATTTTCGTAGCGAACAGACACGACTGCCACAAATCCCATCCATTTATTTGATATTTCGAGTTTCTACATCCGCTTCCATATCCGCCAGCTCAAATCCACCTGCCGATTGCGTAGTTGAGCGACTACTCCCCACACTGCTAACATTACATAATAAGTTGCATGTCAAATGTTGGTATCTGGATGTCAGTGTTAGCAGTCGAGAAAAGTCTTCTATTTAAGTCTTCTTATTATTTTGTTCACTTGTTAAGCTTTCATGTGAGTTAGGAGATGAGGACCAACATCCCTCTTAACTTCTCCGTTTTCAAACGTTTCCCAAGAATTTGTTTTGACTATCCTACAAATAATTCTTAACTTTACTTACCTAAATCTTTGTTTTCCTAAGAGTTAGTGATAAGTTTCCGCGCTGACCACAGGCGTGGCATGTGGAGCACGACCATGCAATGCTACACCCTTCTGTCCTACAGTTACAAAGCCTCGATGTGTGACCTATCAGACACATGAGGAGGTTTCAGTAGATGCTGTTCAAAACTGACTATCACACAGAAGCTACTTTGGTTTCTCCTGTAAATTGGTTCACGAAGACTTCCTCATCTCCGACATAAGTCGAAATGGAGCTGAATGTCAAACTCAGGTTTCATGAAGTACAAGATATTACTCGGTGGCGACTGATCTAATTCCCTTAAGTCGGGTGATAACTGCTGATATGAAACAAAATATGAAATGCAGCACAGAGTTTACAGCGCTTTGCGGCATATAATACGATAGCACATATAATACTACAATGCCAATTATGATCGGAACATGAACTTTTAACTCAGGAAAAGCAAAGGAAGTCGTCTTGAATTGATATTTCTTGAAAGAGATTTTTGCGAAGTTAAGTGACAAGCTAGCAGCTCAATGTGTTGGTAATTAAGCATCATTTTTGCACACTTCTGCAGTATGTTCGATGTTCTATGTCAAATTGAGTATTGACCACACCGGTCGACACTTGAGTTGTAAAGAATAGAAGCAATTTCAAGCGAGATTTTGATTGCAAGCATCGAGCTCTGTAAGCAACCCTCAAAAACAGTAACTAAACAGGGTTCTTTTCATCGACATTCCTTAATCTCAATGATCTTAGATAAGATATATAGCAGAGAGCAAATGTCTTCATAATATTTAAACCACAGTTGACGAGACGTAAGTGACTCTTCAAAAGCATTATCCTTCAACATAGTAACGACTTTACATTGACTAAAATATACATCGAGAGGAATTACAATAACCGCTCACCAAGAACTAAATATTGCGTTTAAAAAGTCAAAAAATAAATCTGGGCTAATGAGAACAATTTCAACAAAGCCATTTTTCAATAATGCGTGTATTTCGCCAACCCGTCTTCTCAATAGATACCGTGATAAATCAGGCACATTTGGAACAACGACGCCACTGTTTACGTTCTCAAGCGATCAGCGAGAACCGATTGCAATTTAAATACTGGTGTTTAGAGCATTTCCTGATTAATTGTATAGACTATAGGGCTTCTGTACTTCATAGCAGATCATTGTCTCAATCCTCTAAATGTACTTCTTTTTTTTATCAAAACATACATCGCGTAGTAATTATCATATAAACGGATAACTGACAGAAATTAGTGATTAAGATTCCCAGTGAAATAATTGGCAACATTAATAACTTATTTAAGAATAATTGCGTCAACAACCTGTTTCATTGGAAAAAAGTGAATCGAATATATTAAGTTCACTGTGAATCCTATAACAACGAGAGTAAGAATACAATCAGTTATCAGGGTGTCCGCGCAAATTTTAATGAAAATTTTCAGGTGTTTTCCAGGGAAATTTACCAAAAATCAGAGGTCAAATTTGAACGAAAATGTTCAGACTTTCTGCAAGGAAATTTTACTCAAATACACGCGTCAAATTTAAAGGAAAAATTCTGGGGAAAATCTACCCAAAGTTCTGTGCTAAGGACCATGCATACCATAAAATTAATATTATTGAAAAAGATGTCAAAGTTGGCGTGAAATTGGCTGAATTTTTAAGGCGCAGGTGATTCGAAATAAAAAATACCAATATATGCATCAGACGGCTACATTATATTTCTCGAAAAAAATGAAAAGTTCGACAACTGTTCATAGTTAACCATACCACGCAGTTCGGTCTCATTCATGTTGTATACGTTATGATAGGAGACTCTAGTCACTGTAATGTTCTAAAAACAAAAAAATTGTATGAGAATGAAGGTTATATTTGTAACAAAAAATAGACATATGAAAAATAAAATTTGGAAAAATTGGGAACACTTCAACCATAGAGTAAGTATGACTTCAACAACTTGCAATTAGTGTTTTATTAAGTCTCATAATTTCCATGAGTTTTCCAGGATTTTCAGGTTTTCCAGGGCAAAGTTTCATTTTCCATGAGTTTTCCAGGATTTCCAGGGTAAAATTCATCTTCCAGGTGTTTTCCAGGTTTTCAAGATTTTCCAGGGAGCGCGGACACCCTGAGTTATTCTGAAAATTTACAGGGACAGTGATTGCTAAGTTGGGAAGGGATAGCCAAATATTATTTTGTTATTGAAAGTGTGATAGTCTTTCTTCGATCTTTTAAAAACTGAACATGGGTGACGACCGCTGCTTGCACAACAGGAGTGAAACTAACAATGCGTTATCCAAAGATCAAGTGAATATGTTGCATCGATTGAATCTATGTATCCAAATTTGACGTTCTGCGTCATCACATCTCCTTAAGTTGTTGATGATTGCGGTTAACTGAGGCATCAGATGTGCGTCTATGTTAGCAAGATTGACTAGACACACAATGAAGCAGTCATTGAGACAAGGTTGAAAATTATAACGAATTGCACCTTTAAGTATTCAATCATTGAATGTTAATTTTTCAAAGTGGAGATTCATTCCAAAAGTCATTCTGCTAGTTATTTGGACATTGCTCTTCCAAACAAAGTAATACAATACATCTTTTATTAGGTTTTTGTGGAAATAACTAAGTGATTATCTTTTGGAATTAACCATTCATCGCAATCCGAACTGAAGTAACTTAGGCCAATAACATTAACTACATCGTAGAAGGTTGGACTTCCGCAGCACCTACGGGTTGGACACAGCGCAAGGTAGAACCTCCGTATCACCTACGAGCTGGACACAACGCAAGGTAGAACCTCCGTATCACCTACGAGCTGGACACAACGCAAGGTAAGACCTGCATAGCACCTGCTTGCTGGACATCGCGCCAAGAGCACCTGCCTGTTGGACATTGCGCCAAGTAGGACCCACAACATCTCTGGGCTGGACATTGCGTCAAGTAGGACCAGCGTATCACCAGCGTGCTTGACAAAGACAACACGAAAGACACATGAAGGTATGTAATTTGCGTATTTCTAGCTATTTAGCTGCTGGCAATGATTATTACAATATCATCATTTTAAATTACTCAAAATGCAAGAAGCGGCTGTCTATTGTCAAGAACTTACAGAAGTCAAACATCGTGCAAAACAGAATCAGATATGAAATTTCATGCTATAAGCGATTACACTGCATTAACATATGATTCTGACTCGTCAATTGCTACGAAAACCAAAAACTCTTCGGTATACCTGTAGAACAATAATATAATTGATTGATTTGGTAAGATTCTACCTTGTAACAGGAAACCTCATAATCAACTAACGAAAGTGAGAAGACGACAGATCAAGGATATAAACATCCATTTACTAATTGAGAAATCGTTTCCATCTTTCTCCATCTATTACGTAGTCGACTTGACAACAAATTACAAATCTCTAAGTTACTGAAATAATATCGGCAAATGTGAAATTTCATGAAGATTTCGATGAGTGCACAATGCATACAGATTTTGAACAAGCAACTTTAACGAATCATCTTAGCGGACGGCATATGTTATTACCAGAAGCGAATTCAAAAAATTGGAAATTATAGAAAAAAGATAGCTTGATGATTAGTGAATTAGAGTTAAAAAAAGCTGAACATTAAGCACCCTACGTAATATGGAATTGAGTTCGTCAAAATGGCGACTTCGTCATTGAAGGAAAGTAGACGATTTGCAGTTGAGACAGTAATGAACCCAAAGTCAGACATTATGCAGGCAAAGTTTAATTATGCTGCACAATGTTTCGTGCAGGTTAAACCTAATAAATAAATAAAAAGCTCAGCAGCTGCTTCAATCACGCTTTCCAGCTGGCATGCAATAGTAAGAAATTAATGCAGATTACATACATCTCACTGAATAATTAAGCGCCACCTGATTGGTATTTATCCCCTTAGATTATCACCATCTGAAAATAATCACTTATGTCGCATGCCGGTACATAAACTAATAAAGCAGAAACACTGCATGTCGATGTTTCAGGGCAAATGGTCTTTTAAATGCAAAAATGTTCAACCGGTAGACCGATCGGAAGAAAATTAACCAGCTGATCATAACATGTTTATAGAACTTATCCACAAATACTGTGTGACAGTATACTGTAAAGTATAATTTGTCACTGAACATCAATTTCAGCATTCTGTTAAACTTTAAGCCAATGTGTAAAAAAACTGAAATTGAATAAAAAAATTCCTTATAATCATTATAAAATCAAACGGACTCTACTCGGAACAAAGCAGAGAATCTCAATCTCACCTTTATCTGATTTAAATATTTTGATTTACTACATTTCATTTTGAAATAGCTCTTAATACCCCCCCTCCGGAAAATGATCGCATAACAAATTTACGCGTGTATCAGCTTTCTAGAATTGACTGGATTGTGAAATATATATAGAGATAGCGAAAAGTAAAATGTGACAAAACAGTTTGATCATCAACAAAATATCAAGCGCCTTGCAGAATTCTAGTGCATCAACTTTTGAATTATGTTCAATTAAAGCTAATTCGTTGACAGTTTCGTTTCGACCTGAACAATGCTAAATTTTCAGTCGTAAGTGGAATTTATGAATAGAATAGAGAACTGCGAAATTCATGAATTTTAAGGAGTTTATAGTAGAATGAAACAATGAGTGACTGTGAATATCATTCCTCGAAACTACTGAAGTCGATTGCATTTGCGTTTGATTGTTTGAAAACGTTCTATTTTGCTGACATTTAAGTTATCGACCTTTCAAATGTTACGATTCACATGCATTGAATTCACGAATGTAAATATCAAGCATACAGATCTGACTACAGATGCGTACCTAATCAGACACAATCTTGAAGTATTACAGAGAATCGAAAGTGGCTTTCCTGTTTCAATATACAATAAAAAAAACATTTCAACATTCAACTTGTACATGTCAAGAAATCAAGAGAAGCTTCATTATCAAAAATCATAACCGTGAAAAAGCTTTGAAATTGTACATTATCAACATTTATCGGAAAGCAACAATAAACATCATAAACATTACAGATAACTATCTTAAATCGAACGAAATACCGGTACATGAACAGTGAAACGGGTTTTTCATCGATGTAGCTATTGCCGAGACTAAAATTGAACATAAGAAGCCTTCCGGTTTCCTTATCATCGGCATGCACCAATTAACAACAAATCCATTGCAATATTCAATCATGCAGTCAAGATGAAAACAATTTTTCCTCAGTTTTAAGTCGGATCTTGCAAGTACTCGCATATACATGGTGATAATATAATCAATAATGATCGATGTGTTCAATAATGCTATATAATGACAATTTTGATGTATATGAAACATACATGGTAAGCGGAAAGTCCCTCCCCGATTTCAAAACTTTGTAGTTTTAAGGTAAATAGATTTCTATGTCTACGTTCTCCCTTAGTGTATTAAGCTTCCCCTAGGTCAAATAAAGCGAATAAAATACAAAACGAAAAAAACGAATAAGTTAAAAACCTAAAATCTCTCTGAGTCTATCTATGCTTAAAAGGATTCGGATTCCATTTCCAGGAAGGATTATCTCTAAAAGCAACCAGGTGTTGTAAAAATTTGATGGTTTTGATGCGATTAAGTGTCAATGCAATGACGAACTTCTGATTCTGAACTCAATGCACATTTCAAATTTGTCAGCTCTGTAACATATGCACAGGGTTTGAACCATTGTGCTATGGTGCGGCTTCATTCACATGCTCCTTTTCAAATGAACTCGAATGGTAGAATGTTCCTTATTCAATTGACTGGAGGCATAAAAAGTGAAATTGAAGATGATCATTTAGTATGTGATCGATCGCTTCTGTTGCCAGTGTCTTTGAGCTACCTGCAACACTCGAAATGTCTTTTCCGATGTTGATGGTTGCGAATCATGCGTCTTGCAGTTGACAGCATCGTGAAATGAACATAAATATTCACTCTTTCGATTTCAATTCAAATTTCCAAAACATGCAATCAGTAACTAATGCACACCTGTATAAATTGTTCTAATCAATAGCAAACAATGTGAATGAAGCTATTCAAATTTGAGCGTTGATCTCTGATCACAATTGCATGACATGACCAATAGTCCGTAAATGTCTGGACTACAATGGTCTTCGTCTAGTGACATGAGCCTACGTTTCAAACTTGCACCTATTAGCAACGTTCTTTATTGTATTGGCACTTAATTAAACTAAAGTCATCAGAAGCTTAAAACACCTGGTTGATTTTAAATAATATCCTTCCTAGAAATGCAGTCCGAAAAGCACACACTTTATCATAGACTCAGACAGAGTTGATAAGTCATAACTCTTTCGTCTTTTCGTTAATCAGTCGTTCCGGGATGTGAATGCATAGCCATTGAAATAGTTGGTCAGTTTACTCGATACCAGTTTCGGTCATCTGCACATCTTAGTTTGTCTTTTTGCAATGCAATCAATAAATACCAGCAGTAAAGAACAAATTCTGCTGGAGCTTTAATCATAGATCACGTGCGCAGCTCACTCTCTGGCAGCAGTTCAGAACTGATTTTCGTTAAACGCAATTCAAAATTCATGTTTTTCGTCATCAGTTTGCAAAAATGATGAAATCGTTGATAACATACAGTTTTGCTTTAAGCGTAATATTCCCTTTTTGATCCAATGAGCTGGATCGAATGATCCAATGAACAATTATACACTGAATATAAGCCCCTTCGCTTAAGTAAAACAGCCCGTACGAAAATAATTTTGCAATTCATTAATGTTTCATCTAATGAACATGTAATGTTTCATTAATGACTAATGAAATTTCAGCATTTCATGACAAAGCATTAATGAAAATACTAAGGGTTCATCTAATGAAACATTAATGTAAGGTTCATTAATGAAAACTGCAATGGTTTCATGTAATGTTTCATTAATGAAACATTAATGTAAAGTTCATTAATGAAAATTGCCATGGTTTCATGTAATGTTTCATTAATGAAACATTAATGTAAAGTTCATTAATGAAAATTGCCATGATTTCATGTAATTTTTCATTAATGAAACATTAATGTAAGGTTCATTAATGAAAACTGCAATGGTTTCATGTAATGTTTCATTGATGAAACATTAATGTAAAGTTCAGTAATGAAAACTGCAATGATTTCATGTAATGTTTCATTAATGAAACATTAATGTAAAGTTCATTAATGAAAACTGCCATGATTTCATGTAAAGTTCATTAATGAAAACTGCCATGATTTCATGTAATGTTTCATTAATGTATGATTTTTGTGATGATGATAATGTTTCATTGAGTATCTCTGTATGACTAATGTTCTACGATCTTTTGACATGCCAGCCGTTTATTCAGAATTTATGCACCTGATGAAGGCTTCGGCCGAAAATTTGTGCGATACTTCTAATAATGATTTATTCGAGTTCCGCAATTTTGACTTAATTATCGACTAAACTCGATGGCTACTATCATCAATCAATCAGACCGGCGGGGAAGAAGCCGTGAATTTTGGCTGGTATACAAACTGATCAATGTCACTAGTCATATATACTTCTTGAAGGAATGCAAACGTCATGCAATTATTCCATCAGGATTGAAGTGCTCTAATCCACTTGCAAACACATTTCCTTCAGAAAATGCTACAAAACTACATACTAAACACCAACGGCAATGATTGAACTTGCTGATTCGTACCTTAAACGCACGGAGATCTGTTTTGTGCAATTCTGCTTGCTATCCTTTATCTTCTTTGGAGAGTAACATCATTACTGGAGTCTCTCATCGTTTGAATATTCGAAAGAAGAGTAAACTTCATAACCTGTTGAAAGCACGGGACACTGACAAATCCTCTGGTAATTATTCCGAGACGCATTTTCCTCAACAACCTACTGGATTTGTCAACCGATCAAGCATTGAACTTTCTGAGCAGCAAACTCAAATTCTTACGCTAGGCCCAAGCTACGTTCCGTATGTCAATCAAGTTACTCAGTCTGATATCGACAAAGCTCTGGGCAGTGTACAATACATGATAGATCGACTTCGTGCCAAAAGGCTACGGATGCTACGGATGCCCACCGGAAATGACGGATAATTATGAATTTGAATGTCATTTGAAATCTTTATGAGTGTTGGATTTTCGAATTTGCTCAAGGACGTTGATCATTGAATTTCAACAACGACAAGAACGTCTACAACTCATCAAGTAGCTTGCATATCAGAAATGAGAAAAGACTCTTGTATTGCCATCTTGCCTAGTGATAAGACAAAACGTCTCGTAGTAATGGATCGGCCTGAATATGAACAGATGATTGAAGAGGAAAGTAGAAAGCACTCAGTTATTTCATTCAATCCCTTGCCATCCTCTATTCAAGCAAAATTTAACAAGAAGTTGGCCGATATTGCCAAAAATTATGTTGGTACAAATTTGGAATCCATCTTTACAGATCTCAAATGCAGTGAACCATTACCAGGATCAATATACTTACTGCCTAAAGACCATAAACCTGGTCTTTTGAAGGGCCGTCCTATCATTTCTTCAAGTGATGGTGCTACTAAAAGTTTATCCATATTTATTTCTGATTTATTTACGGAACTATTACAATTTGTGCCGTCTCATTTGCAGTCAAGTTCACAATTTGTCTCATTTTTGACATCCTTTTGATTTTCCTGACGAATGTTTGATGGGTTCCTTAGATGTAGTCAATTTGTATGGATCGATACCGACTGTGGATACTGATGCATCACGTGGCATTATAAGTGTGGCTACTGAATTTTATGACCATCATCGCAGTTCCTCGTCTTTTTCGCATTTATCTCCTATCCATCTCAAAGAATTATTGGAGCTTTATTTACATACTGACAATTTTGTGGCTGATGATAAGTTATTGCATCAGAACATGGGATTGGTTATGGGTAGTAGTGCTTCGCCTCCCTCAGCTATTGTGCATATGCACTACATTGAAAATCTTGTTGCGGAGTCTGTACCTAACATCAAGTTTTGGTACCGCTACATCGATGACATTTTTGTTATTGCAACTGATGTTTCACAAGAACATCTTCTTCGTCTTGTGTGTGGTATTTCCCCATTTATCAAATTTACATTTGAAGGATTGTCGGATGATAATACCATAGATTTTCTGGATGTGAAAGTGTACACAACCACGCATTAGAACTGGTTTACATATTAAATCACTTCATAGCGGCTGTGTCATGCCTTAGTCATCTTTCGTTCCCTATTCACAAAAGATTGGTGTACTTATTGGTGAACGACATCGTTTATGTGGGATCTGTTCAGACCAAGAGATGCTCCATGATGCTCTTAGTACTCTTGGACTACGATTCCAGGATAATGGTTTTCCGGAGCATATTGTCCGCAGATACTTGATCAATGAGCGACCTGGAAGAGCAAGGAACTTTTCAAACGGATTTCACTCAAAAGTAAAACTATTTTTGCCTTATCTTGGGGATAAGTTCTGTAATCAATCTCGACGTCTCCACAGGCTTAATGGATTTGATTCAAAAGTGCATATTATTTTCAGAAACAAACCACAACTTTCGCAATCCCTGCAACCAAGACGTGGTTATCGTAGATGTGCCGATAACTTTATTTCATGCAAATGTGCTTCGAAACCTGGTGACTGTTTCTCAAAATTTATTGTTTATGAGATTTGTTGCAATTTATGCCAACGTAAATATATTGGTGAAACCTGCAGAACTATGTATTCCAGATTCAGTGAACATTTGAGTGTGGAGAATTCCCCAGTATTTAAGCACATGTTTGATGTTCACCATATGCGCTTTTCTCGCTCATCAGCCTCCATACCACTCTATTGGAGAATTGTTGAACGCAATTTACGCCATCCAAATGTTAGGCGTTCAGTAGAGGCTTTCCACATACGTCGACTACAAGGCAATTTGATGAATGGATGCCTTGGGCGTGAGTTAGACATATGTAATTGATATGCTGACCTCCTGTTCTTTTTGCACCCTTTTTTTGTTTGTTCCTGTGTTTTGTCTCCCTTTTATATTGTTGCTGTTTAGTATTATTTATTTTTATTTATTTTTTTCATTTTGATATTATAATTTTTTTGTTTATTTATCTATTGATTTATTTATGTGTATGTTTTTCATATTTGATTAAGTTTATTTAATATGGTTTTGTAAATATTGTCATCGTTGTACAATGTTTTATTCAGTTCTTGCCTGTCAGCATTTTGGCATTCTATTTTATCTTTCACACTGTGAAAATGCCAGTGTCTTCATGTGTATTTCAGACAGTGACAATGCCAGTATCAATATCTATTCCATATCGATTCCACACCCTGACACTCTCTGTATGACTAATGTTCTACGATCTTTTGACATGCCAGCCGTTTATTCAGAATTTATGCACTGATGAAGGCTTCGGCCGAAAATTTGTGCGATACTTCTAATAAAGATTTATTCGAGTTCCGCAATTTTGACTTAATTACAAAGTTTGAAGTTGCTACAAAAAAGTGTAATGACTTCTTACAATTTTTTTCAAACAATGTGACCGAAGATCCAGAATGTAACAAGAAATTTGACAAACCGCATACAGAGTTAAAAGAAAACGAACTGAAGCGAAAGATCAAGGAATTACGAAAGGAAAACGGTAAGCAGTTATAATGCTTTTACTATTATAGTACAGTAGCGTGGCTGCAGTTTTGTATTCATAATTAGATTAATTAACAACATTAATTTACAAGCAGTTTATTTTATGCGCATATAATTCAAATTAGCGATTTCAGATCGTTCACACGAACACGAATGACCTTGAATATTTAGCGCGCAGCATCGCCTGAAGAACTGTTTGCTCATTAACACTTTTTCTTCTGTTTTATGATAACTTTATATAATTTGTGACTTCATTGTTCGTTTTAATGCTGTGAGACTTTTTGGGTAAAGCGCTATATAAATTTGTCTGGATAAAATAAATAAATTTAAAAAAGTCAAATCACAATTACTAACATACCATGAATTCATGCATTGAATGCTGCCTGTATTTTGCAAGGTGATGATAGTGAATTCTCTGTCAGATACCATTGCTCTAGAAGCCTTTAAGCAATCAGTTAGTGATGATTCTCATAACATATCAAATGTAAGTAACAGTATGGTATGTTCAAGTAATGCTTACGAGTATAGATATCAAATTATGATTCTACTCGTATTAGCTCAATACCAAAGCAGTTAAACGCGTTTTCTTCTGTTTTTCTGTAGCTGCTTAATGGGAATAGACTTTTACATCAATTGAAAATTACTTTTAAATTGCAAACCTGTTGACAAATAGCAACGTGCATTGAAAACATGCATGCATGTAGACCTACTGCAGTTCACATGCAGACCTAAACACCGCATAGTGCACTTAGTTATAGCTGAAGTAATGTGTCATTGGCACACAGTATTGTGACAAAATATCATAAATAGAGAACACTATTGCAAATAATACTGACATTTAATATAATCACTAGAAAAAAATTGTAGTTTCCGGTCGGCCTAAAATCAAAAATAATTGAACAAAAATATGCAAACTGGGTTACCGAGAATTAATGACCCAATTTTTTTACCTCTACAATAAACTGAAATAAATTCTTGAAGCGGGTATATGACTACAATTGTGCGTGCTAATGTAGGAACATGCACATACATGTAACAGTTGTAGGTTTTCATTCTATCCGATATCGAATATCAAATGGATTTTTTGGAGAAAATTCAAATTTCAATTTTAATTCAAAAGCACTTCGTCACAGCATTTAAACGCATGATCGTCATACCAGTGATTTACCAAGTGTATTAAAAAGGGTTCCGTCTTCTTTTCAGCAACATCAAAGTTGACATTAAAAGACTTGGAAGAACCGGCAATCGAGGAATTGTGAGAACATTTGACGCATGCTGTCTGTATTTGTAATGGGTAACTCTTTTAGAGACAAGTAGATAGTGTTAGGTAGATACGTAGTGCATGTACTTTGAAATAAAAAGTGTCATACAAACTTGATGATGGTATTCTTTTTGTTAATAATGACACATTATATAATGTAGGATCATTCTAGAAATAATTATGGTGCATTATCGCAGACCACAAATGAAAGTACCGGGGAGCATTAATGAAACATTAATAAGAACATTTATGAAATAGCATTAGGGACAACGTTGAAGCAGTACTAATGAACACTAAGCAGGAACACTAATGAAACAGTACTGCGGGAATTAATGAAGTAGCATACTGTGAGAATTAATGAAACAGTACTGGGAACATTAATGAAACAGCACTGTGAGCATTAATGAAACAGTACTGTGAGCATTAATGAAACAGCACTGTGAGCATTAATGAAACAGTACTGGGAACATTAATGAAACAGCACTGTGAGCATTAATGAAGCAGTACTGTGAGCATTAATGAAACAGTACTGGGAACATTAATGAAACAGTACTGTGAGCATTAATGAAACAGCACTGTGAGCATTAATGAAACAGTACTGGGAACATTAATGAAACAGCACTGTGAGCATTAATGAAACAGTACTGGGAACATTAATGAAACAGTACTGTGAGCATTAATGAAACAGTACTGGGAACATTAATGAAACAGTACTGTGAGCATTAATGAAACAGTACTGTGAGCATTAATGAAACAGTACTGGGAACATTAATGAAACAGTACTGTGAGCACTAATGAAACAGCACTGTGAGCATTAATGAAACAGCACTGTGAGCATCAATGAAGCAGTACTGTGAGCATTAATGAAACAGTACTGGGAACATTAATGAAACAGTACTGGGAACATTAATGAACCATGCGCATGCTCCATGTAATGTAAATGCTAATGAAATACTAATGAAACATTACATGAAATACTAATGAAACATTAATGAAAATACTAATGAAATGGCTAAATTTCCGTAGACAAAACATTAATGTTTCATTAGTGGTTTCATTATACTGTTTCATTATATTTTACATTAATGTTTTCCAAAAATTTTTTGTACGGGAGGATCACAGTTTTAAGCTGCTTGTCTAAATCGCAACACAACATATCTGTTCGAAGAAAAAGTTCAGCGACGAGGTGTTAAGGTATGCTTATTAATTACAGCAGCCGATAGTTTTCAGCCACAATGACTGCATCCTCACGGCAGAATTTTATTGCATTAATTTTGATTGTATTTTAGTAAAATATTTCACCACCACGTCGATTAGCTTTTAGTTTGAATATCATACACTGATCTACTTGATCACAATTTTAGTTAAACAAATAGCTGTTTTTTTTATTATTGACTTCGAAATATAACAGTTTGAATCATTCCTGCATAACTGAAGAGAACTCATTACTGAGAAACAATAAATACACACAAATTAACTCCGAGAAAAGGCTACACCATTTCGTGAAAGTACTGACGGCGCAAGTAGTAGTCGGACAGTCTACTGAGATGACATGAAAAATTTCGAAACGAAGTGACTTGCTTCCTTCGACAAGTGGAAATAGAAATGTTGTAGTCCTAATTCAGGTGCTAATTAAAGGAGTAAAGCAGACTGCTGAGTAATAATTAATGTCGCTCTATTTTCATTTTTTTTAAATGATCAGGCCGTCCTACCCTACCGGCAAAATTTATTTGATGTTGCAAAAACATTTATCAATATTTTTCTAAAATACTTCTTTTAAGGAATATACTTCAATACTAAATTTCTACTGGATGATTGGACGACCGAATTGGCAAATTTATGATTTCATCAGAGAATTATTCCAAATAATAACCAGAGTGATTTTGAATAATCTAATTTGAACTGTAGCTTTCACACCAATGGAAGACGAATTAGACAGGAAGCAAAGTGGATGGATGGGTGAGAGCAAACAAAATTGAATTGTCCCAAGTCGACATATTCATACAAACTTACACTAGCACACAAGATGATGAAGCTGAAAGTTTTGAAGCTGGAAACAACACTTGTCAATTTTGTTTCGCCTTTTCTCTCGCACTAACTCATCGCAAATGAAGACCTCATCGTAATAGTCTGCCAAATTTACCATTCGATTATCATACGATTTGCTATTTACTTTGATTTCAAGCGGAATAATTTGTCTTAACGGCAATATTATCCATGAAAATCACTCGATTCGATGATGTCTAAAAATAAATGCTGCATGTGATCAGCATATAAGTCAAAGAATTTTATACTTAATTCAATTATTAGAATGGATCACAGTTAAAAAGAGGACTTCTTTCCAAAAGACAGACCACATCTGATCAGATTTTGCTAGATAATGATCATTTTCGCTACAGATTACATGTGTTTTTTAAATTCTTATGGCAACTCCTACGGAAAACATTAAAAAGGTGGGAATTCGCATTATATCCATTAAACGTTGTGCCCGTTTAGAGCACAAAAATTGAAATTTGTAACATTCCTTGATCGCTCTACCAGAAAATGCAGTCTGAAACGCTGACCTGACTTCGTTCAAATCCCGATAATTATTCTTGATATGACTCTGCCAAATAAACACGGACTATCTATTAAAGATGCAAGAAAAGAAGTTCAAGCTCTACTTGGTGACTGGCATTGTCAATATTTTTTCAATACCGCACTGGTCTTCGTGACGCAGCGGTTAAGTGCTTGGCCTCGTGATCTTTCGGCTACGGTCAAGCCTTGAAAGTGTCATTGGAACTAGAAGATCGAAATGCTCCAAATTCAAGTCTGACTAGTCAGCACCGTCCAAGCCCCAGTATGGGGGAGTAGTAGTGACGTTAAACCACCTTCTCATCTTAGGAAATATAAAACTTACTACTTGAAATTAAATGAAACATTAACATAGATGATCTTCAATTACTTGAGTTCGACCGAATATGAAATTTCAACTCTTAATAATCAACTGACCGCTGCTACTGTAATTCGTGGATATTCGACATTATTGAGGTAGAATGAACTCCGTTTTAGCAGCATGGTAGATTGAAATGATGAAATGAGAGCAAAAGCTGCAATAAATGCTAATAACTATTATATTCTTTCTTTTATCCACCCAATATTTCGGCTGTCACGGTGATTTCATTGCTATGATCCTTGCACGCATTGCCACATTTACCATAGACATTTTGGTATTTTTGAAAATCACACGAATTCAAATTTTGCAAGCCTTTGCTTCCATGAAGTACCTCTCTGTTTAGGCTATGACAGCCGAAACATTGGGTGAATAAAAAAAGAATATGATAGTTAACATATCTTGCAACTTTGGCTCTTACTTACTTTACTTTACTTTCATTATATTCGAAAATTATTATTGCTATTGATCGACCTGTTTTCTTTAATATCATGATTTGACAGAAGACAAATGCGAATTTTCGATCGCTGCAAATGTGTTTCAAAATAAATAATTCAACTGTCTCTTAGAAAGCACGCTCAAAGAAAGCGGTTCATTACAAGAAAGGCGACCTGTCATGCGCATCGTTCGACACGAACTGTAAGGTTATAGAAAAAGATGATGAGCAAAGAGACTTTCAAAGTCATTCATTACTTGAAACTACATTTAGCTCGAACTTCATTTTTGAACTACGACATGCAATCCGATGACTGTTTAACTCAATCGAGTTTCTACAAAATCTTCGTCACATCGTGATACAGCGCGGTTCATTTTAGCTACAATCGGTTGAAGGTTTCATTGACTGACTAAAACATTTGTGCAATGTACATGGAAGTGAGTAAACTGACTATAAAGATGCCTCACATGAGACTGGGCGAGAAGCTCCTTCATGATGAATGAATCGTAGATATTTCGGCCTTCACGAATCCGCTCTTCGTCACTTTCAAGTTGCTCGAATTTTCTGATCTGAAATAGCAATTGATTTGCACTTGAGCGAAAGACAACGATTACCATTACCAGCATTGCACCAATTATCATACCATTTACCTCTATTTTAGTAACAAAGCACTTCCACTTATTAAAAAGGCTGATTATGGCAGAGTAGCTGGCTATACAACATTTTTGGGTTTTCCTTTATTGCGAAATTTCTAAGGATCACAATTATCATACTTTCTATATTGTACGAAAATGGTTGATATCGGAGGAATTTTTCAACGAGTGAGGTGCTGTTGACTGTCTATATTATACCAGGCGTCTTATCTTAGTCTGAAAATGTCCGTCTGCAGCAGCTGAACGGCCTCGTTATATCGAGTACATCTCTCGTCGCAAGTTTCCCCCACATCATTATTAACAATGTCCGGAGCTCTATTCCGTGAAAAATATTTTGCCAGTTTAAGATCTTCAGCGCCAGAGAATTGACCAGCATTGAATGGCCTTTTTACACAGCAAATCAATTAGCACAACGCAGCAACCGTCCACATGAAAACTGACACAACCACCATTGATCTGTAAATGTCTTTATTTAAGGTGTTCATTTTCATTTTGCAAATGGTGGAGAGTCAAGAGTAAATTTTGCGTGACACTTAGCAAAACACTGCAGAAAACACACATCAGAATTATTGATGACTCTACACAAGGCAGCGCACTTCTCGTTTATTCAAATTAGGCTCTTTTGCTTTTCAGATCACTATTGAGGACAAAAATGACCGAAATTAGCTGTTGGCTTTTGTAGCCCCAAGGCATTATTCCAGGTTTTGTCCATCTATTATCATGTCAATGAAGTCAAAGCAGAAAATCAAACTAAAAAATAAATTTCGATCATCTCATCATTTGAATATAAGAAAAACAAGCCTCTTAAATACATCCCTCAAGGAATTCATTAGTATAGTGCAACCGTGCAGGCTACTTGCACGCATTACATTATCATTGAAAGATAAAGACTATAGGGCATTTCCACGCGAGAAATTAAAAAATGTCAAAATTTCAAGTTCCAATTTTCGCATGAGCATCTCATACACATATTATGAAATTTCAAATTCTATTTGTCTGATCAACTTGCTGATAAGTTATTCGACACAGTAACTAATTTAAAATAATGCAAATAAATCTTTAAAAAAAGGCATGATTTTTATTGTAATTACTTGATCACTTTTATGACATGCTTGAGACTGATAAGTTTCGACATAAATACTTTGTTGAGTCCTCACGGCTAATAACTTTAATATTGAGATACTTCAAATCCAGTAAATTTGCATTTACTGCATTGTGCATCTAGGCCTATTTCATAGTCGTTCAAAAAGTGATTCCGTCACGAAAAAATACTAATTATGCATCTCACAAGACTAGATTTAAATATTTTTCTTTGAAAATCTAGATTCTCTGCATTCACTCGATAGGAAATAAACTAGATTAGGCTAAGTTTTTTCTCGGGTATGTATAAAGTAGTAATGGAAAAATGATTCCGTCACGTGACGGAATTGCTCGATGGAATTGCTGGAAAAATAGAGGAGGCTTCGAGTTCACATTGCAAACATGAAGAGTATGAGGGGAACTAAGAGAGTTATACACGTAAGCATGTGCGGTAGCGGATAATTTCCATGTGTTTCTGTAGTACATGTCATTGCATTTCACAGGGAGCCAGTAAGAGTGTAAGGCCTACACGACATGATTGTGTTGATGGCAATCAAAATCAAACTCAAGAAACATTAGTTCTAGTAGCAGTGACTACTATCTATTAGCTACGTTTATGTTAAATGGACAACCAAGAAGCGTATCTCTGCTCAAAAGAACATGAAACGGGACTTTACATGACTTTTTGAAAACGTCATTGGTGACAAAATACGTTCTGAATGATTGCTTAATGCTTGACTATAAATTTAGCGGCAATGTTCCCTATTTCCCCTTCAAACTCATCTATACATTAACAAAAGCTCTCATTTGATGTCTTCATCAGCCAATGATTTAACGGTGTCGATCCTCCAGACTTCTCCAAGAAAAAAGGTGCTTCTGAGTCTCCTCATCTAGATTCATTAGTTAGCGGACGGAAATGTCTTTTTTTGCAGGATAAAATAATTTTCCAAACATGCCATTGACTGCCGCGGAGCGTCAACAGAGAGGATGTGACAGAGTTCGGACAGACTTAAATTTGCATAACACTTATTAAGAGAGAGAAAGGTCTAGAAAAGCTAAACGATGGAGTACTATGTCTGAAAACGGAAAAAATAAACTTAAAAGGAGACATAATGAAGCACAGAAACGGTATCACGAGAAACAACAAAACAAAGGAAATAGTAACACCACACATTCCTATACTCCTCAGTCCATAGATAAAGCCGTAAAACGTGCCATGAATACACTTCCAGATTCACCTAATAAGCGCAGACCATTTTGGTAGTTTTGACAGTAAGGGAAGGATTCCAGATCAAGGAGGCACCGAATGCACTAGGATCAACTTCCGTTCAGGGGCTAGAAGACAGTGTTAAGGGTCAAATTATTGACTTTTTCAAGAGATGACATATCTCGTGATGACATATTTCTACATTGCTCCATCTAGGGATGATACTGACTGCATTTCTGAGGCAAGCATATGGAAACTGCCGAAGCCTGTCAACAGTGAAAAAGGGAGAAAGTTCGGTCTCCAATTTACTATCTCCGCAATTCGTAGAGGACTACGATATTTTGACATGATTTAACATTTTGAATACATTATTTTTTCAAACTTGATGATGCAACCGTACCGGTAGGCGTACCTAATATTGCACGCAATTTGTTGTTGAGAATCGGATAAAATACATATCTGGATGCCACTACTAGCAGTGATTTTTCATTCTGTAGATGGGTCTAGTAGGCCTACTTGTATAGGGTGCAAATAAGTCTAAGAATGTTGACTTCCGTGGCGGCTCAGGTTGTAAACATGACATGTTTTCATGGTTGGATGAAATACATTGACAATTCTGAATGGCATAGAAGAAATCATTTGAATTTGTAGGAGCAACTCGGAGAGTGATTCCGTCACGATGACATCTTTGACTAACACAGACCATACTAAGAGAATAAACAACATCTGAACTAAATATTCATCCATCCGTATATACATGCCCAACCATCAAACATACTGAGAGCATATGCGAATTGGACCTCTGGATTCGCAGACTTTTGCCTCGGTTCACTTAAATTAAAAATTGAAAAATTCTCTGCGTAATTCCGTCACGAAGAATTCATGATTTTGAAACATGCCTCTAAAAAATCTAAATCCTTTTTTGACATCTGAATACCACAGTAGAATTCTTCAGTCATGCTCTGAGGAAAATAGGACCATGATTTAAACGAATGATCAATGTTTTGCCGAAAAAATTAAAAATGATCCAAAAATAGGTGTTCAAAAGTGATTCCGTCACGCGTGGAAATGGCCTATAACACCTGATACCGATCAAATGGATGTATGAGATCATTGCTACGACAGATAAGAAACTCATATTAACTAAATAGTGTCTCACATAATCATGCAAACTTTGTGAATGATCATCTACGAACATCGAAAGTATACATCAATGATAAGCAGCAGAGTAGAGGAAACATGCTGAAAACATCCGGTCATTTATATCTACTGACAATGAATCGTTTCCATGTAGGATGAATATTCCAATGAAATTACATCTGCGAAATCTGCATCATGTACTGTTAATGCATGCAGTAATCCAGCTATCAGAAGTAGTTGCCAAAACGATCGTTAACACTTGATTATGTGTAAAATGATCTCAGATTATTTTTTGATGTCGATAACTTACTTCAATAATTAATTTTAAGAAGACGTCAGCGTCCTAGGAAATAATTGAAATTGTTGTCATTACTCCTTTCTACGCGCTTTCAAAAAATATGAAAATTTCAATGCGACATGCAAAATCCTATACTCATCACCCGCTAGCCTGGTAAATGTGAGAAAAATGCGCAGCTAATATTAGAATTCAATTTTTAAGTTCCCTTTGCATGGTAGCACAAAATATGCTTTCAATACCTGAATTTGCTTTTTTAATCGATCACCCGGAGATAAATTCTAGTTATGCATTCGTTTTCATTTGTAATATTTTACCGGATGCACAATTATTACAACACTTGATGAGGAAGGATCGACAAGAATGTGTCTGAAGTGTGATGCAGCTAAGTTTGGTGTAAATAAGAGAGGAAGACTGAAGAAAACCTAGTCAGAAATGGTGAAGGAAGACCTAAAAACTGCAAGGCTTTAACCTCAAGACGCGGCCAATCGAGATCTGTGGCGAGATGCTCTCCGAAAAATGGGAAACCGTCCAACCCTACAAGCCGGGACAAGCAGACGTTAAATAGACAGTGAGTGACGATGAGTCTCTCATATTTCAGTGACTGCGTGGGGTGAAAGAGGAACGGGGAAGGCAACAGCTACCATTTTGAATTTCAAACATGGGACATAACTCCCGAAAAATCAAATGCTGACGTCCGATTCATATACAGAACAATTTTAAATTGCAGGCAACAAATTGCCATAATTAGATTTCAGCCTAGTACCGGTAAAATTGGATTTACAGAGAGCAGAGTATCAGTAATCATACTTCGAAATCAAAATCAGTGTGATCATTTAGAAGAACACAGTAAAGATCTAACAGACTTTATGAGCTTTCAAATTCAAACTCGATAATCTCAGAAAGCATTAGATTTGGCCTAATATACATGTAATTCATCTCAACAACACCATGTACGTAGGGCTTGTCACACATGCTTTTGTGCCAACATAGATAAAGCAGCAGACCGAGACGTTTCATGATGCTGTAGCGATCTGATCCGATCGGGAATGGATTCACACTCAGAGAGACAATTGACCGAACGTTCTTCATTATTTCATTATCGATGTGCTTAGTAGTAGAAAACGTCTCTCTCAAACATTGAAAAAATGTGCTGTCAAAGATCTGATTTGATGAATGAAAGAATAAGGGCATTTCACGACGTGGAGCCATCGTCACGGACTGCAGAGCGCACAATTTCCCCGGCAACCTCCAGCTGCTCCGAAATACTGCTGAACTTCTATTGATTTAGTTAAATGTTTTGCAGATTGATTTGTAATTTTGTTTTTCGCATACGAATATATATTTGATATATATCTTCACATGTCGAAGTATCCAAACGATTCTTGATATGAAAATGGATATGAAAATTCTTCAAAAACTTGGAAATAAAACTAATTCTTCAAGTAGGACCTTAGTTAGGTAATCTTTCAGACTCTACTTCCTGACTTTTACCGACATAACCAAAGGCATTTTATTGTCAATGAGCTGTCGTACGCAAACGACAAAAGTTGAGGAAATTATGATCATCGATGCTAGAGTACCGGAAATGATTGTTTCTCAAATTAACTATGTTCATTAATATTCATAATCTCTATTGAATGCTGCCAGCAACTAACAGTGAAGTTATCAGCAATAAAGGCATATAAAAGTAAATTACTTGGGTCATTTTCCTCGTGTCAACTCTCTCTTCTACTTAGGAGTTATGCGATATTATTGAGACTGAAGCATTGCCTTCTCAGTGTTTTGTAAAGATGACATTCCCCAACACTGACGATCATGCCAGAGTACGTCCGAGGAGAGACCATTGAATGTGTTGTAAATTCAACAGTCGGAATTCTGAAGAATCAGAACATTACATAATACTATTTCAAACGCGTGAGATGCATTTAGAGCGGGAAGAGTTTACCACTGAATAATACTTCCATTTGACGAAATTATCATGGAGATAAATTGAAAACAACATCTGCACGCACCCTTGCGAAGATGATTGAAACTAGAAATTCATGAAACTTTATATTCGTTGACTTACCTCTTCATAGAACTGAATCTGAGGCACTTTCTCATCACAGGATTCACAATACTCTTTGAACAATAAATAGCCTGCAATAAAAGCAAACAATAGAATCATAGCCTCAATAAATAAGTTTCTTCCAACGGCTTACCTAACTTCTGGTTGAATATTTTATCGAATGTTACATCACCATTCTTCTCCAAGTGCTTGTGCATAACACTCCGCACACTTAAAAGAAAATGACGGAATGTTTAGCGGAAGTGACACAAAGTTATCTTCAAGACATTATCAAATATTCGCGAGGTTGTTTGAGAACTTATGAGTTAGTCTTTAAACAATCGATCCAAAAAGACGGCATTTTCTCGAATATAACCCGCGGTTTACATGATTGTCTTGCAATTCAAGTGCGGGTTACATTCAAGGGCGGATGGTATGAATAAATTTTCATGCTAGTATTGTATGGGGTCGATTTTTTAGTGATCAAATACAGACATTGCGTGTATTATAATTGAGGCGGACTAGGAGAGGGAAGCACTTTAAAAGAAAGATGAATACTACATTCAGTGACAGCGAACTCGAGACGCAAGCTTTGTTAAAAGTAGAACAAGCAGCTTATCTTGAGTGACGATGTGGTATCGATCAGCATGTTTTTACTGGTCGTTTATATGTTGATTTATATATGAGTAATAATTGAATTGATGTTGATTCTATAATTTCTAATCACTTTGATTAAAACATTCATAAGAAAGATAGCAATAAAAATGTTCACACTGAAAATTATATTTTATGATAGAAAGCACCACCGGAATCAATTATACAATTTCCATCTATGCTATGGTGATCATCCGAAAACCAAGTACTTATGCCAAATGTTCAAAAATACATGTTATAATATACATATACATATAAATATATATACATATAAATATACATAGCCCTTGATTAACAATATATATATATAAAACGCCGAACCTATATGCAGTCACACTCCAAAAGTAGCGGTTTTACAATAAACTAGCAACTTCGTGCGGCCCCCGTTCGAGGATTCTATCCGACAAAAAAACTGCAATTATATTTTGTCGTTCAAGAGTCGACAGTTGAAAACAAAACGTCTACTGGGGCTCTTGATGAACATAGAAGAAGCAATTAGAAAATAAGTAGCCTAGGCTATATACTATAATGCATGATGTCAAAACGAACATTCTTCGTTCTATATATAGAATAATGAATTTTTCAACTTGCGACGAATGTTAGCTGCCTCTTCGACTAAGCAATGTATGTCATGTATACCTTGATGAATCTCTTCTGGCATATCCACTGACCGGGTATGAATTCACAGATTAAGCCATTATTGTACATGCCCAAGCCCGCAAAAATCGAAATGTCCGCGACGGGCCCCACACCAGGGCATCAGAACGAACTACGATTGTAGGACTGACAATTTTTCAACTAGTGGGGAGATGAAGTGCTTCATGACACAACAATATGTTTCCAGGCGAAAGCGTGGTCAGCATAAAGACCGTTCGAAATCACAGTTCGCACCGATATTACAGACATTCATGTTGCCATACGCGATGTTCTATCCACTTAGATTGACTATAGATATGACCAAAATGTTTTATAGCCACCTTCGTCGATGAAAAATAACTATTTTCGCTTGTGAGTGTAAAAAACGAGCATCTTTTCCAAAAATATCTCAAGATGATATGATAGAATTTTATTTAACGCTACTTTCGATTACATGTAGAGGCCAATTAATAAGCAGTTAGCAACAATCTATAATCTTGTAGAAAATGAAGTTCTGATTCCGTCAAAAAATCTTAGAATGTTCGATTGACTACATGGAGTAAAGAAATTAACAAATTTTTCTTTACCATCCAGAAAAACTTGATATTGACACCCCACAGTATACCCTACCCAATCTGTATTTATCAGATGAGGATATTTTTAACAATTGAGGTGAGGATAGCCTAGGAAAATCTCATTTAACGTGACCGCCCAACCACAGCTGGCGGGGTTCTCATCCATTTCTGCTGAATCAACTTTTTGTAACATCATCGGCTGGGTTTCTGACCAAATTGGAGATACAACTTTCCATTTTCATTTTTCCATGCTAAGACCCTTGATCATTTCACATCGATACTATTATCTCTCGGCACATCTTTTCATGCTGAATGAAGCTAGATCCCGTTTAGTGATAATCCACACTTTTAATATTCGCATCTAGTGAGTTTACTACCTTCAACATCCGTCCGTCCGCTTCTAATTTCATTTGACTAATTCCAATAACACAAAGCATCCAATAAATCCAGCTTTCCGTACAATAGGACATGGAAACGAAATATTGCAGCTGTCTCATCTATAAATAGATTACGAGCGACTCCTTTCATTAGCATCCCATTTTGTTGCTGTCAGTGGAATCTGGTTTGAACTACAGAGATATAAATTGAAAATAAATAACATCCGCATGCAGCCAACTAATTCAATAGTCTTGATGCATTGACATTTTTTTACCGACCACTTCATCACCACAATTTATTTCTATGCTAAAGCTATGATTGGAAAACTTTGTCATAGCGGAGACGAGGTTCTTTCTTCTTCAATAAGATGAAAATCTAAAAAATGAGGTGGAATAAGGACAGAAATGGAAAGAAAGGAAAAAACGAGGAAAATGAATACAAGGGCAACTAAATGAAGCTAAATGAAAGAAATACATCTATCAATCAGCTTTAAAGAATTTCATCATTATGATATACATCATGATATTCCACACTGCTTTGTAATGCTACATAAGCTAAGGTAAGCTACAACAAGGACACACTAGTTAATGTTAATTTTGAAACATACAAACTACATACGTGCACATGTGCATGTAGTACAATATACCTGCCAGTGTATGTACACAAAAATCAACTTCCTTTCAGAAGTTTTTATTGGGTCCAGTTGTTCTGATCCGATATAGATAACTAGTGAATTTTTTACCAGTCAAGCAAGATTACACTTATGATGATGAATTTTGGCCTTCACGCTTTTCTAAGTTATTATTTTTGGTTTCGAATGTGAAACTGGACCCAGTCTTGAGTGATGAATTACGTGTCATCCGTAGTTCATCATTATAAGTGCTGAATTTATAACTTCAATTTATTTTCTTTACATTAGCACGCCTGGTTCGTAGAAGTTCATTTATTCCTTCAAGCACTTTTGCCTTACGCAAAATACCGAAATTGCAAGTTGTAAATAGGGCTTACAAACTAAGACACTACAGTGGCGGAGAAGGGCATTTGTTACATCCTTAATGCAACACACGCCAAAAAAAAACATTCTTCTTTCGTAATTCTTTATTTCGGCCTAGTTTTCCCATTATTGATAAGTGCCAGCCAATCACAGCCATGTGCTGGATGCGGAAAAGGCCTCCTAAATCAAGTGGCCGCCATATTTGGATCTGTGATACATTTTTTAACATTTCGATATTCGAGAATTATCCCATTTCATCACACACTGATGGACATAAATGTCACATTGCATCAGATACTGATGGAAAAACAAAGTCAAATTTGACACATGCCAATGAACAGAAATTGACAGTCCTTGATGATCCTTTCATGACAATGAATTGAAATTGAAGCTTCAGTTTTGCACTAGCTGCTGAATTTAAAAAGGCTGAGCATGCAACATGATATTGACAAAACGGGGCAATATCGGGCAAAATCGATGAACCCCTACTGGTCTCGCTTACTACTAAAAAAGCTCATTTATACAGATACACAAACTAGAGGATTTAAGTAACAGGACCTTTAGGTGTCCAATATCTACCCCCACAATTTGAGGTAATAACGAAAAGCCCGGGGTTAAACAAGGCACTTGATTTTAAGTGAAGTGAAGAAATTCCACTCAAGCGTTACAGTTTTATTACAATTGTGATTTGTATTAATTGGCTCTCACTTTCATGATAATCATGGATAAACAAAAGCAATCTGAAGTGTTCAATATAAATCTGTTCACCATATTAATTCGCAGAAAAACCGGAAACTCGAAATTTTGTTTCCAGGTAAGAAATATCACTGTTTTATCGGCTTGTACATATAGCTCTTCTTGAATAACACAAAAATCACCTTAGTCACTTGGCAAAAAGTTCAGAAGACTTTCAGAAAGCTTGGTAGAAGACTTTTATTTCAAGGAATTCGTAATACCGCTTTCCAGTATTAAATACTGATAAACGAAGACTTCTTGAAAATTGATGAATTGCTAGCTCTCTAATATGATCTCTATTACAAGCCTGTTTTACTTTTGTCATTACAGGTGACAACCGTCCTAACCGATGAGCAATTATTACCAAAGTACATGTCATCCAATGAGGTTGCATTTCAGACTTGTGAAGTAATCTATGGGCACACTAAAGGACTTTTTACCCACTTGTTACACGCGGGACAATTCCATGTCGCGTATGCCACGGCGAGTGTGCCTAGTGTTACACACACGACAATTGTCAAAATAATTTATTTTCACATGCGACAGCAAAAAGTATATGAAAAGTACAAAGTACATGATAGTCTATGACTATATAGCGAAAAACTGCAATCAGTAGCTCCATGGAACGCCTGTTAAACACTTCTTAAAAGTGTCGGGAGTGTATTAGTCAGGGAATGAGGCATGAAGACTATTCCAAAGGTATGCCGTTCGAGCAAATTTAACTCTTCAAATGCAGAATACTAATCATAAGTTTAGAAAATATACCTTGACTGTTGTGCATAATTGAAAAGATATTATTTTTTCATTGTTAATTATCGTACAAAAAGTCTACATTTCGGCTATTTACACTGTAGACATTGTCAATGAAAATATTGATCACTGATTTTTTTTATAACTTATTTTCAATCATTGATTATAAAGTATTGAAAGAAACATTTCATTCGACGACCAAGTCGCAGAACTTGTAAAAATTTGCATCAAGAATGTCACATAAGTGCTGACGTTATTAGGTGCTCTTGCTTAGCAGATCACTGGGATTTAAGTGTCGTGTCGTCAGCATATTACATCACCAGCCCACTCAATAAGCAATCTAGCAAGACTATATACAGGAGAGCACAAGGGTTTGATTCTGGATTTCCAGGACATTGTACTTAATTTCAACTCTCGATTCCAATAAAGCACATTCGTGAAATTTCGAGGACTAAATGAAAATCGATTTGAGTAGATTACGAATATTGGCAAATCTATGCTGCTTATCCATCAATAGTATCATTCCGTCGTACAGACAATCTTACCCACAAAAAATTGTAGTAATTGCAGTCCAAAAGAGATTTTAGAGCTAAGTTTATGTTGTCTCTTACTATATCTACTTTGTAATAGAAATGCATTTAAATACACATTTTTTAAGTATTCTCAATAGAAAAATACAGGGTGAGCAAAAACAAAACGTTATTCAAAATTTGTGAAAAACCACTTTGAATTGTTTTTCTGATTTCTTTTTTTAAGTTGACTGTTTCAATTTCTATGGTTTTGTCTTCTATTGTACAACATATGTATGCACCAAATTGATGCTCTAAGTTCAAAACATTCAAATTCATATCATCGGACGAATGGTTTATGTAAATAGGTGTAGTCATTTAGTGCTTCATTCAAGCCAAACTATAGAAACAGGGTTCCTACGCTTTTTCTGATTCAAAAATTAAGGAGATTTAAGGAGATTTTAAGAACATTAATCACTTAATTTAAGTAGGTATGACGGCTCAGTTGGTTAAGTGACCGCACCGATAAGATAATGTACAGAAGATCCAGGGTTCGATCCTCCACCCAGGGAAGTGTAGAAAAGGTGAATTCTCGACTCTCTGATAGTCACATTCTGCTAAGAAGAACGATGTTTGCGGTAGATATAATTCTATTAAATCAAAACAATCGACCTACTGAATACAAAAACAATCGAATACAAAACAATACAATGGAGTCAGAATTTCCATCACAAATTTTGAAAATTGCAATCTCGCGCAGGTTTGGTTGTAACTTGATGATGTGCCGAATGATTCCAGGACTGAAGCATAGGCTTGTGAGTTCGGTCGTCGCTGTTTGGGCAATTCCGATACGTATTTCAAATAATTTGCCAAATGATCCGCGACGATGAGCAAACGTTCTGTAACTACATCATTTTCAAGCCAACGATGGCCACAATACTTTCTCGGAAACAGGCATGAATCCTCTGACGAAAAGTTGTTGGCAGCTTTGTAGTCACCCCGACGAGCAGGAGAATCCTTGAATAAGGCAAAAAGACTTTTCAAAACGCGCTGCAAGTTCCACTCAGTCTCAGCAAGGCCAGATTTGAACGCACCATGGACTACATGGAGTCCACAGGACCCTAACTGCAACAATTGTGGAGCATTAGATCCTTGATAATTGAATTCTCGCCATGACTCGAGTTCTCTCAGCATGGCCCAGTTAACAGCAGGACCATCAAGGGACACTTGCAATAACTGAGATTCAACTCTCAACTTCGAATGCACACTGAGAAAAGCTTCTGAAAGATCTTTAGCACTCGCATGATGGATAAAAGACGATCCCAAATAGCGAATCGCAACTGTTTTAGTTGCAGAAGTACGGCACGTGTTATTGATTCATCACCCACCACGCACCGTCATGAAATCAATCTAAAGTCCAGAAATTAAAGATTTTCAAAAAATTAAGGAGATTTAAGGAGTTTTAAGAAGATTTAAGAAGCGTAGGAACCATGTAGAAAGGAAGGTGAAACTTAATGCATGGGCAGTTACATTAAACAACTTGTCTGAAGCAAGGAGAAGCTACAAGGATGAATTCCATGAGGAAGACCCACCTCCGCCGCCAGTCCATCGCTGGATGAAGAAATTCCTCATGCATGGGATATCAATAAGCGCTGTCGTCCACTGACGGCTACAGGCTAAGATATCTCTTCTTCCATCAAACCGATGATTAAAGACGACCCGAACGTTTCTACGCGTCGTATTAGCAATTAGTAACACATTGGGAGTTTCTCAAAGTAGCGTTGTTCGAAGCATTCACAAGAAAAATCATCATCCCTATAAGCCAACATTCGTCTAGGAACTATGATGACGATCACGACCGACGTCTTGAATTTTGTCAATGGATTTCTCAACAACGCGACCAATGAACACCATACTCAATTTCATCTCCGAATAGTGTTTTCCGACAAAGCTATCTTCCATGTGAGCTACTGTCAAGAAATACTAAGGAACTGACATTCTACATCCGAGAGGAAATGACTACTTTTACATCTGACGCCAATCGGGAGGCGTATGACTCATTTGTTCGGCGCTGCTCTCTTTGCATTCAGCAGGTAGGTGCTCAATTTGAGTCGCAGTTGGTATGTACGACTTGTAAGTAACAGCTTTTCCCATGTTTATAGCCTTTTGTTGTTGCATTTTATTGTAACTGATAATAGATATCCCATTAAAAGCAAATAACGCTTTTTTTTACTCATCCTGTATATTTGTATTTTCGAATTCTTGAAGAAAGTATCTCTTTTCTGTATTTTGACATTCTAAAAGAAGCTTACTGTACATGTTTTTGACTTAGCAAAAATATGCATTCGTCCCCTCACCTGATATCTACTAGTCACATGCAGTCTCGATGAGTTGGACTACTATTTTCTTCATCCTGCTATTCACAACGATTTCTACAGCCAGCAAAAACAATACATCAGTGATCTTGGTGATGAAAAAGGATGGGGTCCTGCGATGATTTCAAATGACAGCTGATGATAATACCACACAAAACGTAATGCAGGCGCACACGCTAGAAACACAGGCCATACTTATCAGTCGGTATTGCTCATCGGTCTTGCTATTCAGTTGGTATGGACTACGAACGTAACTTACACTTCACACTAAAAAAGTCATTAAGTACTCAAATTGCACGGAATTTTCTAGCTACGTAACATCCATAGAAGCCTTGTATTGATTGGATGTTAAAAAATTACAGACAATCTGAAAGCATGGAATAGATAGCTGAAGTGCTAAATTGAAGTCGTTAAATCAAGAGCTACTCCTTGATTAATTATTTTTTTCAGATGAAATTGGTATAGTACTGAAATAGCATGGGGCCTTTTTGTAGACTAACAATAAGATCTGCCAGCGAAACGAAATTATTCTACTCTGTTTGCCGTATGACACTCCACATAGTACTCTTCAGTCTATAATGATGGCCCGGATAAGCTCGGACGAATTCGATGACTAAGCCTGGTTTTCCGACACATCTTCATGCATGTAGACTGTCTTTGAGCAATTGAAACCAGAGTCAGCAATCAGCAGATTCCTTGGTGGTACTGTGCTACATCCAGTTTCTCGAACATCTGTGGTGAAAAGTGCAAGCCTCGAAGAGAGCTGTCAGCATCGAAAGGGCTTAGGAATCAGTTCTAATCAGTAGGCTTACTTCTCTCCAGCAAACCAAAACGCGTGACCCTCTCCGAACATCGGAAATTATATGCACAACAAAATTGGTAAAGCGTTAACATCGTCATAAGCTTAGAAATGTGCTTAAGATGAAGAAAGAAGTAATACTTCTATTTGTATGGAGAAAATGAAATCCAACGATACAAGAAAGCGAAATCTATTGCTTTTGAAGAGCAGCAATTCAACAATTAGCCATGTATCGAACCTCTTGTCAAAGCGATTGAAAAACAAAGATGCAATGGTGAGCGATAGTGAGAACCTTTATCATGAATACACAAATGAAAAGGAAGATGTAGGCTTCCCACCTACGAGAAATGACATTCCACGCGAGCCGAGACATGAGGTCGAAAATTTTTTTTAGAATACACCTTTTCGCTGTCATACTCGTCTAGAGCATGTTCCGACCTTTTCTAACCACAGTTTGCACTCACTATATGATAAAGTAAAAAATGTATTCTGCTGTATCGATAAAAATTGAAAAAATGAGACATTAAATAATTTATTTGTTTTTCAACGCTGGTTTATTGGTAGTAAATGTTCTGCAGATGAAACATTTTCTGGTGATTGCATTACTAGGAAACAGTTGATTTACTAATCTTAAAACACTTATTAGGCTATTGTACTGTGGTGTAGGGTTGATAATCTTGCCGTGAACTTCTAGATGAATGTCACGTGACTAACGGAATGCTATGAATTAGCACCATGAAAGACGTTACTCCAGATTTCCCGTTTTTATCGATAATTTAATCATTTACAAAAATGCTAAACACACGTTCACTGATGATTCTTCATAAAACAGCATTGAAACTCGTCACGTGACTAACGGGGCCAAGCGCTAGCTACACCAGCTTACTATGGCCAGTATTGGTTAACCGCAGTATGTCTACAACTGCAGATAAGCTGCATGCGGATGTCGTCATGGCTTTACCGGAACTTTAATAACATTGCAAGATATTCAAACTTCTTGTGTTGAGTAGAATAGAGTAGTCGGTGATGCTACTTTAAAGAAGTGGATGCCAGTTGACTCTGTTGAGATTTTCTCAACTAACTTTTTTACAATGCGAGATACACCATACTCATTGGAACAAGTAGTTGTACATTATTTACATGTGTCCTTTGGCAAATTTCTGATCGTCGAAGTAGTGCAATTGTTCTTTCAGACAACTTGAATCATGACGAAATTTCCATTCGTTCCTTTTCTGCACGAGGCGATCACTGAACTTAACGAAATTCCTGCAGCCAGTTCCCTCAAAATTTGGTCTGATAATAGTTTCATCGCTTCACTTTGAGTAAATATTTGGTACATCCTCCTACTAGGAATTTCTTTGCACCTTAACATGGAAAGGGTGCTTCTGACGATGTAGGTGCCGCCAATAAGCGTCATGTTCACAATTGGATCTTCGAAAAAATATGATTGAAAACAATCAGGACGATAACGCAATTGCATCAAGAGAGACTCACTGGTATCCAGATGATCTATCTGAAACATTTCCAAACTTCAATTCTATACCTACCTTTATCTAGAATAACCAAAATGTTCTGCACGGCTCCAAAAGGTGACATTATATTGCTTCACAAATTCAGCTGCGGGATGAGCTGTTTGACTTGAAGGTCGGAAATTTTCTCGCACCATGGGACGGCCTTAGTTAACTTGGTTTCCATGAAGTAACTAGTGACAAGGAGTTCCGATGATCGCACTGAATTTCCCTACGTTTGCCACTTCCAAGTACGAGATTTCAGTGACCAAGCTCATTCAACAGCGGAGAATAGGTCTATCCATTAGAAGATGCACTTCGTGTCTGAAGGAATAACAATCTCGACATCTTATCTTCACCATTTCTAAAAGTCAGCTTGAAGAAATCGAGTAGATTTTCTCCTACCGCGTCTTGTAGTACCAGTAATTTAAACTTCGTACCATGTCCTGAAATAGGCCTACCAAGCAAAACTTCATTTATTCAAATTCTTTGTTCTAAGAAGACTAAGAATGCAAATTTTATTCATCAATTCGCTGCTTCCAGATATCGTTTCAGTGGTTTGGGGTCACGGGTTAGTCACGAGACTAACACAAATCGACCACCATATCTTGCAAACCAAGATAGTTATCAAATTCCTTTTAACACTGAGTTGTCACCACGGATATCAGCCAATCCCATCCCAAGTATCAATTTTGTATCTTAAATGTATGAGCAGAAATGTCAAACAGAATTAAATGAAAATTTTTGCATGTCTACTTGATGTCGCGTGACTAACGGGTGGATATTTAGGTCTGGTGACTGAACTGCTATTCTCATACAACTGTGCCACTGATTATCATGCACCTGCGTCTGCTGTAGTTTTTCATATAAAAAACTTTACGATACTCTTATATTGTGGTCAGGGCAAATGTTGAAAGCTGACTAAGTTGCGAAAAATGTCACGTGACTAACATGGAATGGCCGATATTGACCTGCACTTTATTGAAACCGAATTTGAATTTGAATTCAATATTGAATTTGAAACCGCCAGTGCGAAAGAGAAAATTCCGATGTCATTGCTGAATCGAGATAGTGACACCCCTCATTTGCTTTCCTAATTTCACTGGCATTGGATTTTTCTTTAGAGACATTCTGTTGCCATGAGGTAAAGTTCTAATTTTGTGATCAACGGTTCTAAGAATAAAACGTTTCTTAATCGACAATTCAGAGAAGTCGAAACTTCGACCGAATTGCGACAATTCATATTAGTCATTTCTGCAAGCGAGATCAACAATCATCATTTTACCTAATAATGAAAACAAATATTGTAGCAGCTGACTTTGATAGCATACCATGATAGTGCTGATTAACAAGTTTCTGATATTTTTTGATAACTTTTTCATACACTGCTATAATTTTCAAAAACTGTTTATACCCATTTCACCCCACGGTTGGTGTGAAATGGGTACAAACTACATGTTTTTAAAAACATGTAATTTCCACAATGACTAAAAATATTTTTTGAGCAATAGATGTACTGATGTATAGCCGATACACAGAATGTGACGATCAGCTATCAAAATTTCAGGTGGCACATGGAGAACATTGAAAAATCACATGAATTCTATGGAATCTTCCCATACTAATTGTCACATGAATAGTGAAAGGTGACACTAGGAATATTGTCTGATTAATCATTGGATGAACGAGAAACATACACTATCACTTTACCACCATTATCGTGTAACTTCTTCGGCTGATGTGTTTGCTTTCAGGGAGATATGATTTTTACGAAGCCTTAGTTCGTCTTATTTTCGTAATCACGAGATCCATTCTACACGAGACGAAATCCTGCAATACATGTGCAAAATTTTTTTAAAATAATTTTTGAAATTTACATGTTAATTTTCTTCTACAGGAGAATTTACAAGTTCTGTCACAATGAATGCAAATTTGTATGTTGAAATTCGGAAAATGATTCAAAATTTGAAATATGCTTCTCCTACAATCATGTACGTCACATGCAGAATCCCTTATCTTAGTTAAAGTAGTTTTCATTAGTTATTACTAAATTATCTTTCAGACAGTAATACACAACATTATTATTCAGTGTTAACTCGACCGAAGGGCCGCATTACTACATTTTGCGTTTGCTCTTAAACTCACATTTCTTCACAGTCATGATAGCTACGCATGCACCCGATTGCTCATAACATACTATAGGGGAAAGTGACGAGGTATGGGTGACCGTCCTCAACAGAACCCGAAGCAAGATAAGTGAACTATTTGTATTGATTGTAAATTACATGCTACTCTTGCACTCATTAGCACATGCAACTATCAGTTCTTCACTTGCATTGGCTTAGGAGATATACTTGTGAAAATGCTTCTGACAGTATTGAAGTTTTTCGAAAATCGTCATTCCTATATTTTTCACAAAACATTTGCTTAAACAAATAACTTGTCTATCGCATTATTGAGTTCGACGTGTTGTCGCAACGTAACTTCAGTATTAAGAAAATAGCATTTCTTCTAATGTGCATTTTTCGGTCTAGTTTTTGGGTACCCTCTGGAGGTAGGAATGGACCACTTATCGAGGGTGACAAGGGCCGGCCCAAAGCCACTCCATGCTACGCTTCTGCAAGAAACAAACCAAATAAAAACCCTACAACTGATCTCGCACAGTATTAAATGCATTAGATACTCAAATCTAGACTGACTAGGTGGGCGATCAGCGAAGCTCCACTATTCTTCTGCAATTTTCGACCCCAACATTTCCTACGATTCTCCAAGAAAGTGCTGAATCACATCGTGATTGGTTGCATATCTCAGTTTGGGAAGAGCTGTTTGAGTCGGCTCTCGGCTGGCTTCATGAGCGAATGTCACTCACAGGATGACCCGCCTGGCAAGAATTCAGTAGAGGCGAAGTGAATGTCTTAGTTTGTAAAAGCTTGTTGGCCTTGTCGACTTATGCGTAGGCAAGCTTGTGCATCTATTCAGTTAGTGTGATAGTGTTTATACAAAATTGAGTGTCTTCTCTTAGTAGTCTATTTTTTATTTCGATGTGTAACATAATAGTTGATAAGAAAATCACGAAAATCTATGCGAAAAATATATCAGACCGCTAGGTTCATAAATGCAATAGGTCTGAATATGCAAACTTTATGAAAATTAGGCATCCACGACCAGCTAACTGAACCAATTGAGGACAGTCGTCCCTTTCCGAGTTATCGCTTTCTGGAATGAGATGATCTCTTGACACGCTGAACACCTATTTCCTTTGCATCATCGCACTTGTATTTCAATGATTTTAACATGAATGAAAGTAGGCTACTGCTTTGCCTACATCATCATTCTCGATCCGACCTGCTGATTTTCCTTAAACACATTCCATAGGCTTCGTCTATTATCAAGATCACAATGCGGTCAGAATCACCGAGCTGGTTCACTTGAGAGCTGGGATGTGAAGCACCTATAGGCGACTGTGCAACAGAAGCATCATGCTCAACCGCTGATGATGAATAGGCATCAAAAAGACCTCCCTGAGTTCCGTGCATAATTATATGTTAGACTCTTTATAATGATGTACCGTAGGCCTACCAGAAAAAATAAGATAGACATACAGTAGCCCATCCGGTGAATAACGGCGAGCACAGGTCTTCTTTTGAAAAAGCTACAACTTTTCAGACACGAATCTCTATACTGCGATGTTCAACATCCTCCTCATGTTGTTCAATACATTCTTGAGCAACATTCAGCAAATAATCGTCGGGCGCAAAATCAATGTCCCAGTACGTTTTAGCAACTGCTGGAAGATTGTGCAGCTCAAACGTGGATGACACACATTGAGAAATACGAAAAACGTAATCGCATAAATGATGAAGCAAAAATTTGCCAATTTGAGTATATGCTGATAAATCTGACAATGTGAGTGCTGCACAACGAATCACAGGAGTTTCGGATGAGTCAAAGGCATGAGCTATAGTCTACATGAACATAAATGCTTGCATCAGAATTCAATTCGTAGAAGACTGAAGATAGTGTAACATCGTGAAGTTTTGCCTTTCAAATCACTAAGGATAGGATCGTTTCATTATTGAACATGAGCTCCATGGCGATCGCTGATGATTTTCTTTCTTACGTCGGAATTCACATGTTGCATTAGGTCGGCGTTGAGATGACTTGGGCTTACTTAAAATGTTAGGCAGTTGTGCAAATACCAGAGTTCCGCCGTGAGTTTTAGTTTCATCTTCAACTTCATTGCTTTCATCCTACAGTCTCGTAGAATTCGCATCTGCGCTTTTATCTATAAAATCCTCTTGTGTGGAATGCAAAGCACATACTCGAGAATAGGTAGTGGGCACAAAACGAGCACACCGACAACCGCGTGAGCCTTCACACTATGAAGCATTATTCCCCTTCCATCCAATACACTGTCTGTGGGGAATGCGAATAGTGACACAGATTTTGACGATGTTTGTGTTGATGCCCTTCCTATCTTCAATCTTGAACCCGGTGAAGCATATCCTGACCGATAATTAAGTACGGTACACAGCATTTAAATCACATGGTAGTAGGAGATATTTTCTGCAACCACCGCACGCTGATTATAATGAAAACTGAAGCCGGTAGATAGTTAAGATAGAAACGATCAAAAATAAATTCTTTGTGTGTGTATATAGATGCTGTGCAGTCGAGTCTGTGGGATGACGTCAAAGCTTTAGTCCGGGAGCTAGCGCGAACTTGTGCAGGGAACGAGGTAGTACTTAAAACTTTCACATAGCATAGTACACCTCTAACCTACTGCAAAACTTCGCGTCTGCCGGATCAGATCATTTGCTTTTCAGAAATAGAGAGGATAACACAATCCTATGTATTTCCAGTGGTAAAATTGTGACATTTAAGGTGTTGACTCCATTTTTTCGAATTTTTGCTCATAGAAGTTACACAAATTGGTATTTTGTTGAACTGGTTATTATAGAAATCATCTATAGATTATGATCTTTCAAATGAGTTATCATTCAGTGACAGAGGATGAAGTAAAGTGTACAGACACTTTTCGTTAAAGTATATCAACAATTTTCCTGAAATTTCTATGTTAAATGTTGCAGTTACACCAACGGAAAGTGTCTGTTTGTACACTTTACTTCATCCTCTGTCACTGAATGATAACTCATTTGAAAGATCATGATCTGTAGATGATTTCTATAATAACCAGTTCAACAAAATACCAATTTGTGTAACTTCTATGAGCAAAAATTCGAAAAAATGGAGTCAACACCTTAAATGTCACAATTTTACCACTGGAAATACATAGGATTGTGCTATCCTCTCTATTTCTGAAAAGCAATGATCTGATCCGGCAGACGCGAAGTTTTGCAGTAGGTTAGAGGTGTACTATGCTATGTGAAAGTTTTATGTACTACCTCGTTCCCTGCACAACTTCACGCTAGCTCCCGGACTACTTATTCTCCTCATCTCGAGCACGAAGTGAAAGACGCTGGCTCACTCTTCATAATGTTCTTACTGTTTATATCTGCATCCCATAAGTCTCACGCCGTCATACAGGCAACTCAGCGGCGTGGTTTGTCCATCATGTGGGCATGTGGGTCAGTAGGGCAGCCCACTACCGGAACATCCAAGGTACGGTACCTTCTGAACTTCCTGAAATAGCCAATTGGTCTAGTCTAAGCCTTCAAACACGGCAGAAAATTCCAACACACATACGCACACGTTCATGAGTCCTAGTAAAATAGTGCGACTTCTACAACGGTAACAATGAGGCTTGTGCACTGATGCAGATGTTTGACAGGAAGGAAAAGGACGGACGAGGTGCAGAAAAAATGATAAAAATGACCGGATAAGGTGAAAATATGTGCGAGCCCTATAGGCTATACCGGTACATACAAATACAATGATCATATCTGATTGTTCACTTTCCAAAATTTCGGAGATAAAGAACCATAAAATTTCGTTAAACGCATAACAAAAACGGAATCCGAAAACTAGTCCTCTCATTCCAATATGGCTTCGTTCGTTCGGAATTCATCCATTTTGAAAGGATATACCTATTGTAGCATATGACACGATGCACCGGTATTTGTAATAAAATGCATATCAAAAGAATAGGCCCTACCCATTACCAAAATAATGGTGTTATAAAAATCTTGTGTTCTTTTTAGTTCCTGCACAGTTACCTTCGTAATTTGATTTCACATTAACAAAGCTGACTAGTCACGCTAGTGTCTAAAAGCGAAATTGACTGATTAAGAACTGGTTGTTTGCTAGGTCTATACATATGCTACCGAAGAAAAATTGGAGCCTGAACAAGTGCGAATTATCTCCTTCAATAACAAAATGCTATTATTCAGAACTGCGTTTAATGCTGTTTTTTCAAAATCATGATATTCCAACAGGTGAAGAGTGGACTAGGGATGAGAATGGGTAACCGGGGGAACCTCGGTGGAAATTCACATTTGAAGGGCCTAAAATTGTTAAATGAAGAATCAATTGTGCATACTCATTGGGACTCCCACGGATCTGCGGAAAACTCGCAATCTCAAGCTGATACATTGAGTCAAATAAATGATTCAATAATACGTGGTTCTCAAAGTCTAAATTACAAAAACTGTTCTTCATAAACAAGTGAGAACTACCGGCATCTTTCGAATCACTTCCTAAAAAATACCCAACAGAAGGAAAAGAGGTTTGTGTAGCCGTGCTTGAGTTGCCTGGGATGATTAAGTGCACAATACGATAGTTTTTAATTGTTTAGGTCTGTTGACTTATAATTTACTTGCCTATGTCTCACTTAAAAAAGTACATGAGGTCAATTACTTTTCAGGGACATTCTAGATTGGCATGCTTTCTTACGGTTCAGCGACATGTATGAATAATAAAATTCCCAAATAATATTAGTCTACAAAACGTTTTGGTTTGTGTAGGCATTGTCAATTGGTCTGCAACAAACGAATGCGCACATGATGTATGCCTATTCCTGAAGGGATATTGAATAACAGTGACTGATCAAAACTACGTGCTGAAACAAGAAGAGGAATTGAAGCAGATGTGCAGATGCGTCATGTTTGGTAAAGATGCTGCTCTTCCGAAAGGTTGAGGCGTCTGACATGACAACCAAAAGTTAAAACTATCAATTCAGTGAGCCAAACCACATCCCAGTGCAATTGGAGGATTCCAGATACAACCATTCTACAGCCACATATAGAGCAACTTAATCAGGACTCAAAATCCTGATTAAGAAAATTTAATGAAAACTTCAAGCAGTGTCTCACGCCCATAACTTCGTAGGCATTATACAAACTACGAACAATGCAATTGCTTTCACACTCCTGTTACAATGTCGCTTATTCAGACCCACATTTTCTACACTTCTGCCGTAAACAAGAGTTATAGGCCAGTCTGAAACAAATTTTCGATCACAGTTCAAACCCAGACTTTTTACTTATTTTTGTGAATATACTTTAACATCCAGGGAGTAATTGATAATTCATTATCGCCCAATTCAACAGCTTGCATGAATTCATGATGCGAATTCTTGTAACTTTCTTACCTTGGATCAGGCAGAATGATTTTTTTGCTGGCTCTGGCCGCTGGAGTAGATTTACTCTTCTCCATAGCCATTAGATAGCTAACATCGGCCAAAACTGCCTCCAGATCCGCCATAATCTATGGTCTCACCCAATCTGAATTAAGAAAAATTAAGAACACTTTTACACGAAAATGTTAATAGTCATTGTCTTAGCTTTAAGCCAGACTTAACGATCAGTTGACAAATTTGACAAACATTTAAGCTTTTCAAGAATGGCTTAAATTTGATTCATTTAAAGTTACGAACATATGATCGCATGATGTCGGTGGTGAACTCGCCGGCATTGAACAAAATCAACATGCAGGAGCATGTAAAATCACTCACGGTTCTCACCAAGCACAATAAATTAATATTCATAATTATATCCATTCATCTAATTCTTTCTCATATTTTTTCAGCTGATTTGAGCTGATTGACTTAAATTTTCTGTATATATTCAACCTGTGAATATCTTTAAGTGAAGTATTTTGCAAGAATGTCTACAATTCCGAAGCAACAATGACATAGTCTGCCATAAATAGAATTCAGAAGACACTTTTTTGTGCTTTGATCATTTGAAATTGGTCGAGGATGATCGAGTCAATCACGAGTAGCAGTTGTGATTCAATAATTTTAGGCCCAAAATTATTTAGCTGTTATTTTTTGCTTACTTAAGAAGAATATTAAGTAGCTGAAGACAACTTTTTCTTGGATTGGATGAAAAATCTGAAAATCGTTTTTTATGACTTATGAATAATGGCATTTCCTATGGGCATTTCTCGGCAGAATATTTTCAGACGCGAATTTCAAGGAAATTATTACTTTTGCCATCTATGTAGATTCTCGATGTGATTCGGGCAAGCAGTGCGTCAAAATAAATTTAGGGTGACTGTTGTCGGAAACTCGATGGTCGGAAAATTCAGATGTAGACCGCAAAGATTCAATTTTGACTTTCATATGATTACATTGAGTACGGTAGCCAGAAAGAGTACGTAATTTCGTAGAAGTACAACTTCAGCTCGCATCTGAGCAAAGATGGCATCTGAGTCTTTGTTCTACGGAAGCAGGTAGAAGTCCTTACTTAATTAACTTATGGGCATAGGCGAGGATCGCCCCTTGCTCCCACCTTCCTGCACTCTTGCGCCAACCTTCACGGTCTTTTGCTCGATGCTTTGCCGTAATTAAAGACAGACCTGTGTCTAACTTGATTTGGTCGGTCCAACGTTTCTTGGGTCTCCCCCCGCATCCTTCGATTTGAGAAATCTTACTGGTGTGCCTTGTACAGTAGTTTTCTGCTGGTCTTCTCACTACATGTCCGAACCAGGTAGAAGTCCAGACCAACGCATTTAGGTTAAAATTGGCTTGACGTCCAATTTAAGCTTATGTGATTGAACAAGCGGAATCAATGGAGCAAACAGTCGACGATTGCAAACCTTCAAAAGGTGAAATTAATTTTCTTTGTGCAAACCAGGGTGGGCAGGGTGGGTACATCAAAAAAACATTTTTCAAACGTTCTTTTCTAAAATGCTTTTTCCTGTCCTCAAAATTCGATTGAAACTCTTATCAATTATGTCTTTATAAATAAATAGGTTCAGCATTTACAATGAAAAATATATCTATATTTATCAAAATTCGATTAAATGTTTTTCGAGAAAAAATCTTCATTCAAATTTAAATGATTGAGAATTTTGATAACTGTGAATTCAGTTTATCTTCCATTTTGCACGCCTGCGGCATCATGGAAGGACGCAATGAGATTCGATGCAAAATTATAGCATTTTTTTAACACACAGAGAAGTCACAAGCCGAAATTGCCAATGATTTGAACATCAGCAAATCGACAGTGAGCAGAACTATCAGTCGCTACCAACAAACTGGATGCTACGAGACGAATTATCAAAATTGTGGACCCAAAGAAAAATTCAATGAAAGAGATTTGCGCCGAGTGAAGCATTTGGTTGTCCAAAATCCCAGATCGAGTGCGAAGGACATTTTACGTGACTATCAAGCTGGGGCATCCGGTGACGAATCCATCAACATCAACAGCGAAAGAACAATGCGACGTGTGTTGAACATTGCCGGATGTAAAGTTATTAAACCTTGTCGACGTCCTTTTTTGAACAATGCTCAAATTGAGAAGCGCTTCAAGTGGGCTAGGGAGCACCAATCGTGGAGTGAAGAAGATTGGCAAAATGTCATCTTTAGTGATGAGACTATTTTAGAAATCAGTGACAACTGTCCTCGGTATGTGAGAATAGTAGATGGACAGCCTTTGAGACCAGAACACTTTAACAAGACGACAAAGCATCCTACCAACGTGATGATTTGGGCATGTTTCTCAATTCATGGCACCGGACGGGCTCATGTTGTTGAAGAAAACATGAACAGTCAGATGTACATCGACGAAATTATTGACGGAAGAGTGGTTAAGCAAATTCGTGATTGGTTCCCCAGCGGAAGCGGTATTTTTCAACAGGACAACGCTCCGGCACATGTGAGTAAGCTCAGCATGCAACACTTTTCTCGTCGAAACATCCAACTTCTCACCTGGCCTCCTTCGTTTCCGGACCTTAATCCGATTGAAAATCTATGGAGCATTATTAAACGTCGTGTAAAACAATTACCAGCCTCAAACAAACAAACTCTGATTGCAAACTTTCTCCATATTTGGCACCATGACGAAGAAATCAGTGATTTTTGTGCAAAATTGGTTCATTCCATTGCATCAAGAATTAACGCTGTCATCAAAGCACCCAAACCAAGTACTAGCTTCTTCATCGTTGTTGTTTATTACTGTTCTGTTTAAAATTGTTATGAGTCTTTATTGGTTACATGATTGAATAATACTATGTTAAAATCTACACATAGAAAGGGAAATGTTGTTTTTTCTACTCTATGAGACGGTGTTGCAAACTTCATGGCCGCAACTGTATAATTTGCAATTATTGAAAGATTGCAGAAATAGTACAAGTTCAGACAATGACTATAATATCCTGACATCCCATGAAAGTGATAATGGAAATGCTGATCATAAAGTAAATTAATGTGTGTGATGCTGAAATAATTCTGAACAAGTTCGTGATAAAATAGATCCATCGCTATTGTTATACAGCAATGTTTCGTAGTTCATCTGTTGAGTTCCTTTGCAAATAAAACGCATCTTCCCGCCTCTATTCCGACATTCCTCTGCAATATTTCATTTGTCAATCCCATTGCAATTGACGTTCTTAGAGCAGCTGTGCTGCATGAGTACTGAATAATACTTTGGCAATACCAAATGGGTCCGTCTCAAACCTATTCTCACTGGCTCCGTCTACCAAGTTCAGGATGAACGTTGCCTTCGAAAAGTCGAATGAGATGCTTTCGCAGCGCATCGGGCAAGTGGTCCAGCGGCATTGCAGACTCAGCACTAGCGATGAAATTCCAAATTTCGATAAAACAATATAAGCTTCGTTTGCTCGGCGGTCATCGTCAATTCTGTCTATGCAGATATGCAGCAAGTTGGCCTATCGGTGGTTGCACTGCCATTGTCGTTCGTTTTTCGATCACATGCTCATAAGCGTCGTCTTTCGTGCAGAGCATTTCCCTTATCTACCATTTCTCCTTTTTTTCATGGACGCGGGAGCAGGGGGAAAAGGGGGCAGCTCCCCCCAAAAAATAATTTGATGGGACAAAGTATCAGGAATAGAAAGATTATGTGGAATTTAAATCGAGTTTAAGTATGAGGTAAACTTTGTGTTTGTATACATACTTGAATTTTCCAGTTTCATAATAAACTCATAAACTCTACAGGATAATAAAATTTTGAATTAGTTTAATGAACGTCGAAGCAGGGTATTGTACCGTGGTTTTGTAATTAATAAATTCATAAAAGTGCAAATAGAGATTCATAATGGATACATTAGGCCTACTCTTTGACATCAACTAACATCCTTTCAAAAAAATGCTTCATAGAAAGTTTAGCCAACAATTACCGAACAGGCATGCGCTTCCTTTTGCCCCCTCAACTTTGAAACTGCTCCCGCGTGCCTGCTCCCATAGTTCCATCGTCCTTTTGACTTGTCTAAGAAAATGCAGTAGGCCATGTCAATAATTGTCCATGATCCTATAAATAATTGCATAATCTATAGTTGACCACTCAAAAGGAAAAATGATTCAAAAATGCAATAGCTAATCTTGACCATGATCTTTTTAATGATTACATGATATATCGCATATTTGTAGGCTATATATATTGCATGACCCTATAAATGATTGCGCAGATCCTAGTTGACCACTCAATAGGTAATCCATTTTGATGCAGCCTAAAGCCTAAAGCAAATAATTTGCCTAAAGCAAAGAAAAATAACTCCCAAAAATATTTCGGCGAAAATCATTTTCATTAAAAAGATTCACTTTACAAGGCCAGCCATCGGCATCCAATATACCTCACGATCGATGTTATCGAACTGTCATAGGTTGTGTAATATTTCGGCTGTGCTCTTGCATTACCGGCGGTTATGCGGCTCCCTGGGGAGGAATCGAACATGCCAGGGGTGGAATGACGTTCGCAGGAGGATTGGGAGGAATGAGGTTCGAAGGAGCATTTTGAATGAGCAAGATCTGTGGAATTCCTAACTGCAGTCATAATGTAAATAAATAGGTTTGCAATTGACGGTGGTATCAGATTTGGTAACTATAGAGGAGCAATCGACTCAACATCAGCGGGTACGTCGATTTCAGATTGAAAAAATCACTTGGAATTATTTACCTGAAAACTTTGCATTTGAAAATATGTATTATTACCTATCTTTGTTAGACTTGAATAGGGACCTTAGAGGGAGGAATTGAACATACTTTCAACACAGGGAGGAAAAGGTTAAGAAACACTGGTAAATCATTGACAATGCTGCATTAAGAATCACTTCTTAAAAACATGTTTTAAACAATTTGTTTAAAACACTACCCACCCTGGTGCAAACATAGCTTCATCAGGTTATGGACTGATCGAACCAGGGACTTAGCCATGGGGAGCGGTGGGAGCGGCGCTCCTCCCTTTGCCCAAGTAGTAAAGCATGTGATTACAAGACGCAAGTGAGCGAAGGGGAAATATCAATCATAAAATGAAAGCTTATGAACTATGAAATTGATAATTATTGAATTGTAGAACGATTTAGTCCAGGACATCTTTGTTATGCTTCACTCTACCTCATTCATTGGATGGAAATATTCTGTATTTCCTGGTTAAAAACCTACAGTTATCACCATTTGCTAGTCAGAGGTCCACGATCGCTGGTAGAAGGCGCTCTACTCCACCTGTCCGCTGGAGTTGCTCTGGAGGTTCCGCAATCCTCTGCACTCCCCGGTTGCAGATGGAGACACTCGGCTCCATTTATCTAAAGGAGCTGTTCTCAAAGCTCTCCAATCTGCTGCATTTGTAGGGCGCTCCACTACATTTGTCTAGGTAAGATATTGTGGTGGCTGTGCAATCCCCGGTTGCAATTGGAGACGCTCCTCTCCATTTGTCTAAAGGAGCTGCTCTCAAAGTTCACCAAATGGTTGCATTCATCGGATAGAGGCACTGCGTTCCATTTGTCTTGTCGAGCTATTCTGGTGCTCTGAAGATCTGAAATCTCCTGCATTCCGCGGTTAGAGACGCTTCGCTCCACTTGTCTAAAGGAGTTATTCTGAAAGACCTTCAATCCACTGCATTCGTCGGATGGGAACGGTCCGCTCTATTTGTCTAATAAGAGTGGTTCGGAAAGTTTTCCAAACCGCTGTATTCGTCGGTTGGAGGCGCTCGGTATCATTTGTCTATGAGAACTGCTCCGAAAGCTCTCCAACCGGTTCCATTCGTCGGTTGGAAGCGCTCCGCTCCATTTGTTCGAGAAAAGCTGTTCTAAAAGCTCTCCAAATCGCTGTACTTGCCGGTTGGAGGCGCTCCGCTCCACGCCATCTATCCACTGGATTGATTCTGGCGACTCTCCAATCAGTTGTATTCAGTGGTGTCTTCTCCGTACCTGCGAGGTCTTCGGCGCATCCTCAGAAAATAATTTTTAAAAGCACTTTTTAGAAAATTGATGGTTTTCATTTAGAGCAGCATTGATTTTTATTAATATAAATGTTTCTCTATCACATTTAGATAATATTTATGCATGTGCAATTCAATCAAGATTGTTAACATATACATTCATCTTATCTCCCAAGATGAGCACATGTAGTGATGAAAATTTTCCGGAAAATTTTAAATCAAAATTTTCCATGGAAAATTATGGAAAAAATTGGAAAATTTTGGAAAATTATGGAAATTTTGGAAAATTTTGAAAGTTTTGATTTTTGTGATTCGCCCTATAATCTCAGCGCTTCCGCAGCCGAGGCAGGTACATACCAATAGAATGGGTCTAAAACTCTTGATTTCATCATTGTTTCGATTAAAGCGATCGTAGCACTACGAGTTCCGTCCGCGGATTTTTGAACATTCCTTTGCCACCAGTGGATTGTGCTAATTTGTTAGCATTTTTGATTATCACACAGACACCGTTTGGGATAACGTGAATCTTGCTTTACAATAGACGTATAATTTCATGCAATGTGAAAGATCTGGAGCAAAAATAATTTTGAAGTTTGCTTGTTAACTTGAAAGTTAAGCTTTATTGTGCAGCCTTAATCCATATTGACCATATTGGAAGACTGTAAACTCGTGAGATATTTGGAAACAAAACATATCTGTGACGAGTAGAAGAATATCTATGACAGTTTCTAAGTTCTGGCATATTGTCCGATCTTCGTTGATGACAAACTGTATGCACATCTTCAATTTCTACCTCAGATGGTTCAGATAGTTCCAAATCGATTTCAGATCTACCCAAATGAATTTCAGACATTTCCAGATAAATTGGAGATTCTCCAGTTGAATTTAATATCCTTTCAAAGTTGGGTTGCTGATAGATATCTGAAATTCAATTAGAGAAATCTGAAATCCATCTAATATCTGAAAGTCATTTGGGATGATCTGAAATAGACATGGAAAGGGTGCATGATGGTTCCAAAAGGTAACATGCAGGAATGATAGAGAAGTTTTCGGTCTTTGCATATTGCATAGTCTTTTCAACCGACTACAACAGGTCTCCAAAACAAAGGAAAAAATGTCAATGACCAAAAAATAAATTTCAAAATTTTCCACTAGAAAATTTTCCGGAAAATTTTGAAAAAATTGGAAAATTTTCCGGAAAATTTTCCATTTGCATCACTAAGCACATGTATAATTGCACATTTAATGTAGTCATAAGAACGAGACATTTGAAAATATAGAAAATGCAATAATACATGAAGAGACATTATTTACGTTCAAATTTCATGTTGCCATAGTAATATAATTAGCGTAGAATGTTATACATATAACAACATATACAGTAGATATGCTTAAGTAAAAGTTTGCAGAAATACACGTGGGTGAATTACGCGTGACATGTCAACTAGTGTACAAACACAGAAATAACTTGCAAAGATTTAGTCTTTTAGAAGTCGGTCAAATATTTTTTTAGGCCGCAGGAACGTAATATCCGCAAAAAACTGAATCTTTTGATTTAAAATTTTGCTGCGTTTTTTGAGTCGACCTCTACCTGATACATGCATTCTTAGGGTGCGTCTACGTGCAACTTCATTGCTTGCACTTTTCGATCCATGATCAGTCAGAAAAGAATGGACAATGGAAACATACATATATGCCCTCCACAGGGAGGCCGGCAAGGGCGTTGCATGTGTGGCCTCTTCATACATTACAGAAATACTCCTTAATAAGCTGCAGTGTCACGAATTTCATATCAGTGCTGATTCTAGGCTCCACGCTGATTCGAAGTTCATTCTCATCGACGAGTCTGACCAAACTTGGCGTTCGTGCAATGAGTAGCAGTGCATGAAGTGTGTCGTCATAGTTTACCATTCTGACCCGCCATAGACATACATGTACAGTAATATAGTTATATATTGTCAATGGTGTACAGAAATCTCCTTCAAGATCATCAATCGTTTGTAGCTTCTCTATCCCAAAAGACATCAAAAGTGTTTGTTTTGACAATACGGACTTTAGCAGCATTTTAGAAGTTCTTTGATCTTGTTCAAAGGTAGCATGCTCATTTCGAGTGCAGTGATGAATCATCAACCAAACATAAGGATTTGAATTGTTTTACAGATCCCTACCCTATGTACAGATCGTTCTGCACATAAACAGCAATAGAATGATTTCTTTTTGTTCCAAACCAAAGAATAGAGAGTAAAGTATTGCATCGAATATTTAGATTGTACTGTTTTGTGATCCACTACAAATTATACCTGAAATAGTATTACGATGTTTGCAACAATTATGCAAGAGTTGCAATTGTTCTAAAGCAAACTTTGCAACTAAATTGCTGTAAAGGATATATCGGCATTCATTTTATAGGCCTACTGTAGAAGCAGAACACTGGAAGCTCTGCTGTAGTTTCCAGGAGATTAATGCAAGCCATTACCAAGAAACAAGAAGACATGCTGTCTAATATGAGATCCATTCAAATAGAATTAGCCTTTACTTTTTGGTTCTTCTTGCAGTAAAAGGGTGAGACGTAGTCTATAGCCTACTTTCATGCATCGCAGATAGTATGCTTGCAGAATTTAACTTGTCGGAATGTGTTAGACCTAGGCTAAAATTGATAACAAAAGTGATTTTTACTCATTCGATTTTCACACTCAGTCACACCAGAAATTAATTTGCCGTCCGATGAGCAGCTGAAATGAAACTATAGTCAACACTTTAAAGTTAACAGGTGCGAAAACTATACAAAACCTCGATGGGTTTCATAACGCAAATGACATATTGAGTTGGTGCTTGGGAGGATGGAGGTATCCAAAGTGCCCTCCTTCAGGTCGGTGTAACACCTGCCCTGAACACGTGCCAGCGTCTCTGGCCCTCCATCAATATCCGTGATTCATCAGACGGAGTCCGGACAGAAGTAATTTTTGGTGATAAAGAGAAATGAATTGTTCTCATCAGCATATTATCCTCTGAATGTCAATAAAAAGTGGCAGCTAAAATTGAACAAGGCGCATATTTAGCTGACACTCAGAGGATGCTGATGAGATCAATGCGCTTTTTCTTTATTACCATAAATCGTTATTGTTCGGACTCTGATGAATCACGCTTATTGCTGGAAGGTATGTCTGTTTCCATTGTCCATTCTTTTCTGACTCGTCATGGATCGAAAAGTGTCAGCAATAAAGTAGCACTTGTAAACGCATCCTAAGGGTGGTCGTCTATGGCACTGGTCGTCACTGCATGCTGAAATGTTTTTGAGCTGGTGCTTCACTTAGAAATAGAGAAATAGAAAATTTTATTGAATAGAATGGAAATCAGAAAATAGTAAAGTAGTGATACAGTTCAACGTAGCAAAGTGCGTCAAGGTAACAAAGTTAAAAAAAAACAAGCTGATGACTAGTTAATTTTCAATTGTTACAAAATGTGATTTAAAAGAAAATTTTTATATCCTAAATGTCTAAAAATTTTAAAAATACTTACTAGAAGGACAAGCAACGCTTCTCCTCTCCTCATGTGCAATGAATTGGCGAGTAAGCCGTTCTGTTCAAAATTATGTTTGTCACTTATATATTGAAAAGATCCTATTTAACAGTCTGCCCATTCAGATGATAAGAGGACAGGTCTGTTTCCGATCAAAATACCAGATCTAGCTTACACAGATGGATTACGCTATCAAAAAATCTACCAGGTGTGTAAGAGAATTAATATCAGTTCCTTTTAAAGCTAAAACGTGAAATAGAATTCTACAAAATATGCATACAAATTATTAGACTATTTTTAATGAGGTCATCAACAGGAACTTGGTCAGGACGATCGCGTTTCGACCGCTTTATCCTGGACGCTCAAACCCGACCAAGCGCGGTCCTGTGCATTTAAGATGCACAGCCTCAAAAATTAAATTTATAATATAGAAAGAAGCATCTATCAAAAAAAAATAGAGTCACTTTTGACTGAAATGTACCTCAGGCATTTGAAAGAAGGACAGAGTCCAGCCAGTAGAGGTCAGGTTATAGCCAGGTTATAGATTGGTTGTTATCGTTGAAAGTCATCATTGTACAAGGAAATTATTCGAAAAGAAAAGGTTCTTGATCTTATAGATAATCGGGAGTGAGGAACAGTTAGTCGACCAGAAGGTAAGCGTGTAGGAATGATGTGCTTCAGAACATGATTTTCACTACTCAAAATATTGTCGAAAAGGTTTAGGGATAAAGTCATAACTCTTTGGCGGATTGAGGGGAATTCCGAGCAAACACAATCTTTCCCACAAATGAGTCTGTGACAACGACGTTGAAATGTCTCGAAAGGCTTGAGTTCATTTTCACTTAATCCACAGAAGACTGGACAACTGTACTCCATCACGGATCTAATGGTCGCACGATAAACATCAATCATTTCAGACCTACTGAGTAAGCCTCGTAGACGACGTAGTCATTAAAGTCTTTGGGAACATGCCTGAGTTACCCTCTGAATGTGATCTTTCCAGGAACATCTGTCGTTGAAGGTGAGACCCAGGTAAGTTACTTTCGTGGTAAGAGTCAGCGGCGCACTTTCACGTAAGTTTTCAGAAATACAGCGTGATACCAGTAAATGTCTAGATTTTGATAAATTCAGTCTCATACGTTTCTCGGTGCACCAATTCGATATGTGTGAGATAACTTGGTTGGCGTCAGAAAAGTCAGAGATAAAAGGAATAATCACTGCGATATCATCAGCGTACTTCAGCAATGTACAATGGCAAAGTTCAGCGGGTAAAAACAGATCATTCATGTAGAAAATGAAAAGTAACGGACCCAATAGTGAGCCCTGTGGTACACCACTAGAGACGGAGACAGAGTCACTGTAAATAGACTTCAATCTAAAACACTGGGTACGATTCGAAAGATACGACATTAGCCAGGTGACAAATCCAGTGGGAATAATACCTCCGAAGTGGGTGCTATGTCTTATTAATTTCCACAAAGGGTGATTATGAGAGATCTGATCGAATGCCTTTGATAGGTCAAAAAAATAATGCACTCGCACCTTTGTATAAGTTCGAGTCGAGAACTTCGGTAAGTCTGTCGCAAAACTCAATCAGGGCACACGTGGTTGACGATTTGGGGCGAAATCCAAATTGGTCTTGAGCAATGTAAGATAATATTTTAGGTTTTAAGTCGGAAAGAATAGCTTTTTCCAGTAGCTTTGCTGGAATGGACAACAATGTCATTGGGCGCAAAGAGTCAAGACTCGAAAAAGATGATTTGGGAATCGGTATCACGATACCTTCTTTCCAATACATAGGCACGGTTCTCTCTATGATACACGTATTAATCAAATGAGTTATGGGAGCAGCTAGTATGTGAGCAGCAGTGAAGTATAAGAAGGGGGAGATGCCATCGTTACCAGAAGCTTTATTCACCTTTAGAGACAATAGCTGTTTGCAAGTCCAGTTGACCTCGACGAGGGAACACCAAACATGAGCACCATCATCAATATTGTAAAAAAAGTCAGTCAAATCCTCATCGTCGTCGTTAGCTTCGTTGAAACTTGACGCAAATCTGCTGTTGATGTTATTAACTAATTCTTCAATAGGGCAGTCGAAGGTATCAGGAAAACTGGGCTTGTTAGATCTGCCATTTAGGTAATTTACCGCTTTCCATAACCCTTTAGGCGATGATGTTGTTCCATCAATCCATCTTCGTTTGGCGTCTTGAATTTTCTTACGAATTTTACATTTGAGGTATTTGTAGCGACACCAATCACGTTGCTTAAAAGCACTCCATCGCTGCGATATTAGGTCTTTTAAATAAGGTGTTATCCAAGGCTTATCGCGATTGGAGAGAGGAACTTGCTTTGTAGAAATTGTAGATACGGCATTATTGAGGGCAGAATAAAAGTACTCAACTTTCTCATCAATACTACGAAGATGATATAATACAGAAAAATCAACTTCCGACAAAGTACTCAAAAATTTTGAGACGTTTGCAAAACTTAAGTCCCGAAAAGTTATAAACTGAGTATTGTCGAAACAAGTTTGAGAGGATCCACGACAGTAAATTGAACTGTGGTCCGAATTACATATAGGAGGTTCAACGAAACACTTCAAAAGTTGGGTAATATCATTAGAAGCCAATACATTATCTAGGATGTTGTTACCACGCGTTGGCTGTTTAACAAGACTTTCTAAATTCAAAATACGGCATATGTTCGAAAAGTCATACTGGTTTAGATCACCGTTTACAACAGAATGAAAGGTAGGAAAACGTGAGAGACAGATATCGATATTTGTTTGAATAAAATTGTCTATTTCTTGACGTTTCACAATTGATATCATTGGAGGTAAATATAACGTTACAAATAATAAATGACTAGATGGAATAATCAACCAGACCGACTCAAAACAATCGGGATGATCCTTTGGAAAATATCGTTCAACAAACAGAATTCTTCACATACACTCAAGGAAAAAATAAAGTACCCGGTTAGACATTTAACTCTATTTCGAAAACAACAAGACAATATTCACTACTTGTGCTTCAGAGTCGATCACAGAAACAATATCAATACGCGTATAAAGTCACGAAAGGCGTACTAGTACATAGAAAACAGTCAAAATCTCGTAAAATCACCTTCAGCATCCAGTACTGCTTCTACGCGATCACGCATTGAACTGATAAGAGAAGCTCGATAATTGACATCATCCATCAGTTCATTCCAAATGACATCAAGCGTAGCAAAGAGTTGGTCACTGTCTTCTGGGTCCTCATATTCTCTTTGGAGTTTCAGTTCCATCTGTGCCCACACGTGTTCGATGGGATTCATGTCGGGACTAAATGCAGGCCAGTCTAAGGTAGGGATTCCATTGTGTTGAAGGAACAGTTTCGTCCGGTTCGCCGAATGCATCGGTGCATTGTCTTGCTGGAAGATGCCACCTGCTTGAGTGATTGTATTCCATACTGGAAGAAGATTACCTTCAAGGATGTCGATGTACTTTTGGGCATCCAATCTCTCTTGAATTCTCACCAGGCTCGTATGTCCATTACTTGAGAATGCACCCACACCATTACATGCGCGACAGATCTGTTCGGAGTACGGCAGACGTAGCGATCCGTGTACCGATCTCCTATCGATCGACGGACATACTGTACTCGTGACTGACCCAAGCAGAATTTCGATTCGTCAGAAAACACCACTTTCTTCCACCTCCTCAAAGTCCACGATGACTTTTCTGTAGCCCATTCCAATCTGCGATGTTCATGATCTGCTGTCAAGGCTGTCTTTCTAGCTGGTGTAAATGCCTTGAAACCACCGCTCAGCAATCGATTTGTTACGGTCCTTCTGGTGCATTCTAGATTTAAGTTTTGCTTAATTACTCTGGCAGAGCAAAAAGGATGGTTCGAAGAGAAAGTTAAAATTTCCTCGTCATCTTCTTCAGTTGTACTTTTCCTACGGCCACAAGAAGCTCGATTGGTTGCTTTAGCATCTCCACCAGCTGATAGCTTCTGTAGGTACTTTCTGACTGTGTTCTCTGATATCTCGAGGCACTCAGCAATTTTAGGTCTTGAAAAATTCACATGAAACTTTAAGGCGTAGATTTGACCTCTCTGGAATTCAGTCAAATCACATCCACGTGTCGCCATGACTAATTTGCTAATGCTACGATACTATCAATGATTGTGGTGTATGTAGCTAGCGGATTGAACAGAGTACAGCTCGGTATGCATGAAAGAACAATGAATGGAATCATAGCATTAGGCCTCAGCTACACTGAAAGCAAAGAAAACACGAGCGTCCCAAGCGTCTCGAGTAACCGCATGTCCACAAGCTATCAATCGCTCTAGTTTGCTTTGCGTGGATTATGGAAGTCTACAAATGCTGCAATGATGACTTTGTATTTGCTGCAAAACGCTTGGGAAAGCTCGCTGTGTGGTTGAGACCTAATGGTTTGACTATTGATTTAACTTCTAAAGTTCATATTTCACACCAATGAGTAGAAAAAAATGACTGAAATGATAAATTTGTCACTGTTAACATAACTTTTTACACCGGGTACTTTATTTTTTCCTTGAGTGTATATGCATACACCCCCACCAATTCTGTTGGGACGATCCATACGATGAATCGAAAAGTTATGAACAGAAACTACAGAATCAGGAATGTTACTGGATAGCCAAGTCTCCGTGATACCAATCAAACTAACGTCTGAGTGAGATGCTTTTAACAATTCGAGTTCGTCAATCTTATTAAAAAGAGAGCGTGTATTAGCAACAATAAATGAGGGGACAGTACTCAAGTAGTTCTTCACACAATCAAGTCAGTCTATGGGAAATAACTGTCGGAGAGGATATTCTTTATCTATTTCTTCATCATTCAAAAACAGTTTGCCTCTACGAATTCTGACGTTCGCCTGTGGATGCTGTTGAGCAAGCTCTTTCCGTCTTACTCTTAGCCTGGCGGCTTCTTTTCTGTCAAGAAAGAAAGAGTCCAGCACTCAAATACACATTCTGATAATGAACATTATTTTGCAATTGCTTGGAATTAGTCAAAATCGTGTTCCTGTCATGTCTGCTACCAGTGATTATTTTAATCAACCTGCTTTTCCCTTTGTTACCAACTCGTTCAGCCATCAAAATTTTTACATCGACGTTCATGGCACTCAGAAGGTTATTTACCTTTGACTCTGTAACCAGCACCGTTTCGTCAGGATCTTCTGGTAATCCTTTGACGACGATATTGTTTGCAAGAGCTTTCCGTTCCATCCTCAGCCCTTCGGATTCAAGATGTAAGATTTTATATTGTCTATATCTTTGTCATGCACTAGAATTTTTTCTTTCATATCATTAATTTCTTCCTTTAAGACCTACTAGCATATACACACTTCTAAAGAGTAAGCATACAGTAGATATCTATATGCACTCGAGTGCATATGGCAAGGCATATGTCGACTCAAAAATGCATAAGCATGCAGTGAATTTTTTGTATTAAGATTTAGACGTAGATATAGTTCCTGAGGTCCAAAAAATATTTGATCAATATTTAAAAAGCTAAATTTTGCAAATTCTATTCCTCTGTTTATAGCGACTTTGGAACCTCAGACTTCAATTGAAACTTTTAGGATATCAAATGAATGAAAATTTTATTACAAGCATCTTAAAAACGGCTCGATTTAGATGATTATAAAGGAAATTTCATGAACCGCATTGTAATACAATCTTCATACAAAAGTTGAGATCTGTGCTTCTTTGCTCAATGTTTCAATTAATTTGCTAACTCACTGATTCATGCGGCCTGCCCTCCATCAGCCTAGATGAATCTTTTGCTAGTTAAGCTTTCTTGACCAAATCATTAATTATCAGACTGTATTCTGCGGTTGTGTAAAATTGAGTTATACATTGGTGGAATCATAATACTCTGTGCCGCATAGAATTCAGCTATTCATATATAATTGTAGATTTTTTTTATAATTCATCAATTTCAATTCATTAGAAATTAAAGTACAAAGAATGGCCATTCAGCCAATATACCTCTAAGCAACAAAAATTGAGATCGATAATTAAGTTTGATTGAGGCTTCCTCTGACTGATGCAGCATTACCACGTTGTACTGCAAGACTCAATCGTTGAGTCAGTTGGACCGTTGTTAGAGGGTAGATTGATGCAATTTTTACAGTTGCACAAGTTTATGTTTCACCAAATTAATTGGGGAGCCATTTTCATCCTTAAAGTTAATTACGATCATTCTTTTTGACTGTGATAATTGATCTTTCATTGCTGGCAGTTTGAGTGACATGATTAGGCTCATAAGGCTGAGCATTGAAGTAAAACACATAAATAATAAAATCGAAATAATGCCATTTAATAAAATCGAAAATGCACACACATTGGGGATTTATTTTAGTTAATTGCCATTCCACATATACTTGCTCTTTGAGTCCAACCAGGGATAGTAATCTAAAGGTATGATCTGTTGATCATGTTGCTTACTCAATAAATCTGTAAAACAATTCAAATCCTTATGTTTGGTTGATGATTCATCACTGCACTCGAAATGAGCATGCTACCTTTGAACAAGATCAAAGAACTTCTAAAATGCTACTAAAGTCCGTATTGTCAAAACAAACACTTTTGATGTCTTTTGGGATAGAGAAGCTACAAACGATTGATGATCTTGAAGGAGATTTCTATACACCATTGACAATATATAACTATATTACTGTACATGTATGTCTATGGCGGGTCAGAATGGTAAACTATGACGACACACTTCATGCACTGCTACTCATTGCACGAACGCCAAGTTTGGTCAGACTCGTCGATGAGAATGAACTTCGAATCAGCGTGGAGCCTAGAATCAGCACTGATATGAAATTCGTGACACTGCAGCTTATTAAGGAGTATTTCTGTAATGTATGAAGAGGCCACACATGCAACGCCCTTGCCGGCCTCCCTGTGGAGGGCATATATGTATGTTTCCATTGTCCATTCTTTTCTGACTGATCATGGATCGAAAAGTGCAAGCAATGAAGTTGCACGTAGACTTAGTTGCAACTAAGAATGCATGTATCAGGTAGAGGTCGACTCAAAAAACGCAGCAAAATTTTAAATCAAAAGATTCAGTTTTTTGCGGATATTACGTTCCTGCGGCCTAAAAAAATATTTGACCGACTTCTAAAAGACTAAATCTTTGCAAGTTATTTCTGTGTTTATACACTAGGTGACGTGTCACGCATAATTACGGAACACCCCAAACATCCGTGATTACGCGTGAACCACGGCTGAACCAATTATACGTGTTGTCTATTCTGAGCACAAAACCTAGGTCCTATTACGTTGTTTATGCAGACACAAGTCACAAAGTCCAGGCCTATTTAGAAGGGCCATAGACACGTGTATACTAATTTAGTGCATTAGACTTTTATATAAGTAGTGTGAAACTTTTTTTTGTTGAATTAGACATAAACGTCAATGAATTTTGCAACGTTTCGCTCATATTCTATTGAGCATTTTCAATATGCGCATACGATTGGAAATGTCTTGAGCCACTTTAAATGCTCAATAGAATATGAGCGAAGCGTTGAAAAATTCATCGTCTCCTCTGTTTATTTCAAAAATATCATCAAAAAGATTATTTATAGTGTGAAACTTACTATAAAAAAAATTACAAACAGGTCTACTAATTAAAAGAAAATTAAGGTGGTTGTCAGGGCAATTTCATGAATCGCATTAAACTACAAGTCTTTATAAAAAAGTTGAAATCTTATTCTGCTTCTCAGCAGAAATTTCAAGTTTGATAACTGAGCAACTGAAGCTTTTTTCCACCCGGGAAAATGGATTTGTAAAACTTCAAATTGTTAACTAGCACTGTTTTTCACGGTCAATCAAAAATCACTGTGCAAAATTGAGCTACGTGGCTAGAATAACAAGGCTCTATGCAGTTAGCCTAGAATTCAACTAGTAATTTGGCGAATACTTTTGCTAAGATGGAATTGACTTTAAATTTGAAGTCTTATTGCATATATATATATAACATTGCTTAAATTGTGGCCTATATTTAGTGACATGAAGTGGTATTTATGAGTATTTGCAACTATCGACTTTAGATTTTGAGCATTGGCCTTTGCCACCACTTAAAGTTGGTCTTTTAGATTGACCAACTTATACCCTAATAACATTCTTTTCTATTCCAGGTTATCCAATCGAATCAATCAAATGAAAATAGAACATTGGATGTCAATATCTATTATCACAAAGTTAAAGGATCATCTCGTCGACATGATGTGTCATTTCTTGCGCCCCTTAGCAGATCCTTTAGCAGATCTCCTGCCACCTTCTCCGTTGGTCAATCGCTCTGTAAGTTGAGTTTCTGACAGGCGAAGCTTTTCATCCATCTCTGTACGAAGGACCTTCAATTCAGTACTGACGTGAGACCGCACAAGATCCCTCAGTTGCTTCATTGCCGCGCTTTCTTCGGGAGGAGGAGCTAAAGATTCTGAATCTGCAACAGAAACAAAGCATATTTTACCTAAATGTTCGTTGAGATTTACTTGCTTCGCAACTATGCCCCGATTAACATATAAAACGAATTAAGTAAAATAATATCGTGTAGGTTAGCCATCACTAACAAAGGTAAGCACAAGTTTCAATGCAATTACAATATTATTCGTTAAAAATGAGAAGAAATGACAGAGAGTATTTTTGTCAAAAGGATGTGATGCGGAGATATTCTAAATTCTAATTCCATATTGAGACAGAATGTTTTTGTAATTGATGTTAACAACATGCTTCAAGCATCTTTTTTAAAAGACAGGCCAAACTACTGAGTTGAAGCTGTTATTTCATTTTATATATTTTCATCTTTGATGCAGCCTTCTCAAACAAAAATGACAATTTTATTCGACTTGAAATTTTAATTACATAACATAATTGAACTAACATGTTATTCGGAAGCAACAAATCGTCATGAGAGCTAGCTCAGGATTCTTTAACTGAAATATAGATGAGAAAGTACTACAACGTGGCGGCCTCACCAGCATTCTGTCTCGTTGATGATCAAAAAGTGATTATTGTTCTTACCAAGGTAGTGTGAATGGCAACCCTTAGATGTGCGCCGCGCAAGTGATCTGCATAATACATAGGTAGGCCTACTAAGTTAGCAAAGTCATCTGATTTCCAATTTTTTAGTAGAGAATTGTAAGAATTCTAGAAATAAACATACTAGAAGATTCTCGTTAACCAAATCAACTCAAGATCCAAAGGTCAGTCTGTGACTATCGTGTGCGAGTGAGTTAGTTAAATCAAGAAAACGGTACACATTCGCCTGAGTCAGTTATCCATCTTTCAGCTACAACATCAATCGTGGACAATGAAACATCGAACCAGACTTGCGTTAATTACTCATGAAATGTAATTGATTACAATCACAAATCACTCGTCCTTCTTCAATGACGTTTCAATAACTTTGCAATTGATCCTTGGCTTATGTTTTGATACTAAGTTTCATCGTAAATTACTTTGAAAAAATGTATCGGCAATTGTACATCCGGTACACATCTAAGTATGCAACACATTATCGACGAGGAGAGAAAAGCAATTTCAGTTGAGTGTTAAATGAAAATTTCATAAATACTGCTGACTGCTGATGGTAACTACTGTACTTCCAAAGTACAGGAAAAAAATTAGCTGATAAAATTGCAAATCACTCATCAGAAAATGTAATTGATTACAAGTGCAACGCAAGTCTGCATCGAACGCTCGATTTCTACATCTTCTGACTTGTTGTGATGAAAACGAGATGCTGAAAAACCCCTTGCTAGTTTTGGACAGATATATAAACACCTCTTTTGACTATGGGATTAAATACTTGACAAGATCCATTTAAGGTGTGTATGAGACCACATCGAGGGATTAATTACATGAAAAAGTTGCAAAATTCCATGAGTTATGGACGGTTTAATTAGTCACGAGTTGTGGGTGATAGCGATCTTCCCACGAATTTTCAATGGTATGAATTCTTTACTTTTTGTATCTTGAATCTTGTTGTTTCTATTCTTGTACCTTGAAAAGATAGCTAAGAATGATACACAGCAGCGGTCATGGAAGGACTTTTCATGGTATGGTTAATTTCTATCACAGCATAGAAATTGACAACAAAGGTGTCCTCTTTAGTTGAGCTTCATAATTTCCGCATGTTTTCATCTAGATGCACTTGTCAACGACCGTATTCGGCCGGAGGCACAAAGAATACGTCATAAGCCATACGCTATCGACTTCAAATCGCGTCACGATCCTTCAAACGCCATAAGTCAAAAGTCATTTTGACAATATTTTTTCTCATGACAGGTAATACAGGCAGGCAGAAGAAGAATATAAATGAATTTTTCTAATTTTTGCAAGAACATAAAGCTTTGAAAGGCACAAGTATACAGAATGACGCGTCATATCACAACGTCGGTTCTATTGAAGATCATCGCCCAAAGATTCTCAACTGGATGACGGCTTATGTCTTATCCTGTGTGCCTCCGTAATCAAAGGTGCTGATGACCTGTTCTGTATGGCAGCTCTCATTGAAACTTAAGTGTTGGAACCACAGAATTAGATTATTTAGCCGTGTCACTTTGCTAGAAGTGCAAACTGATTCAAACAGATGGCACATGCAGGAACTTAATAAGTGGGCAATAACGTTACATGTTCCAATGTTTCCTTTCTAGTCAAACAGAAGAAGAGACGACCAGTCTAATTCTGTGGTTGGAACTCTGTTCACGGCTTATGGCTTAAGTATCTATCGATGAATTGCTTGAATGACGTATTCGAAGCTGCCGTAAATCATAGATATATCTTATATATCTATGATAATTTCAGACAAACTACATATATATCTAGGACAATTGAACTTTGTTTTCCTCACTGATACCTTATTTTCCATGAGAACCTGTATATCACTGCTTTCAACAGGCAAACATGCTTTAAATCAGATAGAATACTTTATTCTCACATTTTAAGAAAATTAAGCACTCAGACCTTGACAGTCAGTGCCCGTCGTTTCAGTCGAACTTCAACTTTCAAGGAACTTCTTTCGTCAGTGCTGATAAAATTCAGCAACAAATTAGCAGTAGTATTAACCAAATGCTCAAAATACGAACTCGTTTGGTTGTGTGGCGCTAGATGTCTGCATTGGGCAGTGGGATCGTTTAGCCAGGAAGGCACTGGCTAATTCACGCTCTCAACAGATGGTCCGGTGGCCTTGTGGTTAGAGGATATGCTTGCACGTCGTCTAGCTCCAACGTCGCTGGTTCAAATCTATCCACGACTGAATAGGCCTAACAGGTCGAGACATGTCTCGTGGTGGTTACATCTGTTGAGATTTGATATCTGAACTATAATTATTATTATTGGAATGCGCATTAGGATCTACTGAGAGCTCGGGTATTGATAGAAGAAATGCGGTACGCATCAAAGTTCCATATTAAATGACTTTCAGGACGCACAGTACTATTTCTTAAGTTGCTTGTTTCTATCATATCTACGTGATGTTCATGCCATTATCATTGAATATTCACCATTAAAACGTTAGGGAGATAACTCACTGAACCGAATGACGGGACATGTTTTATCAGTTTTATCCGAAGCTGCAAGACACACTGTTGAAATGAGAAGCGACAAAACAACTCATAGACCTTTTATGACGACATTAGTTTATTCAGTTGTGTAATATAAATTTCATTATTTCAATACTTCTCGTAATGTTGAAACGCTTCCTTTGCCAAAACTTTTGATAGAAACTTCCACTGTGTGTTTCTTGGACATGCTCGAGAGATATGATTGATAAATCCATCATAAAGTAAGATGCAAGTGAAATGACGTATTCATCACAACAAAATCAAATGAAATGGATCAAGTGGCAAAAAATTATCATGATGACTACAACCACAAAATGAATCTTTGATGTCACAGCTCCTCAATGTGGGCCTGAGCGTTGCTATCTGGATTATTTCCTGCCGATTTCCAATGACGCTCTCGGGGATCGACCATGCGACAAAAAGATCACAAGGCCAAGCCACAGAATTAAATATTTTGTTTATTTGCTTCCGAAGCGCGCGTAGATTAATCTAATTCTGTGGGCCAAGCACTCAACCACTGTGCCACGGATATCGCAATCATATTGCGTTTCCTCGGTCGATGACTTCAAAGTCTCCACTGAAACATTATTTCTGAATACAGCTGGAAATTGGGAAAAATGAAGCCTACGCTGGCATGAAAACCGGATTTTCTATCAAATAAATTAAATGAATCAAACTTGTTTACAACAGGAAGCATATTAGGCGACTGTGCGCGAGTTTCTTCTATGTGTTCGAGTTTTACTTATCAAACTTTGACCTGACTAAGCTTTTCAGTGTCCCGCAGACGTAGAGCTAACACTCTACCACATGGCCACTGTGACACTCTATTACGAAAAATTTGATCTACAGAGTGTTAAAAAAGTAACGCAAAATTTAATTGTTAAAAGTTTTATTCAATTCATAGATCATAATGAGAAGTGAGAACGTAGAAGACGATCAAAGAAGATGTTCAAAGTGTCCTCCGTCATTTAGAACACACTTCGCCATTCTGTCTCGCACAGACCTGCACACTTTTCTGCAAAGAGTCACATCAATGGTCTGCAACTGTTCAGAAATAAGCAACCGCAGCTGGTCGAGAGAAGTTGGGTTGTGGGAGTAGACTATCTTTTAAAACACCCCACAAGAAAAAATCTGCTGGTGTCAAATCGGGCGACCTCGCTGGCCACTCGATTGGTCCCCTCCTACCAATCCACCTACCGGGAAATTTTTCATCAAGGAAAGTTCGCACAGTGCTTGCGAAATTCGGGGAGCACCGTCATGCAAGGAAATGCAAGGAGCACGTTGGAGTATTCGGTTCAATTTCTTGCAACACAACTCTTTGAAACTCTTGAGATTTGCATACAGATGGCCGACCAGAACGACCCTCATCAGCAACAGACCCGCTTTCTTCAAACTTGTGAATGAGTCTCATTATTGTTGAAACATGGGGAGGGCTCTCACCAGCCTGTCTTGCAACTTCAGATGCATTACATCCAGATGAATAATAATTTTTCACCAGATTTATTCTCTCTTTGATTGTGAAACGTCGAGCCATTAACGTAGAGCTGTAGTTAATACGCAAAGCTGATTGACTGAACACGAGGAGTGACATTAGTAGATGAGTACAATTCAATGCTGGACAATCAATTTTGAAACTATGGCAGCGACTCGTGAAGTGGACGATTCTAAACATAAATGTGCTGCAAGTCTGGTAGTTTTGCAATATTTCTATGGTAGCTAGCTTTCTATGGTATCAGTTCCATTCAGTCGTTCTCGATTCAGTTGTTTGCTGACTATGATGAAAATTTTGCGTTACTTTTTTAACACCCGGTATAGTAACAAATAAAACCGATATATTTTTTCTTCTCAACCCGTGGTGGCACTGTCCGGGGATTCATACCTAACTTACAATTATGATGACCACGTTGAACAATTAAATAAAACCGAGTTGAATCTAAATCGATGAATGTTCAAATTATTCATGAAAACAGTACTCGCATCTTACAGACATTTTCAGTAACCAAAAAAATGGAATGTGGGTGGTTGAGTGACTTGAGACTTGAGGAATTTGGGTGACTTGAGACAAAAATTGAAAAAAATATTCAGACTGAAATTTTGAAAACTAACTTGCATAAGTGTTGAACTTTTATCTCACAAATTTCAAGAATTTTTGTCCAAGTGTTTTTTTGATCAGCAGTTTAATCAAAAGTAAAAGAGCAGGTGCATGAAAAGTGCTGCAACTTTTGACTCGTTCATAGTAAGTAAGCATCCGCATTTTGTCAAGAACTTATGCTAGCAGAGGTATTTTACTCTCATTACATGAATCTCACTTTTTGGCAATTAATTTGTCCTCAATATTTCGTTAAATAAAATATTCTGATTCTTACCCCATCGAAGGATGACTTCGGACACCTCATGCTTTTGAAAGCACATATTTACGCACATGTAGCTGGATTTTACTACAGTGACATATCATTTATATGAAAATTAACGTACCTGCGGCGTTGTCTTCACACCGTCCAGAGGCAGGATCTTCGTCAGGAATAATGGTTTCATCAGCACCTTCGCGAGCAGAATCTTCTAAAATGAATGATTGAAAAATTAGCAATAAATGAAGGCACTTCTCCTTAATGGAGCTGCATGGAAATACAGTACACACTGCACAAGTAGCAACTACGCACTGCAATTTATATGACTAATGTGATATGATACATCCTGCACTACCACGGACGATTTTTAAGATTCTTTCCCTTGACATCATAATCTACTTGATACAGGCTTGTAACAAAAGTTTTGCTGTGTAAAATTTCAAAATTATAAACTTATATTTTTAGAATACAAGTCAATACAAATGCTAAAAATAGTTTCCAACCATGTCAATGCAGCTCTGCCAACGATTTGGAAGCTTTTCTATCCCCATGTGAAAAAATCCTCATTCTTTTCATCAAAGAAAGAGTGCAGAACATTCGAAATTTCAACTTCACTGTCAAATGTTGTCACTTAAAAATCGTTTCAACGGACAGAACAAGTAAGAGCACGACGAAGCATGATCCGGGGAATATGGAGATGATCCAGAAAATGAAATCAAATGTCTTTCAGTTTTTCTTAGGTTATAACAGCTGTGTGTGGGCGTGCATTATCTTGAAGGAAATGAATATTATGAAAACCATTCCCTAAGCGACGCCTCTTCTCCTTTATTGCCTGAACAAGCTGTTCAAGTTGAATACAGTTCCCCTTTGCTGTAATTTTCTGGTTCCTCGGAGGCATTTCCATTAAGATGACACCTTTCCGGTCCCAAAGATCGTTGTCAGATGTTTTCGACTTGAAATGCTCTTAGATGTCATAGTCTCTGGGGCATCACACGAGGCTCTCCATGTCCTGTTGTTGAATGTTCCCTCATTCGCACTGTAGACCCTCCCTCGTCGACTGTTACAGGTTGAGGAATTTTCGTACAATGATGAAAATCATCCCAGCAGCCATTTATAATAGAATATGATGCTTACTAATTCAAATTATTAATTGAAGTAGTCCTAATGAGGACTGATGGCGTTCTCCAATCCGCAAGTGTACAAAGGCAATGCTACTGTAGCCATTGGATTAATCAGTTCTTAAAAGAACTCAATGGAGCTTTCTCGTGGCAACGGATTATAATTGATCAGCTTTGGCCCAATATCTGGTAAAAATGGAAATCTTAAGACTTGTAGCACTACTCATTCTTACTGTTAATATATTAATACCATAGATTCCAAGCACTGCCGCATACATGTTCAAAACAGACGTCTAATATACCGTACCGACTACAGATGCTGATATTGGAAATAGAATAGGACAATGATCACCATAGGTTAAGGAAATTAAAAAGATGTATTATAAAACAACAGGAGACCGATGGACAAAAATTGGAAAAATGGAGGTAAAACATGGAAATACAGCGATACTACTACTACACCGATTACAAGTGAACTATATCTGACACTACACATGGTGGATAATGGTAAGAGTGGATATCATTCAACACCATGGTAATGGTGGAGTGGTCATGGTAAGAGTGGATCATTTATGTTCGTCCATAAATTGAATGCAATTTGGCAGTCACAAGAAAAATGTAGACAGAAGATTGAAAGGAACAATTAAGATGAATAAAGTTGTTCTCACGATATTGCTGGAGTAAATGTGAACAACATTCCACTCTTCTTGCTTTTTGATCTTCATTTAGAACAAGAGGAACCCAAACATTTTGCAAGTACTGCTTGCCAGCTTTGCGCAAATGCTTCCAAACTGTCTGATGGCACAATCCAGTTTCTTCAGCTATTGCTCCAGTTGATGCTCTTTTGCCATTTGCGAGGACTCGATCTGTTTCATCGTTACTATCAAAGGATGGTGTACCGCTGCGTGCTGTGTCAGTGAACTGATCTATTGACTGTGATGTGGTTTTTTTATCCAAATTTGCACAGTCCTTAGACTTACGTTAGGTTACTTGCTCCAAGTGCATTATTTATGTTGCTTAGTGTCGCAGTTGTCAACAGCTTTCTTCTAAAACAATAAAAATTAGTAGTCGTAGTTCTTCTCTACGAACTTCCATGTCAAATAATGATTTGTGTTTACACTAAGACGATTTTTCTTCTTGAGACGATAGTCTGACGTGCAGTGAGATCTATCATAACTGTGACATACAATAGCAAACTATAAAAGCACCGAAATTTCCATTAATAAAACATTGCTTTAAAATTCAAAATATGTATCATCAATCTTAAGCGCATTGTGCCATAACTTAGCAGAGATACTCGAAGTCATACATCAGTCAGTACACCCTCTGAAACGAATTGAGAACGCAAAAAACCTTATGTTACAAGTCTACATTGCACTGATGCACCGTCTGCAATCATGTCTATCATGGCAGACGTCAGTATCACTACACATCGATGGTTACAATATGCGCCTCCCAGATGTACACGCAAAATCTGCGTAATAATTATTTTGGATTACAATGGATTTGGAGACTGCAAAGAACAAGTCATGACAATTCTTTTTCAAACTTTTTTTAACATTTTCTCATGACCTAAAGAGCATAACCACCATGCAAAAGTGAACGAAGATTCCAAACTCTCGTCGAGTCGAGTCTGCAGCTGCACGTCTGCACTGTGAAGCTCAAACAATTAGCAAAGGGATGCTATTGTTCTCTCATCACATCAACTGCAGATATTGTTCGTCCATAAATTGAATACAATTTGGCGGTCACGAGAAAAATGTAGACAGAAGATTGAAAAGAACAATTAAGATTATTTGAATTAAGCTTACACGTTCTTAATCCTTGCATCGCAAGAATTTTGAAGATACCAAACACCAACAATTTTTGATGAAAGGTGAGAATATAACATCTTCAGTGAATAGAGTAACGATTCTGTGATATGAGCGAATATGCCTTGGCTCGACATAATTTTAATTAGAAGTTTTGGGAAAGTTAAGTACGGTGATGGTAAGTAAAAATATAGGCTATTATCAACTATATATTACGACCTTACATCCAAGGCCATCATCAGATTCTGAATCATACATTATGCAGAAAATCAATTTCAAATTTTGATCGTGAAAAACATTGTATGATGATTAATGATGCATGGTCATCGGTCGTATCATCGCGTGCTCTCGTGCTTCGTTTAACTATCTTGTGTCAATTCTTCAACTTTGTATCCACTAAATTTGACAAATTTTATATCATTGGTCTCCGCATCGACTCACTGAGTTCATCGTGCTATCAGCGCAACAATTCACTTGTGGATATCTTCGATATTCGTCAATTTGTGATCCCTCGCCGATCTTCTGCTTCGCTAGTGATTTGTGCTTACTGGTGATCTTGTCTTGTCTGTTGCTGTGCGTGTCTGACCAACTGACGTCAAAAAATCGTACCACACATGCAGATAAATCCTTGATTTCCGGAATAAGAGAATTGTGAAAGTGCTGATCCAGAAGTGTGTGACTGGTCGTCTGGTAAAGGCTGTGGTCGATTGTACAGTGACGTACGAGGTTCTACGTTCCGATCTCACTTGTAAGAAGCTTCTAGCTTTTTTTCCACTGTTTGCTCAAATACGACGATGCCTAGAACCACAGCTAATTCAATAAATGTGGATACTTCAAAGCTGGCTACAATTAGTGACATCCAAGATGTCATCCGCAGCATGAAAGAAGACATAATTTCATCATTTAAGGATGACTTTGCTCGTTTGGAATGCAAAGTTGAGTCAATCAATCGCCGAATTCATGAGCTTGAGAACTCCTTCAAAATCTGTCAAACTGTTCAAACCGCGCAGCAATCGGACATAATTTCGTTGAAAAGTGAAATTTCACAGATTTGTTCTGCGAAAGGTGACATTCTTGAAGAAGTTCAGGAACGAATATCAAAAAGAAACAATATGATAATCTTTGGTCTAGAGGAGAAAAATGATGGCACATTGGAAGAGAGAAAAGTTTTTGATAGTAGAAGGGTTGATGAGGTTTTCTCTGCAGTCAGCAGGGACGATACCCCTTATTCAAACATTCATCGTCTGGGTAGATTCTCACAAAAAAAACTGAGATCTCTCCGAGTGACTCTGAAAGATCTACAGTTGGATATCAAGAAGAAGGCCCGATTTCTGAAAAATGATGACAGATTCAAGGCTGTGTTCATAAGTCAGGACAAAACTAAATCTCAGCAGCAAGCATGGAAATTTCTACGTCAAGAACTCCAAAAACGACGAGGTGATGGAGAGGATGTGGTGATATATAATGGAAACATCTGTCCTCTCGACTCTTTGAAAAATTTTCGAATGTGATTTTACGTGAAAAGCGATGTCCCACATTTTTACTGATGAATGCTAGATCACTACTTGGCAAATTTGACGAGCTTCGTTTTTTGGTATCTAGTCTGAAACCTGGTTGCATCGCTGTGACTGAATAATGGTTATCAGATGACAATCCGGACTATCTTTTCGTGATGAATGATTACATTTTATTCAGAGCAGATCGAATTAATAGGAAGGGAGGTGGCACATGTATTTGCATTGTTCGTATAATCCCATATAGCTTAATTTATCGAAATTTGAAGTGATTGACTACTTGGCAGTCGTATTACTCGTACCATCAGTGGCGTCTTCTCCGTACCTGCGAGGCCTTCGGCGCATCCTAAATAATAATTTACCAGCATTTATAAAAATGAAAAGTGTCATCATTCATTATATTTCATTTAAATTCGATAGCTTCTCGTGGTAGCTGTCCGTCTCAAAATCAGACGCTCAACCTTAGAGTGAACAGTTTTTTTCTGCGCGTGCACGCACCACAGCTGTTTTCTTCTAACGATTAGACACACATGCTAGTCGTGTGTTCAGACGGAGCGAAAGAGAGTTGTGTGCGTGTGAGGCAGCAAGCGCACGCGCCCGCACCAATATCGGCTTTCCCGATAGACATATTGCTTTGCCTTCTCCAATATTTACAATGAAATTCTCCGTTATTCTTGATCAAAGCTCGGTACCTAAATATAGAAAGGGAAGCGCAACCCAATTGTTCCTGTCCTTCGTTTCTCGTCGGAGAGGCACTACGTCGACAATAGCAGCTGACTGACGTTCAGATAGGAGTGTGATCAGATGATGAGCGTTCGCCAATGAGTGCAGAGTAATCTGACTCGAACACCCAGATTCGGTAGAATTCCATGATTTGTTTTTGCGTGATTGATGTGACGCTATGTTTAGTACTGTAGATGAGCTCATAATCACGCCTTTCGTCCGAAGGGAATATACTGAAAAGATGACAGTCGTCAAGCAAGGTAGGCCAACACCTGATTTAAAAATTGAAAGTACTCACAGAGAAAGAAATAAGAAATACACAAGACATTTTAATGCATCAAAGTTGAAACACACGAGTGGCTGACCAGCCGTGAGAAACGCAAGGAACTGTTTCCCTTCCTCCTTTTTTCTCGGGAAAATGTGGTCTGGACAGAGAGGGGATATAGTAATCCAAGTTCCTTGAGTAAGGCGGTTAAGAGACATGAGCAATCAACTTCTCATGTGCTCATTCACTTGGCATTAAAGAATGTTCGGGAAATTGTTATTAAAAATTCATCTTTTATGAAAATTAATGTTATAACATAAAAAAAGTCTGGCATAGAAATAGTATTCCAATGCCGAGCGAAGGCCTGTGGTCTGGGAGCACGCGACGCCACTGATTACCATCATTAAATCTGTCCATGTACATTCCTCCAGGTCTCTCAAGGTCGATTCACAGAGACTTTATGAGCTGTTTGATTTCATTCACTGATTCTTTTTTAAAAAGTAAGAATCATAACACTGGCATAATATTTTGTGGAGATTTTAATGACTTTCCAATCGATTTCTTCTATGAGACCTTCACATGCTCAACCAAAGTCAAATCTCCAACACGCGGCCACTACATCCTTGATCATATATTCATTACTGAAAACATAGAGGCACATTATCCTGATGATGCTTGTATTGGTCCTCCTTTGGGTACATCAGATCACAACAGTGTTTTACTTTCATCTTCATCTGCTCCTGTGATGGACTGCGTTCAGAGGAAAGTTGTTTATGACTTCCGGCATCAGAATATTTCTAAATTTTTGCAAAATATTAGTTCAGCGGACTTTAGTTCTGTCTTCAATGCTGCCTCTGCAAACGATAAATGCCACGCCTTTTACAGTATATTCTATTTGGCAATGTCTCACATTCCTCGAAGAGAAGTAATGATGCGGTCTTCAGACAAATCATGGATTACCCCTATGTTGAAATTACTGATCGACGATCGTTGGAGTGCATACAGAGCAAGAGACTGGGAAAAGTATAAATCATTGAGTCTCAATGTGAAGCAAGAGATCATGAAAGCCAAACAATCATGGGCAGACAGAATTTTAAACTCCCAAAGGAGCGCATGGGCGATTGTGCGGGAAATTCAGGGCAAAACCATCAAAGTTGTTTCGGATACGATGTTCACTCAGCAATTCATCCATGACCTCTCTGCTATTTTTGAAACCAATTTCAATTCTGATACTGATTGTAATATCACGGGTATATGCTATGATAGTCCAAAATGGAGCTTGCAGTTTGATTGTTATGACGTCTTTACCATGTTAAAGAAACTCCCAATGAAACAATCTGTTGGCCCTGATGAGATTCTAGCGAGGCTATTGCGTTTTTCTGCAGAATTCATCTGTGTTCCACTTTGTGACATTTTTCAGACATCAATAAACAACATGACTTTCCCTGATTTATGGAAGTGTGCCTACATCCGTCCTATTGAAAAGAAGACTGACCCTACGGTGAAAAACTTTCGGCCTATTTCTCTGACTCCAATCATCTCTAAAATTTTCGAACGCTTGATTCTCGCTGAGATGAAGAATGAATTCATTCGTTGCTTCGACGACGAACAGCATGCTTTTCGACCTCATGACTCGACAACAAATGCCCTTATCGATATTCATCAAAGCATCATGAAGTTCAGAGAGTGTCAGAATGTTTTTGGTCTACGGATTACGTGTTTAGACTTTGAGAAAGCATTCAATAAGGTTCAACATAATCGTCTGCTCAACGTTCTCGCGTCTTTTGGTTTCAGTAACGGCTTCATTGCTTGGTTAACTTCATACCTCAAATCCCGTGTTCAAAGAGTGCATGTCAATGGTAATATTGGTCCTCTGGTGAAAGTAGAGTCGGGTGTCCCGCAAGGGAGTGTACTTGGTCCTTACCTTTTCTGCATGTACATGGCCACATTGAAGCTTCAAGACGACTGCGCTAGAATAGTGCACCATGCGATGATGTCACTCTAATTGAGGCATTTACCATGGATCGGTCACCACATTGTTTACACCGAATTCAACAATGGGAGGAGGCCTATAAGATGACTCTAAATCTACAGAAATGTAAGCAGATCATAATCAAGAAGTCAAAAACTGCATCAATTCCACTATATGACGATATTGTTCTTTCTGAATCATTTCATATCTTGGGTGTCTCGTGGAATAATCGCATGTCATGGGAAGACCATTTCAGTAACGTTGTTCGCTCCGCTTCGCGCCGCTTGCATGTTTTGAGAGTCCTCAGACCATTTGTAACGAAAGAGAAGCTTTTCACCGTGTTCAATGGCATGATCCTTTCCCTTTTACTTTATGCCACACCGTTATTCGGCAACATTTCTAATCCGATTTCGCTCAAACTTCTTCGGGTATTGAAGCGCGCGCATCACATCATCTGTGAAGACAACTGTGAATGCCAAATTATGCCTTGCTTGAATTCTCGTCGTGAAACTTTGACGCTGAGACATTTCAGAAAGTGTGAATTCCCGGATCATCCGCTGCATCTTTTACCAAACAAATTACCTGTTACAGGGCATTATCGTCTTCCTTATTGCTCAACCGCTAAACATTCTAAATCGTTTCTTCCTTTTGCCTGCAAATTGTATAATGCGAAGCTGTGACATTTTATCATCCGTAAAAGTATTACTTATGTAATTTCTGATTTTCATTTCTTCAATATAGTGCTTATTATTATGCAATGCAGCATAGAAGTTGGAGAGTATATGGACATTGCATAATCATCCTACGATATTTTTCACGATCAAAATTTGAAATTGATTTTCTGCATAATGTATGATTCAGAACCTGATGATGGCCTTGGATATAAGGTCGTAATATATAGTTGATGATAGCCTATATTTTTACTTACCATCACCGTACTTGGCTTTCCCAAAGCTTCTAATTAAGATTCTGTGATAATTTTACGACATCACTGCCCCTTTCCTGGTCTATCGATTTCGATGAGCCGTATATCATAAGAAAACTCAGGAAAATTCCATTATTTCGGCATGCGTCTTAATCATGAACTGTGAAAAAGGAAGAACAATAATTTTTTTCTCGTAGTTCATGATTAAGGTGCATACCGAAAAATTGGACATTTATATTGACTTACGCGTAGAAGTTAGAATATTTTCTGTCAATAAACTTTCGTTGGTATTCGTCAAATTATACTTTTACTAGCTGGAAATATGGCAGTTCAAATGCAACAATGATGAATAGGATGGATCTCATAATCTGTGAGTATTTTTTGAGTATCAATAAGGTCTCACCTCTTTCGTCAGTTACCGATGGCGTTTCCGGAGGCATTCCATCATAAGTTATACTGAGATCCAGGCGAACCTGTCAACAAAGTATAATTCATCAGTAATCAAGAATAACTTTTCAATTCTCAATGACTTACTTGAGGAGTGAAGGCAAATTTGTACAATTTGAAATGACGAAAATATGTGTCCAATACATAGGTCATAATATTTTCCACCTCTTGGGCGTTGAAGAGTCCTAAACTGAAGGGCGGTCGCTGTTGAGAGAAAATGATTAAAAGTTGATGATTTTTGCATGGCCCTTAAAGAGACAAGTGGACGCCGTGGTTTTGTATAGATTATGGATGAGAAATCAGGGGTCAATAACTAATTGCACGAATGGTTATTGAAAATAGTTAATGCAAAAATAACTATTATAATTCATATTATAGCTCATCTATCATAACTTCATTGTAACTCGGTCATAATGAAATGATTCTACAACAATTATTTCACACGAACAATTTCGTAAGATACTTACATGCACGGCATGGCAGAGAACTTGTTCTCGGAAATAATTGAATGTCTGATCGACATTTCCGAAAGGAGTTTCTGAAAATAAGAACAGCAGTAAATTCTACAGTACAATCATGCATACATCTGAAATGCCGCGAGTTACAAACAAAAAAGTTAGTCAAGTACATGTAAACTGATATTCTCTCAAAAATTTGAGTGTGATGAACTTCTTATGAATAGTTAGAGCATTTTCATAGTAATCTTATCTATTAGAGAACAATGCATCTCAAGCAACATTCGCGAAACATTCTTACACATATTGCGTTCGGTTTGTTCATGATTTCAAATAAATTATGTTATTTATTTTGAAGTGATACAAACATGTATGATGAGATGAACACATTAAACGTTCACAAGTTAACAAATTTTTAATAAGTACTTGAATATTCATTCGTTCCTTCTATGAACTTCATCCTCAAATCAAAAAGATGACTCACTTCTGAGATTTCGAAAGCATGTAAGCCTACACTTAACAGGAGATACATAATAACTAAACAGGAAATGAGAAGGATTCACAACCTTGGGTCATAAAACGCAAATGAGAAAATGAAGATACGACACTAGGAAACTCAAAGGAAAATATGAGCTACCAGCATTAGAGAGCTGATGGTTTAATTTTGGGTCTTTTTTATATCATTCCCAGATGATGGTGGGCTGATCACACCTAAAAGTGTCGGCAAAAAGAATTTTGAATTTAATGAAGTGAATGAAAAATGGTTGTCTTGCTATTTTGCCTGCTTTTAAAATTGCAGAGTAGCAATTGAAATGTTTTACATGAATATTACAAAAAATAGGTTTTAGCACATCCATTATGAGTTCTTTAGCAAAATTTATATAAGCCTGTAAAGCTGTGAATCATTGGAACTGATTTCAACCAGTTGATACTCTCATAGTGCATGCGCACACAAACGAATAACAACACAAACAACACTGATAAGATTCTCGAACGTTTCGGTTTACGAACCTTTTTCAACTAAAAGTGTCGAGTCCTTTATTGAATGACTTATTTACATGTCCAGTGCACACAACCACAGCATAGATGATCCACAGGTTTCATATTCAATATAAGTTCTGCGCCTACGAGCTAATCGTCTCGATAAGTTTACATGACAGGCTTTCACACAGTGGTCGGGCCAGAGATTTCTCCATTTTTTCGCAGCTCTGCAAAATTTTCGCAGGTCTACTAATACCAGAAAATTATAGCATCATATTTCATGATTATGAAGAGTAAAACACCGCTCTTATAAAAACTTGACCAACGCTCAGTATCTGTCGGGAGAAACTGATTTTTCAAAATGTCTTGTGAAATTCCGCAATTAAGTGCTTTCTTGTAGTAAGCCAGATTTTTGGAAATTAACTACGTTTCGTCATTGATGACTCGCAAAAGATTTTTTGCAAATATCTGATTACATGAACTCGCTACTACCGCTATCTATTGTTTCTTAGGAGCCATTTTGTTAATACTAAACTACTTAAATTATAAAACTGACATTTTGTTACCGAATCCATCTTATCAACTAGTGTATACATGTGCATGTAGCAAATATAGCCAAATGTCACTAACCTTACAACTAAACCACCAACAGAAACTTTGCAACAAAAAATTCTAGGTATTAAGAGTCATTTAAGACATGATCAGTAATTTAGTCATGTAAGACATGATCCGTTCAAGTTGATAACAGGCGCTGACAGGAAGGTCACAACAAAAGGAAATAAACCAATCAGCACTTGACAGAAAGTAGAGGTTCTCATCAAAAGAAAGCAATCAATAATTACGGATCGAAAGAGAAGTAACGGATGATGTAGAAATTCAGCGCTGTGGAAATCTCAACTTGTAAAAATGCAACAATTCTGTAAATGAAAACCTTGAGCATGATGTCATTGAGTATGATGTTCTCTTTCCATTGACTCCTCCTGCTCCTCACGCAGCTGTCTTGCTTGGTTTGCACTGATATTTCCCATCAATTCTCTCCGTCTCGGAGTGCATTGAGCTTGAGGGTATTGGTCCACCCCAAATTTCGTGGCACGTGGAGGAACTGAAGCCGATCAGTGGCGACTACACAAGCATCAACTTTTGATATCGGTTTGCCGAATTAATCTTATGATCACATTATTTCTGCAACAGACGAAGGTCTTAGGCTGGCTGGCTGGTTTACCCGACTCCGTCCCGCGGATAGGGGCGTGGCAAGGTCTTAGGCCGAAAACTTGTGTGCCAATGAATCTAATTCGTGCGGAACAAAATGTGCTTTCCTGCAAAATTATAAACTCCGGCTCGATAGCTCTACATCACATTAATGTTTTCCATTCCTTCGTGTCTTTCTTTTTGTCCGATGTCTCCATCTTTTATCTCTTAGTGTTCTGAAGCATCAAATTTATTGTCACACAGTTATTTTACTTTTTTTGCTGTAACTGTTTTCAACTTTTCTAATGGTCATCTGTCGGTTTCTTTCCTCTTTCTCTTGCTCTTTCAAACAAGTCTTGGAATGCCGCTTGGCCAACGACACTTTTTTTACGAAGGCTGTCTGTGATTGGCAACGTGTGGCAGAACTGATTGTTGGCAATTAGGTCAGCGCTCACACACCATGTTGATCCAAAACAGATATCTCGAGATTCGGATTTTTGTGGACTTTGCATCATTTAAGCGAAAATTCCATAGCAGTCTATTTTCCAGGGCCAGCTATGAAATTTTCTGCCTATCTGGTATAAAATGGGGTAAATTTTTCGCAGCATCCACGTCTTTAGAATGCGTTTTCAAATTTTTTGAGTAGAAGGTAAGAACCGTTTGTAAGATGAGAGTGCATTCATTTAACATCACTCATCGCTTAATCTGATCTTTTCGGGTGATCTTCAAAATCACGAGCTGTTCGAGGATACTTTGGACAACTTAATGGCAATGTAACTGATAACACAAGTCTAAACATTGTGTTTTCTGCATCCATCAGGGTCGTTGCATCGCTAGCTAAATATAAAAAATACGAGTAAATCTTGTGGGAAGTGTGGATGTCGAGCGCTTCAAATGACTCCAGTTGCGTTCAGAATTTCAGGTATCGAGCAACTGAACAAAGTGAATTTCAATATATATATATCCGACAACAATGCTCATATTAATTTGAATTTTATTTGTTTCGTCTATGCATTAATTGAAAAATTATTTGAAATCAAGTCGGTTATCATTCTTTTATAGAACTATCGGCAACTTCTTAAACATGGCTTTGAAAGTTTCGTATGCGGTAACAACCACAGAATTAAATATTTTGTTTATCTGCTTCGGTTTGCTAGAAGTGTGATTAATACGAAATGGACGGCACATTGAGGAACCTATTAGGTGGGCAAAAAGGAATTCCTAATACCTTACAGAGATGGGAAAAAAAGTCGTACGTCGCTTGCGGATTAATGTGAGTTCCAGCGAAGTGCTTCGATTGCCAAAATTCCTTCAGATTCGAAGAATTCAGATCATTGCCCACAAGTTTTCTCCATAATGTTGACCCTTCCGATCATTATTAAAGAAAGTAGCAGGCGTACGAAAATTAGTTCACTTGATGATTTCACATCCTCTACTCGGCATTGTTCACTGTATAGTGCATACATTGAATCGAAGCCACGCATCGATGTGTGTTTTGGTGTGTGCGAAGTGATATCACAGCACGCACGCATCTCTCACTGGCTCTGTTGTCCTTTGCTGACAGCTTACTGTTTGCCATTTCCAATAGCAAGCGATACACGAATAATCCATTCGAGAAGGAGCAAGTTGTCTAATTCTGTGCCATTTCGATATTGAGGTTACATATAACTCTTCCTTTCTAGGAAACCGAAGCGCGCGCAGATGAATCTAATTCTGTGGTTACAACATCCACAGTAACTCAGTAGATGCTAAGAACTACTGCTGCAATTCTTCTATTTTGCTGAATATGTTACAAGATGTAAGACGCTGTGAATAAAATGAAGCTTTAACTAAATGATGACATAATGAATAACATGCTTATTAGTTGTCATTAGTTTGCGTTTTCCATCCTGTAGACTAGTATTTATCCTATTAGACAACATAGGTTCATTTAAATTTAAGAATTACAAGGTTTCAATTTTTCGAAGGACCAAGTCAATTTTTTCACAGCGAGTTCATTTCTTTAACATTTTCGCAGAATTTCGCAACTGGCCCGACCACTGCTTTCACTATATGGCTACCTGCTAACAAGGTTTTTGGACACACTGAAGAACAGTCTCGCTGTGAAGATCGCTTGAAATTGATTAGGCAAATTCCCCTCAACATGTAATCTTGAATGTACTCACAATATTTGACATGGAGAAGACACTTAGTCTATCCCGTTGAACGTTTGCTGTGAGTGAAATAACAACTGAAGGCCCTCACTACTCCAATGGTTGCAGTGACATGGCAGTAAAACTGATTATAGAAAAACCTTTCTTGTCCTTGCAGTGCCAGGTATACTGGGAAGACGGAGCGGTGTCTTTCTCTTCGAAGAGCAGAACAACTTCCCAAGTGGCTCTATAAAGGACTACCATACCGAGATCCAAGCCAGTACCAGAGTCCGCTATCACCCGTCATTTGAGCAATTGTGAACACCGGTCGACAGTGCTGAACAAGAACACCAAAGTTTCCAGGTAGCAAGAGTATCAAGAACATCTCTGGAGCTGGCTATCACAGAAAGTGTCATCAGACTCTCACTCCCGGATCTGTGTGTGCAGAAGGAGAGGTTGCTTTTTTTTGAAACTGTGCTGACTTGCACTTCCTTTCGATTCTGAACTTGTCTTCTTATATTCTATGATTCCATGTACATGTACACATACAGCTAATTCTTTGTAAAGAAGTTTCAGTTACTGTGAATCACTTTATTTACTTTACAGTATGCGGACTTTCAAGTATTTCATTTTATTTACAGTCATGAAGTTTACTTAAATAGTGCTAGTGTGCCGATGAATTGTATTCTGACGTTTTATCTATCCACGACATAGGATGACATAATTTTTAATCAGCATCTCAGTGCCTCAATAGACGAAACATTATTTACGCAGTATTATTCTTGTATGCCTGTCATTACAAACATCAACAAGCTATCTTGATCATGAACACCGACGAAGAATTTTTTATTAACCTGTCTAAAGCAATGCAATCTTTAACAAGCATATAAGATATTGCTATTATATCATTCACAAAATACGCTCTATATCTCTCACACTTAATATCACTCAATAACGCTTTTCTAGCTTCATAACATGTAACACTTCCCCTTTTGCCGGCATGTGAAAGAAAGTGAATTAGTCTTCACAAACCTGAAACTGAAATGGCAAAAATGTGTCGAGAAACAGGATTTGTAGGAATCTTGTAGACGAAACACGATCTGTGAAGTAAATGTAAATGCTATGAAAATGATAGGAAGCTTCCACTTCACTCGATGTTACCTGCTCCATCTAGAATACATGTAAAGTCACGACATAGCTTCCTAGTAGCAGTAAACTAGGGTTGTATGCCCGGGACTAGAACGATATCCCTTGTCAGTCCCGGGTGTGAGTCTCCAAGCCCGGAATCCCGATTTTGTAGACAAAAAATTGCTATTTTATTGTGTTATATTTCTAATAGATATCATTAGATTATCTTTCAAAATATGATTATTTGCTCATAGTACCTTGTGTGAATTGTTTTTATTGGAGTGAATCGAATGAAAGCTTGCTTCCTATTCCTTTAATCTTAAGATTGGTCTATTCATTTACTATTTTTTAGTTTATAGGTACCTAGTAGGTATCCGAATGCCATTCGGAGGAATGCTACGTTAAACAAAGAAATAGGATTTGGTGATGATTCTGAATAAATGGGCTAGACTACAAAAAGGGCAGTAAATCGATTCAGCTCGATAAATTGTGGGACGTAAGAAATCACGCGATTTGATCGATCAATAATGGCATGAATAGCATAGTTGTTTTGTGAAATTTGCTTATTTAGGAATGACGCAGGTTCCTTTTTCAGCGTTTGACAAAATCGCTGTGAAATGGCATCGTTCTAGCCGTTGAACCAGACAGCGTTGTGGGTAAAAGGACTTTCAGCACTGCTGTTGATGAGTAGTGAAACAGATGGGAACTAACAGTAGTTTTTACCACCCATGTGAACGTTTCAATCAAGTAGTTACCAGAATCAGACATTCTAATGTCAGAAAAGTCCAACCATTTATCAGAAAAGTGCCTCGGTGTGTCAAGGTACTGCATCAAGGTAAGCATCAGACGCATAAGACCTTGCAAACCAGTCAACTGCTTTTCACTGGAATAATGAAAGTAGTGAAGCCGCTTTGATTTCTTTTGCTAACAATTACATATCAGATATCACTAAATCCCTGGAGTGCATACAGTTTTGATTTTATTAAATGAGCTCGAGGTGAAAACAATTGGAATTGTTTCTAAATGTGAAATATGCAATTTTTCAGTTTTGAAGAAATTAACACGGAATGACTGTTAATGTACTCAGAGAACGCAGGTTGAGGTGGTTCGGGCACGTGAAACGGAGGACAGAGGAGGAGCCGATTCATCGCGTGCTGAACGTGGCTGTCGAAGGTCCCAGGCCACGTGGCAGACCAAGAAGATCATGGCTGCAGACCATCCAGGAAGACATGAAGGAGCTGAGGCTGACAGTGGAAGACACACAGGACCGCGCCCGTTGGAGGAGTCTCATCACGTCCAACCCTCACCAAGGAGGAAAAGCAGACGTTAAAAGGAGAAAGTAAGTAACACGGAATGACTGATCATGATAGTAATGCAGACAAAATGATAGGATTTTACAGATCCTCCGTAAATTTGCAATTCGATAGGCTGCTAATACTTTCATGCTCAACCTCAAAAGAATTTTCTTAAGTGTGATCATATTACAAGCAACCTGCCAGTGGTAGAGCAAATTAACATAATCAAGGATAGTGACTTTAGTTAAACTACAAAGCTGTAAATGGGTCCACATCACTATTCAGATTCAAGAAATGAAACATGGATTTAGTGAATCATAAAATCACTCCAATGAAAATTAAATTAAAAGCATGACAGCTCAGCCAAGAGACAATAAGATCTCGACTTTTCCTTGAAGACTTTCAATACAATGCAGTTCATGAAATGTCACTGATCATCAGCTTCATTTCCGCTTAGTTAAAATGATCGCTAGCAAATACTCGTTCCTTCTGATATCGAACTTGTTTCATACTAATCACAAAGCGGCTTCATCTCGGTAGTAAATAAATTTGCAAAAACTTAACTCTTAAAAACTGCTCAAATAACTGTTTTGGACCGCAGGAACGTAATCTCCACAAAAAACTGAATCTTTTCATATAAAAATGTTCACTGTATACAGATACTATTTTGAGTCGACACCATAGAGTAGGGATATATAGGTAGAGTGTCGACTCAAAAAAGCATAAAAAAAAGCAAAAAAGTACAGTGAAAGTTTTTGTGTCAAAAGATTCAGTTTTTTGCGATGATTACGTTCCCGTGGTCCAAAAAATTATTCGAGCACTTTTGAAAAAGTCAAAATTTTGCCAATTTAAATACTACCGACATGACGCCACGTTGTAAGTAGTATGAAGCAAGTTGGATATCAAAAGGAATGAATATTTTCTAATAAGCATCTTAACTAAGCGGAAATCAAGCTGATTATCAAAGGAATTTCATGAATTGTATTATAATGAATGTCTTCATGAAAAAGTAGCGATATTATTCGTGCTTTCTTGGCTGAAATTTCAAGTTTTTCATTCAATTTTCACCGGTATGATTTTATGATTCACTAAATTCATGTTTCATTTCTCGAATCTGAATATTGATGTGGAACCATTTACATCTTTCAAAGTTAAATGAAATCATTGTCTTTGATTATGTGATTTTGCTCTGCCAGTGACAGGTTGCCTATGTTATGATCACGCTTAAGAAAATACTCTTGAGGTTGAGCATGAAAGTAATAGGAACCAATAGAATTTCTCATTCAACAAACATTAAATCTCCAAGGCTGTCATGAGAGAAATGCCATCATTCCTTCTCCATTACAATCATGATCACTCAATTCCGTTGTAATTTCCGCAAAACTGCAATAATTTGCATATCTCACATTTGGTGACAATACCACATCTATCTCCCTTCAGTTAATTCAATAAAATCGAAAGTGTATACACATTGGGGATCTAATAAATGCGGAGTTACCAATCTACCTAATATATCTACTCTATGGTCGACACTCTGCCTACTATATACTCACTCTATGGGCTACATACCATAATCTAGCGGGATATATTGATATTTTGACACAGAAGCAAATTCATAACTGTCGAAGCCATAGGCATCTAAAAAAATAGTAGTAAAATAAAGTAAAATAATAGTAAAAAATAGTAAGTAATGTAATGCAAAGAAAAATTGAGCCTACTTGAATGAATAAACAAAAAGATATGAACCCTGAAGTTGTTGCCAAGGCCACTTTGATTCACTTATAAACATTTTAAAGCGATTTTTCTTCTTTTTTTCTTTTTAAAGCGATCTTCACCTTTACATCATGAAGTTGTAAGAGAGATATATATCTGTAGATTTTTGCGGACATATGCTTTTAGGGAGCAGTGAATGTCCATCAAAAACACAAGGAAAATCTTAAGAAAACCCGAAAGGTTAAAATCAACAAAAATATAATTGAAAAGAAGACATGATTTTGGAATGCACACTATAATAGCGGAAAATAATGCTTTTGAATTTCACATCATCAACACCGCACTTAAAACGGTTGTGAAGATGAGTCGTGGTTTGTAGCTATTTTCGCTAAGTTCTACTTGAATTTTAGAAAATTTGGAATGTTAAGTCAGGGAGTCAGAGGGAAGCTCGTCTGATGAAGAATTTGCTTCTCCGGCTGGTAAAAAAACACAGTAAACCTGATCAGATAAACTTGCTAACATTTGAGACCGATCAATGACTTCGGGAATCGTAGAAATTTCTCAGGAACTTACCAACTGCTACTTCATGTGTGCGCTTTACAATTGAGAAGAAAGCTGACGTCTGTTCGGGTGTAAAATGACTCTCTCCTGCATATTGGACCGATGCCAAGTACAAATCAAGTAAAATTCGGTGTTGCGGAATCTGCTCATTGAGACTGAAGCGTCGACTAAGTACCTGCCGAATCTGCTCATTGTTTGAGCATTCTGAGATAACATCGAGATCATTGACGGTCAAGTCAGCCCTGAAAAGAACACGTTACACATCTGGAGAAAGAATGTTGAATAACAAAAGAGGCAACTCACCATATGCAGATTTTGGCCTTGTGTTCACGAGGCTAAAATGAGAGCGACAAACAGTAAGAAAGCAAGAAAAACTGCTGAAAATTCTACGATCCTTAACCAAAATTGTAAAACATTGCAATTTTGTAAATCAGATAAATGCGTTCATCGAGTTTCTTGATTTCCAGATGGTGTCATTGTCACTACTGATCTTGGTCGATGATTTCGATTTCTATGGCCCTTTTCTTGCATGTCACAGTGAAGTCAACTTGACAAAAAGAACCAAATGGAGCATTTTTCATTCAATTTCAACCAAAATTTTGAAATATAATTCGACAAATCTCATATTTTTCAGACAAATAGTCAACTCCTAATTATAAAACATGTTTAGAATGTGTTCAAAATACCCTGAATTGTGTTCTAAAAATGCTGCCTCTCTTCTTTATACATTCTTTGTTACGTTAAACAAATTTAAAAGAAACCGATAAGCTAAGTAATTTAAAATAAACTTACGTCAAGTCATGGTGTAAGTATATTAGTTAGAGTGGTAACTCTACATTTATTTAATCCCCAATGTGTATACACTTTCGATTTTATTAAAGGAACTCGAGGGGATACAGCTGGCATTGCTACCAAATGTGAGAAATGCAATTTTTTTGCAGTTTATTACACATTGCCACGGAATTGAGTGATCATGATTGTAATGTAGAAGAATTGATGGTACATTGCAGATCCTCCCTGTCATGACAGCCTTGGTGAGGCAATGTTTGTTTATGAAATTATCAACTGGATGACCTGCTATTGCTTTCATGATGAGCCTCAAGAAAATCTTCTTAAGAGACATTTTCATGAAGACTTCCATTATAATGCGGTTCATGAAATTCCCTTGACAATCGGCTTCATTTCCGCTTAGTTAGAATGCCTGTTTGCAAATATTCATTCATTTGATATCCAACTTGCTCCATGCTACTTATAACGGGGCGTCATTTCGGTAGTATATATATTGCCAAATTTTAACTTTTTTCAAAAGTGCTCAAATAATTTTTTGGACCACGGGAGCGTAATCTCCGCAAAAGCTGAATCTTTTCATATAAAAATTTTCACTGTATACAGACACTTTTTTGAGTCGACACTCTACCTACATATCTTCTACTCTTCTACTCTTTGCGTCAAGTACACTGACGCAAATTACATACAAACATATACCAAAATTACCTACAATTTGAAACTAGCATCTGATACGAGAATGTTTACAGAGATCTAGCATGTTTTTCATACCACATCTCACTTACTTTCGTATGTGATTGGTATGTAGCGATACAAGCTATTCTATCTGTGATTGGCTGTTTTACACTGAAATACGAGTTGTTGGTATGTTTTATATACGAGACCCGATGCAAATTCATCCTTATTCGCATGCCTCAGGTATGTGTTTCGTATGAGCAGCTTTAAGTCACATAGCAAAAATATATGTATTACATACTACTGTCAAATAAATTATTCGGTAATGCCAGTCGTGAATATTTTTTGTTTGATAGTGATATTAAACTAGATTAGATTTATTGTGAATTTTGCGCTCCATGAGCAGTGAGATTGGCGTCGTTGCTACAATTATTTAGCAACGTTAACACGACGTTTAGTTAGCTCTACTTTATGAGCCAAGCTGATTAACATCAATTCATTCACACAATATCTTTCGTGAAATCATGTTGACTTATATATCTCAAACAAAACTATTTTTGCGTTTATGAATTATAATGTGTTTTTATTTCGGATTGATAATATGCTTAATTTCAAAATTACATAATGCATAATTGTTGATGGTTGAATACGTATTGATTATTTATGAAATGCCTTAGACTTACATGTATTAAAATCAAATTCAGTATTGAAAATATGACTGTTGAATGTCATTATCTCACTACTTACAGAACAGTAGTAACATTAGTGTGATCTTTATTGACAAGAGGCCTTAAATCAACATACTTTGTACATGATTCATGCTTTCTTTTAACATTGTGCTGGTTTGGCTTTAGTATGTAGAGCATATCACATTTGAAATAACATACGAAAAGCATACAAATATATACCAAGAGAATACAGAAATATGCCAAAAAATATTTTGGTATGCATCTTTCGTATGTGATTGTTATTGAGCGATTTACAATGTAGTAGGTCTTTAATCCAGCAACGGCAGTCAAGGGACCTCAGCGTTGTCTGTCAAACAGGCATTGATATCGTGATTATTCGATACTAATGAAAAATCGAGATTTTGATTTTCAATTCATCAGCTACCTATTTATAATATCTCAGGTGATCCACGCAACCCTGCTATTGGGAAGCGTTGTGCCTGGATATGTATTCGTCCTGGCATTGGATTCGCTTTGCAAATAAGTAGCCGGATCATTTGCATGTGTCGACTGAAGCACACAACATAATACAGTAGATGGGTGGTCACCTGCTACCAGGGATGTGGAGTCGGAGTCCCGGAGTCCTATCATTTTTGCTGGAGTAGGAGTCGGAGTCCTATCAAATGACTCCGGACTCCGGCCTATAACTAGACCCGCAATATAATACAAACAAATTATTTATCCTCGTGTATGGCTGTCAATGTCTTGATGTCAACTTTCTCCGTCAAACAAAAGTACAGAGACACCAGAGCATGCAAAGTTTGTAATAGTTGAGGGAAGGAACCGTGATAGTGAAAAACAGGATTGTCTTTTCACTCGGTGATCTAGTAGAGAAGACAAGCCTTCCTAGTCTCGATCACACCTACGCGCCAAAGGTCACATCAAAGACAAAAATGAAATGCTAGTTTGCTTAAGAACATTACCTCTCACCCTCACGTTAATCGTGTATGTGATGGTTCCTCTAAAGCGAATATTAAAATCGAAAGTGTACTGATATTTTTTGGATAAAGATGTGGGATTTTCCTGCCTGGTAGAGACTGGAGAAAAACCCTGTGAAACACAATTCAAAAAGATGGTAGGAGCCGAGTCACATGCATTCAACATAAAGCGACATTTGATAAACTTTCATCGAAAACGATTGATAATTGATACAGCAATGATCACTAAAAATAGGTTCAGCTAAACCTACAATGATCTACGATGTAGGTTACCGGTTTGTTTTTTCAAAAAACTGGGCTTTATATGCTTGCCACCCGGAGTCGGAGTCCTATCAAAAGCCGGAGTCCTATCAACCCCCGGAGCTGGGGTCCTATCAAAATGATAGGACTCCGCATCCCTGCTACCCTGTGGGAACAAATATTGCGAAAAGCTGGTGGATGTCGGCTACATAATATCATGCTACGGTTCACTCATAATTGCAGCATATTCGCTTGCGAAGTCTGCCGGCGGCAATTCGCGAATTTCGCTCTATACCACCTCTTAATTTTGACCATTACATTCTTTAGTAATCCGCCTCTACTTCCGAGGTTCTCCCTCACCTCCTCACCATTACCCACTCCCCACATGTGGCTATTCTATCTAAAAAATCTAATTGCAGGCTTGCTTTGATATTGAAGAGAAATCAGAGAATCTGTTTATATCGATTTGCGTAACATCTCGTGGTATTCAATAATTTACAACAATGAAAAATATTTGAATCATTTCATAGTATTAACTACGACATTCATAGAAGATTAATACTTTTTTAATTTTAGCTTTCATGATATCAAAAACCTCCCTGCTTAACAGATCAGACTGAGTATACAATGTAATATTCATATGAAGATAATATACAAACATTACTATCTACTGCTAATTAGATGCTACAAGATTCACTATTTCGTCGGTTGGCGAAAAACAGCTCAAATTAGTAAACAAACGTCTATCTATTAGTTATAGCAGCTTACTCGCCACCTACCGCTTTTAGATTTAAGACGCATTTCCGAAAAAATAAAGGCAACTTTGACTTCCTGCGATAATTTTGTTACAAAATTGAGCAAAAAATAAATTCAGCCACATAACCACTAACTCTTCAGACAATTTTATTCCCACAGGGTAAGTCGTCATCACGCACGCAACAAAATGATCTCAGCAACTTACTCGACTTCGTCGAGGATCAGCCAGACATGCTTTCAAGCTTTCAGTATTTTTGCACCATCTTAGGTGAGATAAAGCTTCATTGACATGTGCTTGGAATTTGCATTAATATACATGTACGTGTTGTTAATTCATGTTGTCTTTGGCTGATCCTCTACTAATTAAGACATTAGGATAAACGAGCTTAATAAATAAGGACACGAAATCAAATTAATAAGAATGTGAACAACTTTTCAACAACTTTTCAACAGTAAATTATGCAATAAATTTGGAACATCATAACTTCTCTAAAAGTACACCGATTTCGACGACCAATACATCAAAATAATGTTCCGAGAAAGCGCTTTCACCTCGTGTTTGATTTATTATCATGCTCACATGCTTCCATCATGCAAATTTGAGATTTTCGAAAGTGGCGATTTTCACATTTTGACCTCTGTCCTAGTTAAACAATGACGGATACGAATCTATAATAACTCATTGAATAGCTCATTTCCATCGCATGACAACATCGTATACAATGGCTAGGATAGTATATGTCCGCTCTATCTAACCCCACAGAATTAGTTTCATCTGAGTGCGCTTCGGTTTCCTGGAAAGGAAGAATTATATGTAACCTCAATATCGAAATGGCACATCACAGAATTAGACAACTTGCTCCTTCTCGAATGGATAATTCGTGTATCGCTTGGAAATGGCAAACAATAAGCTGTCAGCAGAGGACACCAGAGCCAGTGAGAGATGCGTGCGTGCTGCGATATCACTTCGCACACACCAAAACGCACATCGCCTAGCTAACATTCGATTCAGTGTATGCACTATACAATGAGCAATGCCGAGGAGAGGATGTGAAAACATAAAGTGAACTAATTTTCGTACGCCTGCTACTTTTTTAAATGATGATCGGAAGGGCCAACATTATGGAGAAAACTTGTGCGCACTGATCTGAATTCTTCGAATCTTAAGGAATTTTGGCAATCGAAGTACTTTGCTTGAACTCACATTAATCCGCAAGCAACGAACGACTTTTTTCCTATCTCTGTAAGGTATTAGGAATTCCCTTTTGGCCACTTAATAGGTTCCTCAATATGCCGGCAATCTTATTCGTATTAATCACACTTCTAGCAAACCGAAGCTGATAAACAAAATATTTAATTCCGTGATCTAACCCACATATAACTGAATCTCTCTGTGCTTTTGGTAGGTACTTCAAAACTCCGGGTATCCAAGCTTCAGCGTGTCATCAACGCTTCTGCACGACTTGGTTATAACATTCTTCTCACATCATGCCTGTTCTCAGAGAACTGGAGTTGCTCCCCATGAGATCTTCGGCTGGTTATTCTGGCATATAAGTGTCTTCATGGTCATACACCTCATTATCTCGGAAAGCTCCCTTCTAACCCGATCATGTCTTCTCTCTTCAGCAATGAATTCGCTCAATTTGCAAAGACATTGGTCGAAGACTGTTTCCAAGAAACATTTTTCTTCCCCTTCTGCCCAGTTATGGATCAATCTGCCTATCGAGGTGAGATTTGCAGACTCTCCCTTCGTGCGTTTAAGCTATCAACGAAGAAGTTTTTTATGACAGACCAATCTGATCACTCCCATATGCGTGTATGTATTGTTTTATCATGAAACATATTACTATGTATACAGCACAGCAGCTGTGAAGCTGTGTCACAATGTCACTTTTTTGATGAATTGTGATTAATTAGATTCAATGCAATTCAAAAGGATCATTTACTATAGACAGGTCTATAGAGAAAATGGAGTTGAATCAGGAAGCTATTATCGCCCATCGCACGGGCATGTTGTCATCATGAAATTTTAGTCCGCAGAGAAGAGGGATCCCTCATGAGGAAATTGAGATGATCCTGATGTCTTGAATGGCTAAACTGAGCATGTCCGAATAAATGGTTTCATTAAATGTCACCTCACAGAAGAATGATGACAAATGGCTGCCTCGTGGAACCAGCTGCCCAAGCTTTCACTTCTCAACTGTCACTTTACTGCACATTTATCTTTTCAGCTGAAGATAGTTTGTGTGGTTGAAGAGTCCAGTCCATTTAAGAAATACGAATTTTGCGTTGGACTTAAGCAACAGAAGCTTTCATTGAACCACAAAAAAACCTGGCTTTTTTGCTGTTGGATAGCATAAAAAACAATTTTTGAACCCCTTGCTCTTTTTTCTTAAATTGCAAAGGAACTGAAGTAGACAAGAAAAACATAAATGGATGTGAGAGATATGAGCGGTGTTGACGTTGCGTTTTCATGTTTTCTTATCTTTCCTCAAAAAAACTTAACGGTTTACTAGTTGAATCTTTATTTTACCAAACCAATCAACAAATCAATGATAAAGCTATGATACTTTGATAAGATTAGATTCTTTCCAGGACACCATGTTTTGATGGCTGAACGTCACTACTCCCTCACACTGGGACTTGGACGGTGCTGACATAATCAGACTTTTATCTGGAGCGTTGTGATCTTTTAGTCCGGATGCCCTTCCTGACACTGTCGGGGGTTGACCTCTTGACCGATAGATCGCTAGGCCAAGCACTTAACCACTGTGCCACGGAGACCACACCTTGTATTATCAAATTTCATTTTTAAAATGTAACCAATAATATTTCACTTTTCTTGCAGTCAGCTTCTCAGAAAAAATGATATATTACAAAAAAGATCATCCTTATGCACACACAACAGTTAGCACATACAAATAATACTACTTACACCAATACACAGATCGAGGGTAATATTGCATGTAGTCTACATATATCTCATAATGTATAAGATGAACATTGATCGTAGTCTTCTACATGTATCAACAAATGTAATCTACAACAATGAAATTCATAACAAAATCATATTGACTGATGTTGAAGAAATATTCGTGATACGAGGTGGAAATAGAAACAGACTGTGTCCAAAAAAGGAAATAAAATATGTGATTATGTCACTAGTGACAATAATGTTGAAAATATAATTCAAAAATATGAAATCTTCGAAAATTATAAAAATTCAGCAGAAAAAATAGAGTGTAGATAAAACGACATACATGCATTTGTGTGCCATCGATATGTTCGATGCAGGTGAGAGCATTAAACGTGTTTTATGCATCCATGCATATTATTGATTTTTAACGTAGTGAGCAGAAAATGTTAATTCTTAGCATAGCTGGATTAGACGCATTTTTCTACATGTCACAGCGCAAAATATATTTTTAGGCTACTAATAGTATCAATATCAGAGCATTATTCTTACATTTTGCTCAGTGCCGCTTGAATGTTGGTCCATCGCGAAGTCAATGTTATACATTTTCATACCCTTTCCAAATTATATCAATGTGGTGTAGCCTATAACTGGAAAATGCATGTTGTGGACTGTCCAACAGCACACCTTGTTCTTATGTCATTCTATAACACAATTCTGCACTTTTTAATACTTTAAATCTGAATGACATAGTCAATTAAAAAATGATCATCTAAAATTAGTTATGGTAAGGCTTAATTTTTGGTCCTCTAACTGATTACAGCAGTTTCGGATATTTCAAATCCAATAGGGACTCTATATGAAAACTGGCATAAACCATGTTGAAATATCAATTGGATTCAATGATCATCAAATTACTGAACTTAGTCAAAGGAACTGAAAATGTACCTCCTATCATATACCTACTCTGAATGAATTCCTTTCAGATGAATAGCTTATTAACTGCTGTAGCATCAACAGATTTGATTATTAATAAATAACTACACTAAACAAATTTGAAGTCTAAGTTGAAATAGATATCTAAATTGCATCAATGTCCATTTTATTACGTCACTTAATGCTCCATGGCATTTTGCAAACTAGAAAATAAAATAGATGCTTCTTAGAACTAAATCTTCACAAAAAGAATAATCTATTATCTTCTGAATTCATAGAGTTGATTTTGCCTCTCAACGGTTCAAAATATTTAATATGAATGTATGCTAACATAATCAGTTAACCTTAGAAGCAACAAAAGCCTAATCATCTGATTTCAGCTGAAAGATATGGAGCAGTCAAAATAATTGTTATCTGATGCTTTGAAAAAGTGAAATCACTCTCTCCAGTTAGTGCAGCATTATAAAAAGCAATCATCTAATTGTTGTACCGATTATGAGAAGATCCACTGCTTAATTACATTCTAACATGCATACTTATGAAATAAATCAAAATAAATTATTTTCGCTTTTCTGCTCACAATTTCATACACTTTTAAAAGCAACATGCCATATTCTGAACATATTTCAGCTAAACGATACTTACGCGTCCAATGGTGAAGAAAGTTGGGGCACTCGGTTCCTAAAGGATCAATAGGGACAAATATGAGAATTATAGGAAATATAATTAGAAGTACCATCCAGCTGCGACTCATTAATATGAACTGTTTTTGAACATCAGGCTAAGAACAAGCAGACAAAAAATGTAGGGTACAATTTTACAAGTTTCTTCAGGATCAACTTTGCGAGTATTCATATCATGTATCGAATCATAAACATCAAACCCATGGCAATAATAGTTGGCAGCACCCGCGATGACTTAGTTGGAAGGAACAGTTACTCCATTTTTTAAAACCCTAACCATCTGTAGCACATACCTAACAAACAAATCGAAATATCGGCTGACATTTCAGTATTCATTCCTTGTAGAAATTTTCAGCATGAGCAATGCAATAACTATTAAACACTATGATCGCTGTTTACATTTCAGGAGACGATCTCTCAATGCACTTTGATTACAATTAGGACTTGGTTCAATATCACGGTGGTTGCACACATCTCATGCCATCAGTCGCATCAGTGCGGTCGACAGTACACTGTAATCGGATGTTTGATCGTTATAATTCTAAAGGCAATAATTAGACATTATACTGAATAAAATGACTATGCGTTTATACTCGATTAAAGAGGCTGCGGTCGTCAGTCATTAGGCAAATATTGAAAAGAGTGAGAGAATACAAGCCAAATTTACGTATTTCGACATCGCATTTTCCCGATCGTTCCAATATTTACCAGAAGGATTAGCTTAAATTAAAATAGGAGAGTGCGGTGGAATTGGCAGTCATGTGCTCCTTTATATTAAAATTATCGGCACCATCAAGAACTTTGGGAAAACGTCAGACATCAAATCACAACACTTTACTCGCCTACAACAAGCAAAAACGAAATAAGCTGATAATATTGTCATTTCTACTTGAGCATTGATGCATGCATACTCCATTGAGTACGATTTCTGATTGCTTTGTTGAGCATATAAAATATCCATTTGGGTTTAAGTTGAAAGTGAGCTCTATGCTTACTGGCCATTACTTATTGATCTTAAATATCACCTGCATGTCATTGGTTAAACCAAAAGCACATCCACCGAAAATTACATCTTTCCTTCCGTTATTCACACTATTGTCATGTCAGATTGAGTGATGATAATCGTCGACATGAAAGGATTAGATATTTTCTTTGATCAACGAATATAGCTATTCATTCAGACGCTCGATCAATTTCTAAACAGATAAATTATGGACATTGAAACAGCTTGTCTAACCAACGTCATTTTCAACATAGTGATGGGTGGGAAAGGTAATAATACATTTCAATAATAAAATGCTTCCCAAATTAGTTTAGTTGCTCTGTATGGTAAGTAGTTCGATGTAGGATGTGTTATAGGCTCACATTAGTGATCAAGAACCACGATAGCCTATGATAGCTTACGACCAATAGCTTGTTTTCCCATCAACTTAATCTAATTGTGCAAAATATAAAGGTCTAGCAGAAAGATTACGACAAAATTGAATTCAGAAATTTACCTGAATCAGTCCATGATCGTCCTTGAAACTCCGCTCATTCATTGCTGCTCGGAAGAAACTGGAAGAAAAAAAATTGTAGGGTTGCATTTGAAGAGCAACATCAACAAATTTCGAGCTATGAGCTGTAGGTCTGGTTTAGTTGGTTCTAGCGGACATAAGTAATTGAGTAAACCACTTTCTCCTACAATTTTTTAGAATTTGGAAAGAAAAGCATTCATCCAATGGTAGGGTGGCAACAATTCAGGCTGTCTAAATAGTTGCATGCTAACTCTATTTTACCAGGGTTGCTTTGACCTCCGAAAACCTGGGGTACTGCATCCCCCTATAATTTTGATATTCCTATTGCTCATTTGTTTTGAGCTCCGAAAACCTCTGATTTTGATGTTCGATGATTCATAAAATGTTCCATTCGTTTCAAAATTACAACACATCACAATTGGCTTTCGCTCGTTTCAATGGTGGTATTAGTTTTCAGCAACTCGGTTTTCTTGGTAGTATAAATGGTAATTAAAAACTTGAATTCCAGTTTGATGGAAAAAATGATACAAAAGACAATGGTAAATACAAACGATGGAAAATATCTCCGACGAGTGTTATCTACATACACGCATGTTCTCAGGTTGCATCTCTGATGGACACGATCATTTGGCTTGCGGCCAACTTAACTTTCTTAATGTATCTAAAAACAGTTTTAATTGAGATAGGCGAAATAAATCAAACTCAACGCACTGAAACTAATCAAGCTTCAAGAAACCAACTTGGGTAGGATTAAGTTGTCTTTTTAATAATGTCAAAATTATCAGCAAACAATTTTTCTAGATGGCGATCATCACTGAGAAGGAATACATCAAAGAATTGTAGACCTCATCTTGAATTGCAAGTTATCACTGAATTGGTTGAAACCCTAAAACATTGTCCGTCATCAACCGACGAAGATAAAATGACTTTGAACAAAAATTCAATTGCTCATGGAGAAGTCATATAACGACCATCATAGAAATATTTCCAGACGTTTTTCAAATCAAAAGAGACAGACATTATTTTTACCGAGTAGCCTGTCCTATTCTTGTACAGAAATGTTTTTCAAGAAATTTTACAGAGCCATCAACAATCGACTAAAGCAAGCTAATGTGACTATTTAGCTCTGTTTCACGCAAAAGAAAATATATTTGAAATGGACATGGATACCGTTTGTAAAATAAACCAACACATCAGTGTTTTGTGCATGTTCTACAATATAAATGTAGACAAATATCAGTCTCTTCGTCGATCTTATAAGTCGGTTTCAGCAATCAGTACCTTTATCAAGATCCAAATGTGAAAGATTAATTGTAAAATAAATCAAGGGGGAATACTTCAACACATTTTTTTGTCTAAAAACAGTTATAAAGAGAACGAGAGCAGAATTTGAAAATCATGAAATGAAAAATCTATGTCTAGAATTTTCGTGGCATGGCTTCAAATATAGCAAAAGTCTCCTCAGCTCCGCCTGACTATGTCAAGTAGAACAATATGAAAATTCTATTGATTGCATTGTTCATATAAAAGCATTATATATGAACAAGCTATCTGAAAATCAGATCATAGAGATAGAACTAAGACTAACACTTCAATACCATGGTAGGAGATTATTATGAGAAATGTGTGTGCTTGCTTCAATTGTTGAATGCTCTTTTTTGCCTAATAATTTCGTCACTAGGATCAAAACAATGAATTTTCAATAGAAGAATCTGTGATATGAAAGACAGACTTGTTGCATCTGAAGCTGATTATGCAAAAAGAAAATATAAAATACACTGAAAATTCAAAGTTTAATCAGTAGAATGCGTTTGAAAGTACACTTAACTAATATTCACCAAGCAACATAATCCTACGAGTGGTAACTTAAGATTTAATATAATTTTTGTCCTCCGTATGATCAATTTCCGAATACATCTAAGAGATATTTATATATTCTAACTTAACAATTATCAAATTCCAACAATACAGCAGTCAATTTTTAAATAAAGCAGACAATGACAAGAAAGAGTTCCAAAAGGCAAAAATGCTTTCGTATTTGATAACAAAACTTCAAGCTTATATGAAGCTTCTGAGAATGAATATGGCAAACAACTGACGAAACAGAAAACAGTGAAACAAAACTGTCAGTGCCTCTGGCTGTTTAATTGACCGTGTGGAACTTTTACAAAGGAGAAATTCAACAATGGCTATAGAATGTTTCAAAAGCATTCCAGACAAAAATAATTCTAGTTTCATGAAGTTCAATATCGTTTCTTCTATCCTTTCAAAGAGCATTGACTTTTGCGTCCTCAACAAACGCCCGAAAAATACATAAATACAATTCATCATGCAAAGACAGTCGATAGTTAACAAAAACTATGGACAAAAAGGAACGACTTATTTGATGTTATTTAAGATGGTTTCGATGGCGTCCAAACTTTCTCTTCTTCACCATCAGGTCATACGATTTGGAAAATACGCCTAGGAGTGTGCATAGATGAATGCTTTTGTGTTCTCAAAAATTATTCCGCACCGATGAAAGAACGTGCTAGGAGTTAATAAAAATCTTCGATTATTTTGGGGCTCGGAAGAAAATCGATCTTTACAAATTGGGATGGCTTGAGTTATTTGTGTTGTGTAGGTGAAAATAAGTCGGATCCAACATACAACTGAAGCCATTCCACATTGTCCAACATATTTGTACAGATCGATAATTCCTCCGCATGTTTAGTCTGACACCGGTAGAAATGTCCTTTGGATTATAGACAAATGCAATGATAAGGTTTTGAAAATACTGTGCTCTCAGCAACTCGCATGAAGTTAAAGAATTGGGCCTGGAAGAATGATTCAAAGAGGGCAATACGGGTATTTTTAGAAGAGACAATTCGGAATGCTGGTCGAACATAATTAATGCTAGTCACTTCCATCGTTAATGGATCATTATACATCAGCATACTACAGGATTTTTTCTGTGATCCAAGCATTCCAGGAAATTTCATTTTTGAAGATAACAATGCTCCTGCACACCTTTTTTCTTTGTGGACACATCAAAAGCCAACAAGATCAGTGGATCTTAATACCCACTAAATGCACATGGTGACAAAAAATTCTCCATGAAAAATATAACTGAAATGAAGAAAAATGTCTCGTAGAAGTGGTGTGCTATTCCACGAACAAAATTGAGACTCCTTATTATTCTTCGAAGGATGAGTGTGAGGCATGGAGGCAGGGGGAGCGGTGGCTTCCGCAGCTACATGCAGCTCTTTGTATGAGATACTGAATTTTGCTAAATCAACGATCGGGTAATCCGCGTGAAGATAGCTATGTCACAGTACAATTAACATCATGAAATGCTTTTGATTCTTTCCAAAAACAAAAATGAGAATGACTAGTCAGGCCCTCTTTCATACAATTATGTCACTTGGGACACTTGACTTCATTCAGCAATTTTTGACAGCTAAGGTGAAAATATAACGCTTGTGTCACTTTGCGTGAGATACCGGCATTTGATCTGATGTCGTCTACTCAATTCAGATCAACAACGCTGAAGCACTCCGATTGAAATTTTCAGCACAATCATACATCAAAATCAAAATGCTATAAAGGAATCTAGTGCATTTGATTTTATTTACAATGAATATACGCTGCATTACAACAAAACATCCTTGAGATTGCCGATTTTTTAAAAACAATGGCTTTATTTTTGCTATGGCTCTATACATTTAAACAAATATATTGTGTATTTGTGACACCGAGAAAAATATTTTGCTCACAAACAATGGTAATCTGTAGACATTGCCCTTTTCTAAATCATGCAGCTTCATGCCAATCAATCAACAATGTGGTAATTATTCACATTAATCCAATAATGTGACATACAACCATTGCTTTCGTTGGTCAGACTGGAATGAATTTGCGGAATATTGTTGTTCATTTCAACCGATCACTTATGCCGTGTTCAATGATTGTCATGCGACAGCAAGCGGTTCAAGTGATGGGAGCAAAAATGAAGCAATGTAGGCGAAAAAACTGAGGGGATTGCAATATTTGCTTCACCCAAAGAGATCTTTGGTTTCACCTTTTTGGGCGCTGTCTACAGTTGTCTAAAGACTGAATATATCAACTGTGGCGTCGCTTGTGATAAAGTGTTACATCATGTGGACAAAAATTAGGGTGAAGCACAAGCGACTTTCGGAAAAGTCAATAGTCTACCGGATCCAATGTAACACCACGGATCCGGACGGCTCCATCTCTTTTTCTTGCTCCAAGTCTCTGATGTAAGCTAGCATTGTTTTCTATTTGGCGTGGCACTCCTTTTTGTGGATTCTGCCATGAACACCTCCTTGGCTTCGTTATTCACATATTGCTCAAATGTCTTGTTATAATTCTTGAGAAATCAACCAATTTAAATTTGCGCAAAAGAATCTAGCACGAGAATTGATTTCCAGCGCAACTCAGAACGAAACATGTATTCGTTCTATGCAAGCTCAACAGCAATAGGTTGATGTTTTCTAACATCAACCTCTCAAGAAATATCAAGTTGACAGATTGCGTGACTAAAATATGCATGCCTTGTAATCAAAATGACAACAAAATTATGGTTCAAAACCTAATAACTTCAACGCACATAACAAAATCTGTCCTTCTATGATTTCTGTTATACTGCTACTGAAGTTTTGTACTTCTTTGAGTTCATGAGTTATAGTGGAAAGCAGAAATGCATAGGCACGGTTGAATCCACTTTTAACTTGTTCGTGGCTGTTATCACGTCTGAGTCGGTGCAACATTCTTCCCTCTATTACTATGCCCAAATTTAATCATCTTCAGGAGATCAATTTTTTGCTATATCATGATTTCACTATTATGTCTTCTTGAGGAAATCACCGAAAAAAGAAAGCATTGCTATGAAAGCGATCCCGGAAGATTTTCCGATCATGTGCTATTAAGATGGCAGTAGGACTGGATTCGACCTTTCGATGGGGCAGATCGGGACTCTCCTTGAAAAGTTTGGCATTTATCGCGGTCCATACTAGAATTATTTAGAACACTTGGCAAAATGTGCATGTCTGATATAATGTGTGCCATGCTCTAATGAATCAGGTGTTCGGTTGAATTCTGTGAATCAGTGTGACGACTTATTGGGATATTGCTGTCGATCAATAAAAGTGCAACACAGCTAACAATAAAAAAGATTTTGACAGTAAATAAATCTTATTAGATTAAAAGCAAGCAATCGCTTCAAAGCTCGAACATTAATACAGGTATTGTGTTTAATGATATTTTCCACTTATCTTTTAATTCAGTTGTCTGATAGAGCGATTATGAGCCAACTGGCAGAAAATCAGCATTTTCCGTTGTAGTGGTCGATTGGGTAATGCGATGCATTTCTTCACCCGAGCCAAGCGAAAACTAGAATTCTTATGAAAATGACAATAAATAGACGTGAATACAAGTATTACGAGTGGGCGCGAAAAGACGGAAAATTTCGAATCCGACCATTGGAGTTAGTAGATTCTATCTGTCTTTGATGTTTAAAGACTTAAATCTATAAAGCTTGCAGAGCAACTTCAGTGGGTCTACACGTAGACAGGCCTAGAGATAGTAAGTATTGATAATCCTGTTAATTGATGTGATATTTGTGACAATGGTTCAAGCAAACTCCTGCGGTATCTTTGGTTCTGCTATTTATAATTCTAGGCGAAATGGGAATTTATTATTTGAAAACCTATATAAATATTTTCATGTTGACACACCGTATGTGAAGTCTTGCTCAGCAGAGAATATGTGTACATATTTTGAATCAAGAACCTGCCCATCTGCAGTGGTCACATACAACGACTATAGCCTACATACGACAGGACTTTGTCTTTTCGCGGGAACGAAAAGGTGTCGCTCTTTTTGTCGAAACTGTAAGTCCTGCCGCTGCTGAAGGCCAATGGATGTTATTGTCTCACAGTTTGTCTAAAGCCGGCGGTATTCTGACGTATTTACTGATGATTATCACACACCCAATTGCAGGCGATATTGACGTATTCCAAAAAAAAGCACATTTGGTTTAAATGAATATGGTTAATGATGGGTTTGTGCTAGCTTAAGTTTTAACTGATGATTATGAAAATGCTGATCGTTTGATTGCTCAATATTTTGACTATTTTTGAATTCCAAATTTGTCACCAATTGATCCTCAAGCCTCAGAATTTTCTAATTCTCTATGTTCTCAGTTTCATGACGTATGCCTACACGATTTAGTGATAAATACAACAATTTTCATTAAAGTGTCAAAATTTTTTATAAAAGTGGTTCTCGCCTATACCCTCAAACTGCCTCCTCACGTGATGGAATAGACAGGTATTCATGGAAGACTGAGTCTGAACTCTGACTGAGTTGTAACTCTGTTTGCAGCGTGCCAACGCCCGTGCTTTGCTTCTGTATAGGGGATCAATGTAGGTGGCCAAGATGTTTTCGACTCTGGACTCCCATCTTAATTTCTTTCCGTTTTGTTTCACTGATTTTGCCTTTTATTTTCTTTCAGAATATATAGCTAGGTGATTTTGTACATAAGTTGTTGTCGACAAGGCAATTTTGTATCATATGTGAATTATGTATAATTCACATATAATTGCGTCGGTCATAATTAAAATAAATGCGGCATTTCTGAGAAATGTCTTTTTCCAGCAAATTAAAGAGGTAGACGACAAAGTACGTTTTCTACCACACGAAATTTTGACTCTTGTTCTATTCAATGATGGAAATACTCGATCACATTCTCCTCTTATAGACTTAAAGCGATACATCATGATGGATTTAGGGCTCTCATTAAAGTTAAAATATTTTAGTGTGTAGCCGTGCAATCATATTTTTATGCATTGCTCGCTAGGCACGGACTATGAGACAATTATATTCATGGGTTTTCGTAAATGATATTGGTGTTAGGCTGTTTGGAATCCTTCCGATGTAAGGAATAAGAAAATGTAATTTTCTTCAAATCATCTCAGTGCTTTCTTTTTCAAACTAATAACTACATTTTTCTCATGACCGCTGACGTACACAGATACCATACCATTGGATATCTGAAACTCGAGTCGATTCTACAATCCGCTGATTGACGGGTGACACGCGGTTAGCGAAATGATGTCCTTGTTTTCTCACTACATTTCCTGCAGATGTTTGCTATTCATGTTCATCCATTCATTGATTAGAATCTAGCGGACATAAGAAATGCCTTGAAGGAAGTTTTTAAAATATCTATGGAACTGGTTTGAATAGATTTTATAGCTGAACTCCTTTCATTGTAAGGATTCTGAAGAGAACAGTCACTTGCATCTTGAATGAAATTTTTAGAATAGAAAGCGAAATTTTCAGCCACATAAGTCTAGAGCGCCACGATTTTGTTACGACCAACGATTTCGCCATGGAAATATGCATTTAATAGAACTCAAAATGCTCGGTCTTCTTGTTCATGATTCATTATCACACTCATATACATATGAGTGAATTTGACTCATATACACTACCGATATATATTATATATATTTTATGTCCTTCAAAATTTATCACACGCCAAGAAATTCCCATGGTTAAAAGATGTAAGGATTCCCGGTGTGGAACATGCGAAGTTTTGCTTGAAGGCTGTGAATATAATTTCAATGGAACTATTTTTAAAATACAAACCTCAATGACATGCTCAACACAAAATGTGATATATGTACTTACCTGCATGGGATGCAATCAATTTTACATTGGAGAAACAGGCAACACACTACGCGAACGTACTCGAATCCATAAAGAACAAATTTGTCACCCGCAATACAGGAAAATACGCGTTAGTGGACATATTGATACGTGTGGAAAAAGAAAATTTAAAATCTTTCCATTCTACAAAGTAAGGTGTGATGACAGCATACTTCGACGTTGTAAAGAACGATTTTTTATAGATAAATTTCACCCCACATTGAATAACCTGTGACTAACTTACTATGATCCTCCTTGTCTTTTGATATCTCCATACATGTATATATACCGTCTCCAAACTATGAAACTTTGATAACCACTTACATGTACATATACATTGATTTCTATTCCTTCTATTTCCTGTTAAAATTTGAATATCGTAAATTGATATATCCCTGCCTCTAAGGCTTAACTGATATTGTTCCTTGTTCAGCGAAGCACCTGAAGATAAGAAAGCGCTTGTGCTTGCAATTCTGGAGTTTTTCTTTGAGTTCTCATCTTATTTTACTATATATATATATATATATATATATATATATATATATATATATATATATATATATACATATATCGAAGTATATCAAGTAGATACTGTTTTAATAATTGTCTTCAAAGTGCTCAATACTATTAGCAATAATAGAGCATTATAAATTCAGGAAAGTTAGATCAAGTTCACTGCATGTTACTATATTAGTTTCACGGATGGAGTACAACCGATCATCAGACCGCAGTGAACAAGAAAAAATTTCTACAGAAAAAACTAAAGATACACTATGAAATTCAAATGTTCAAGGTATAGATGAATCCAGCAAAAAGTGAAATCGGAAAAATCAGCAAGCAGCTTTTAGAAAGATATAACGATGAAATAAGAGACTCTACAGAACTTTTACAATGGAGAAATTCAACGATGGTTATTGAATGGTTCAAAAACATTCCAGACAAGAATGATTCCAGCTTCATGAAATTTGATATTGTTGACTTCTACCCATCCATTGATGAAGACCTTCTTTCAAAAAGTATTGACTTTGCCAAGTCCTTAACCAACATTTCCGAAAAAGATGCAAATGGGCTCGGCCAAGCGAAAATGAACAGCAACATCAAAAAACAAAGTTCCGATTTAAGATTTCTAACGTATGTTTTCTTATAGCTAATATTCTGAAGTTTTTGTAACAGATCGAGTTTTTGTCATGACATCTATATTTAGCCAGAAAATTGAAATTCAAGTTAGATGATTTTTTTTATTTCAACGCAATATATTTTCAGCGTTTTTTGGATTTTTTTTCTTTCTCGTATCTCTATTAAACGTTTGATTGGACTTAAATGATTCACTTCATGAGCGACTGTTAGGTAAAGTTAAGCGATTTTACCTTTATTCATTTGATTTAGAAATCATTGATAAGTATTTCATGGCTGAGACAGAAAGGTGACATTTGAGTTTGCCATTGTGATTCCGTTACCAAAAAATATCATTTTATTTTTCTTATTCTCAAGGCTCTTGTAGAAAGATGCTGATATCATGTCAAAGCAAGCATATTTATCATAGTCAACTGCTGGTGTAATGGAGATTTCATAATTAATATATTTTCTCATTGAAAATGACAGTGCTTTTGTGTGATTCCGTTACCGGTAACGGAATCACATCATCCGTTTATCGATAAATGTTATATAAGTCACAATAATTATGCCCCGCAGATGGTCCAATAACACCAAATATCAAGAAAAACAAATGTTTTAGTTAAAAAACAATCATTTTTGACATGTATGAGCCGTGATTTGAAAGGATAAATTACAAAAGCAGAGATTTCATGCTAGGCCTATAAGCACTCTAGTTATGATGAAACTGTCCGATCATTTCATGGCATACTTTTGCATCATCGCACGTTGCTGATCACTGAACTTGAACGAATATCGAAGCCTTGCAGTTTCCCAATGTGCTGATTTGTGGTTCGGGACACACAAAAAGCGCCGTTTTTAATATCCTCGCTGCTAGAGTCGGCATCATCAGGATCTCGGTAAATCCCGAAGCTTCCTGTGCTTTGCAGGTACCTGATTTTAATTTTGTTCGTGGTGGTGCTGCACACTGCGGCAACATAGAGAATGGAACGACCTCTTTCTGTTGGTATGGGAATTGTGACATAAATTCCTGGCTTCACAGATGCGGCTGGTCTTCGGAGATTCCGGTGACAGATGAAACCTGTTGAACTAGCACATGCAGTTCTGGAGATGGCTGCATTGAGTAATTTGATAAGGTAACGATACCTGGATCGACAGTCCGCACACAATGAATGCGTGCCTGGAATGGCGATTGCACTACCCCAGATTGCATCAAGTTCTGTTCTTCGCCTCTCAATCTCCATATTTGGCACATAAAGAATCTTGATAGTGTCAAGTGCTTGGCACATGCAGCGTAGTCAGCAGCTGACTTAACAAGGTATCTCCTGCTCATGATGGCGCGATGCACAAGCCTTTTGACAGTGCCGCCAACCCCGTCGACAGCTCCCTTTCCATGCGACGTAGCGAAGAAATGCCAGTTGACTACCAAGCCCTTCGTCTGCTTCATACATGAGATAAGGGTAGGCATAAATTTCTGCTTGAAATTCTGTGCCGCTCCATCAGAGAAAATGTCAATGTGAGTCAGATTAGTAGTCTTCTCAGTCTTGATCTGGTCGATGATTGTTTCAAGCATTACTGCAGAAGTAATATTTATCGTGAGATAAACCGATCTGAGACAACAGCAAAAGAAGTGGTCCCTTCTTTAGTCCATACAACGGCCGAAAACACAGTGACCTGCTTGTGTACCAATGACCACTCTGGATCTCATCTTGTTCAATTATGGATGCATTTTCACTGAAATCTACCTGCAACACAGCATGGTGCTGATGAGGGGTAGTGTGCATTCGCTGAAACGCTGACGACTGCTCTTTCTTAATGAAGCAATGGATCTTGAAAGCAGGAAGCTTCTCAGCCAGGGAGGACATGGCATCCCATACGGTACCACACAGTTCAGTCTTTTCTGGTTGTCCTTCGGCATTCCGCACCCATTGAAGCCACTTGATCTGCTCCCCGGCCACGGCATCATCAACTGATGTCAACAAGCAATCGACTGAAACTTTCTCTTTACAGTTTTCACAATGTCCGAACATGCAATCTTCCCTATTGGGATCACACGCGATAGCTTGCAGAAGTTCAATGTTAGTAGTTGGAGCACTCGAGACGGACTTCATGCCCTGTAGAAGGAAATCGACGTTGGCGTGATAAATGCAGACACAAACATTATGTGGCATCTTATCTTTGTAAAGAACCACATCTGGACGTAAGGTCTTGAATGTAGAAAGTTTCACTGAGTCGTTAGGATACTCTTCTCGATACAATGCAAATACCTCGCGGAATTGTCATCAACAAGTACCGACGTTGTTCCTTCACTTTGATGCCGTCACGGATCACTATGATTGAATCTTTTCTCCCCGGTGCCATCCAGGCAATGTGGTTGCGAAGGTAAAATTGTTGTACTCTTGCTTCAACTTCCCGTGATAACATGTTGTGCGGAGTCGTTGGAGTCTTGATATCACGAGACGGGATTTCTTCCGTATCACATAATGTCCGCATAATCTTCTTCAACTTCCGAGGAGACCGAGGCAAGGCTGCCCTAGCTCGATTCACAGCGCGAGCGAGACTAGATTTCGCCTGATACGGTTCTTTGTCACCTTCTGATCTTTCATAATGGCACGCCATCTTCGCATCTTTTCTCTGTGCTTCTTCTTAGAAAGATCAGGATTGGCAGCTCTGGCTCTCTTCTTTCGCTCACAGTCTTTCCGCTTCCATATTTCTGGTCCCATCTTCGCTTTCTTCCTTTCCCGATAGCGACGTTGCTTCTTAGCTGCGGTAAGTGGCACCTTCCCGGTAGCACTAATTCATTCAGTCAGTAGCAAAAATGTATTGAAGGCTGAAGGATTCCAGGAATCCTTGAGGCTGGGAATCTCAGGTAATCTATCTATAGATAAGAAGTATTTTGGAATTTTCAGTGAACCGATAAGAGCCAATTACTATTCGATAAGGTTGAAATCAAACCAGAATTGAGAATGTGACTACGTAAGTTTTCCAGGAATCCTTGACACAGCGGGGAGTCCCAGAATACCTATTTATAGATTTGAAGTATCATGTCAGTGAGCACAGTCACCACTGTGATTCGATATGTTAGAATAATCCTAAAAGCACGCCATCCTAACCACGAACCTATCCTACCTCCTTACATAAAACGCAAATACGGGTGCATTCGTTACATGCAATGTAAATAGCCTTCATGCTTTCTAAACATTGAAAGTAAACCATGAAAATGCTTAATACTCGTAGAGATATGATAAACAAGTCGGAAAATGTTTCACGTCTTAACCTAATTTTCTTCAACATTTGTGATTCCGTTACCTTGTGATTCCGTTACCACGTTTGGTCAAATATTTGGTCAGTTTTATAATGGAAGTATTGTATCAAATATCCCAATACTTGAAATAAAGTTAGGCCAAGCAACCTAAAATAGCATAAAATAATCGAAACCAATATCTTTGCAGAGGAACAGCATGTTTAGATCCATTCACTGAACCTATGAAAAAGTCATGTCCAAATCACGTGATTCCGTTACTATTGACTTGCGCGCCTGTAAAACATATATCAATATATTTTTCAAAGTTGATACTATGCCTGCTTGGAGGACCGATCATGCCCATAAACATCGCGCATTTCGTTAGTTTATCAGATGTTTCTTTACTGAGTACTAGTCTCATGAAAATGTGTAAATGCTCAAATGTGATTCCGTTACCGCTTGGCCGAGCCCAAATGCAATCAATCATGCGAGAAAATCGTTATTATTTAGCAAGAACACACCATGGATAAAAAGAAGCAACCATTTATTCGATGTTACTCAAGGCAGCTTCGACGGCGCCGAGGTATGTGAGCTTGTGGGACTTTTTCTTCTTCACCAAATGGCCATCCGATTTGGAAAGGAAAACATAAGCTTGTATAGAGATGACGGCCTTTGTATTCTCAAAAATCATTCTGGACCAATGAAAGATCGTGCAAGAAAAGACTTGATAAAAATCTTCGGTGATTTTGGATTAAAAATAACTGTCGAGTGCAATCTCAATTCAACTGATTTTCTTGATTTATACTTTGATCTAAGAAATCATTCATATCGACCCTACAACAAACCCGGCAATACTCCGTTATACATTCACACGAAATCAAATCATCCAAAGACAATAATCAAGCAAATTCCTAAAATGATTGAAAAAAGACTATCAAATCTATCCTCCAATGAAACCGAATTTAATAACGCAAAGCCTCATTATCAACTTGCACTGAGTAATAGTGGATATAAACACAGCATTACCTACCAGACAAATGAAAGTGCTTCAAGGAACCGACTAAGAAATGTTATATGGTCTAACCCACCATACAGTATCAACGTTAAGACGAATATTGGACGTATATTTTTGTCATTAATTCAGAAACATTTCCCACGACATCACAAGTATCATAAAATTTTCAACAAAAATAATTTGAAACTCAGTTACAGTTGTATGAGTAACATGAAAAATATAATACAAAATCACAACTCAAAAATTCTACATAAAGCAACAGAAAATGTAAAACAAAATTCTAATTCATGTAACTGCCGCATCAAAGAAAAATGTCCATTGAACGGGAACTGTTTACAGAAATCAATTTTTTATGAAGCCAATATTACCACAGAAAGACAAGAAGAAAAAAAGTATTATGGAATGTGCGAAGGAGATTTCGCAATCATAAAAAGTCGTTCACGAATATCAATTATATGAATGAAACTTCACTATCAAAATATGTATGGACTCTCAATGACTAAAGTGTAAACTATGAAATTAAATGGAAAGTTGTACATTATAGCAATCCATATTCCTGCAGTGATCGGTATTGCAATCTTTGTCTCTCAGAGAAATATTTTATAGCCACTTCAAAAGAAAGCAATCTCCTCAATAAGAAAAATGAAATCGTCTCAAAGTGTAGACATCGAAGAAAATTCTTATTATCAAGCCACAATCTACATCTATACCTTGAACATTTGAATTTCATAGTGTATCTTTAGTTTTTTCTGTAGAAATTTCTTCCTGTTCACTGCGGTCTGATGATCGGTTGTACTCCATCCGTGAAACTAATATAGTAACATGCAGTGAACTTGATCTAACTTTCCTGAATTTATATATATATTAAAGAAATAGTGCCCATAGTATTGAAAATTGAAAGCAATTTTCCCCGTACAATTAATTGGACACAACAGCAGCAACACCCGTATAATTAATTGGAGCTTTCCCTTCATTGCTGAAGGAGAAAATACTTTAAGAAAACATATAAAAGATATCAACAAAATTATTTCTCCTAGCGTGAAAATTCGACCTGTATTCCAGACTCTCAAGACCAGTATGTTCTTTGCTAACAAAGACAAAGTGCCTGCCGAGCTCAAGTCAAACATTGTCTACAAGTATTCTTGTGAGCACTGTGACAAGTGCTACATCGGCAGCTCGGTCAGGCATTTCATTACTAGGATGAATGAACACTTGAAAGGCTACCCAACGCCTTCTGAAATTAGCTTGCATGTTCATCCTCCTCACAAAGATAATTTCAAGGTCGTTTCTCAGACGAGGTACCCTAGACATCTGGAATCTATTCTATTAAAGAAATCGAACAATAGCCTGATGAATGAACGGGAAAGCTCTATGAATCTATGCCTAAATTTGTAGAACTGTAAATAGAATTGATTTTATTTCATTATTCATTGCATCTTTGACTGCTGTGAATGACCTTGATTTTAGCGTTGAAATGTGATCATACCATCCGATGTAACCACGAATTTTATATTTAAGAGAATTTTATCCTGTACATATCTTTGTTCACCTGAGGATGGCTTTGTAAAGCTGAAACATGTCGTGCGCTTGAACACGGATTGCTTTCAATTTTCAATATATATATATATATATATATATATTAAATAACAGAATTCACAACATCAACCAAAGTTTCTCAAATACAGAGATCAGACCCGCGTACAAAACTTTCAAACTTCAAAACTTTTTTCAAAATAAAGATGGTATTTCTGATGGATTGAAAGCCAACATTGTTTACCAATACAGTTGTGACCGCTGTTCGATGCGGTATATTGGCGCATCCAAAAGACATTTAAATACCCGTATTAGCGAGCATCTTAGAGGCTACCCAACTCCCACTGAAGTTTCGATGCATGAACATGCACCGAAATATGAAAACTTAGAATTCTAGGTCGTTACAAAATTCCATTCATTCTTGAAACCATAATCATGAATCAAAACAAAGATTGCCTCTCGAATGAACGAAATGGTTCATATCAATTGTCTCTAGATTTATGAAATTACATGAAAGGTGACGAAGTGACATGCATGACGTCAGTGGCATGTGACATGCAATTAATGACGTATTTTATCGTGTTTTAGTTGTGTTAATGTTGAAAATGAATTGTAGATAGCAAGTATGTAAATGATGTGTACAGATGTTTGTAACTCTTTTTACCGCTGAAGATGATGTGATAAAAAACATCGAAACTAGTCCGGAAAGCTGTGCTTTTTCTTTTACATGAAATATATATATATATATATTCATCTATATAGAGAATATAGAGAATTACTCAAATACTTGTGAACAACGGATACCCACAGCGATTGATAGAAGAAGTGATCAAAGCTTTCCTCAAACGAAAGCAGAATGTCAATGCACCCATTGATGAGAGTGAGATCATATTTTATTATAAAAGCCAATGGACATCAAGCTCAGTTGTTGAAGAAAAGCGCCTTCAAAAAATCATAGTAACAAATGTTGCCCCTACTCGCGAATCAAATAGAATCAAATTGCGAGTGTATTATAAAATGACACGCCTACTACACGTACTCCAAAACATCAATCCTTTCAAATCAACTGTGCACCATGTTGTGTACCAATTTCATTGCCCTTCTGACGAATGTAATGACGTCAGCTACATTGGTTATACGACAAACACACTCACACATAGATGCCAGCAACATATGTCAAACGGTTCAATAAAAACACACCTAACAACACATCAAAATATAAAACCGGGTTACAAACTAATAGAATCCTACTCAAAAGTGATCGCAAATTACCCAGTGCAGAAAGATCTGGAAATCGCCGAGGCTCTGCTCATTAAAGAGAACCAACCTCTTCTCAATAAACAAGACCAGCGTTTGACCCATCGCTTATTAGTAATGTAGCAAAATATTTCCATTTCTATGCATGAATTAGACTAATCATTTCTATGTTCTTCCAATGTTGACCATTTCTATTCCATTTTCGATATCCTTCTCACAATTTTGTACATTCATGGTTTATATTTCCTAGCTTTTTCCTTAATATGATCAATGTACATTCAGCAAATTCAATTACCCTGAAGATGGACTCCGTGACAGTCCGAAGTACCGTTATGATTCCTATTAAATGGCTTTCAAAATGTATTTTGAAGTTTTTAACAAATGAAGAAAAGAAACTTTTTAGAACTATGGAAAAACATTATTTGAAAATTAACAAGACTGATTGCGATATTAAATTTAATGAAACATGCAAGAATAACGATTTGCTGCCCATATTCACAAATTTCATATATATATATATATATATATATATATATATATATATATATATATATATATATACACTCAAGGAAAAAATAAAGTACCCGGTTAGACATTTAACTCTATTTCGAAAACAACAAGACAATATGCACTACTTGTGCTTCAGAGTCGATCACAGAAACAATATCAATACGCGTATAAAGTCACGAAAGGCGTACTAGTACATAGAAAACAGTCAAAATCTCGTAAAATCACCTTCAGCATCCAGTACTGCTTCTACGCGATCACGCATTGAACTGATAAGAGAAGCTCGATAATTGACATCATCCATCAGTTCATTCCAAATGACATCAAGCGTAGCAAAGAGTTGGTCACTGTCTTCTGGGTCCTCATATTCTCTTTGGAGTTTCAGTTCCATCTGTGCCCACACGTGTTCGATGGGATTCATGTCGGGACTAAATGCAGGCCAGTCTAAGGTAGGGATTCCATTGTGTTTGAAGGAACAGTTTCGTCCGGTTCGCCGAATATATCGGTGCATTGTCTTGCTGGAAGATGCCACCTGCTTGAGTGATTGTATTCCATACTGGAAGAAGATTACCTTCAAGGATGTCGATGTACTTTTGTGCATCCAATCTCTCTTGAATTCTCACCAGGCTCGTATGTCCATTACTTGAGAATGCACCCACACCATTACATGCGCGACAGATCTGTTCGGAGTACGGCAGACGTAAGCGATCCGAGTACCGATCTCCTATCGATCGACGGACATACTGTACTCGTGACTGACCCAAGCAGAATTTCGATTCGTCAGAAAAACACCACTTTCTTCCACCTCGTCAAAGTCCACGATGACTTTTCTGTAGCCCATTCCAATCTGCGATGTTCATGATCTGCTGTCAAGGCTGTCTTTCTAGCTGGGTAAATGCCTTGAAACCACCGCTCAGCAATCGATTTGTTACGGTCCTTCTGGTGCATTCTAGATTTAAGTTTTGCTTAATTACTCTGGCAGAGCAAAAAGGATGGTTCGAAGAGAAAGTTAAAATTTCCTCGTCATCTTCTTCAGTTGTACTTTTCCTACGGCCACAAGAAGCTCGATTGGTTGCCTTAGCATCTCCACCAGCTGATAGCCTCTGTAGGTACTTTCTGACTGTGTTCTCTGATATCTCGAGGCACTCAGCAATTTTAGGTCTTGAAAAATTCGCATGAAACTTTAAGGCGTAGATTTGACCTCTCTGGAATTCAGTCAAATCACATCCACGTGTCGCCATGACTAATTTGCTAATGCTACGATACTGTCAATGATTGTGGTGTATGTAGCTAGCGGATTGAACAGAGTACAGCTCGGTATGCATGAAAGAACAATGAATGGAATCATAGCATTAGGCCTCAGCTACACTGAAAGCAAAGCAAACACGAGCGTCCCAAGCGTCTCGAGTAACCGCATGTCCACAAGCTATCAATCGCTCTAGTTTGCTTTGCGTGGATTATGGAAGTCTACAAATGCTGCAATGATGACTCTGTATTTGCTGCAAAACGCTTGGAAAAGCTCGCTGTGTGGTTGAGGCCTAATGGTTTGACTATTGATTTAACTTCTAAAGTTCATATTTCACACCAACGAGTAGAAAAAAATGACTGAAATGATAAATTTGTCACTGTTAACATAACTTTTTACACCGGGTACTTTATTTTTTCCTTGAGTGTATATATATATACATATATATATATTTGTAAATTTATGCAGCAAATTATTTTTGAGACATGTATTGCAGAGAAACAAATCGCAATCAATTTTAGATAACTTAAGGTAATATTTTTCAAATGATCGATAAATTGATTTCACTTCGGAACTAGAAAACTTAAAAGCTACTTTAGAAAACCATTTCACTGCAAAAATATTCATACCGGCGCTTCGGATATTTACACTATCCATCATCAGGGAGTGAAATAATTAGGACGTAATACATTTAAGTAGGAAACAAATTTCAAACTACATATTAGGTACTTGAAAAATCAATGTCCTGAAATATATACAAAGATAGCTAATGATACACTACCAAAGTTAATAGAAGGATATCTACTAAAACTACAAAGAAATCTAAAGAAGAATAAGGATAAAGTTACAAAACTAAGAGTCGCCTTGCCAAGCCTTGATCTTGCCGATTGAGCTGGGGTTGGAGGCTTTTGATGAGCAAAGCCTCAGCAATTTCAAGATCACGTTGTCTGTTGTATTTGGCTAGGATAGTCATGTTCTTCAGCATAACCATATATCCTTTTTCACCGTGTGTTTGCAGATGGTCTTTGATTGCACCGTTCGAGACATGTTGCTTGCAGCGATGTTCGAGGGCATTAGCTGTGTAACCAATGTAAGCGACACCGTTGCAAGTGTCATGTGGGCACATGAATTGGTAGATAACATGATGCGGGTCGGATCTTGCTTGCACTGATGGTTTCAGAATTGTCTTAAGACGTTTCGGTCTGTAGTAAGTTCTTACTTTTACTTGAACAGATGGCAGTGTTGGAATAACATTATTCTTGATGATGGCTGTTAATCGTTGCTCTTCAAATTTTTGCCGGATGTACTCCATTGACTTTGGTAGTAAAAGTTGATTGTTGCTTCTGCATTTTTAGGATCGATATTGGTGTGTATTCGCTTTAGATAATTTTGTTATTGTTTGATCAATTAAGTTTTGGGGATAGTTGTTATTTACAAGAAGTTGCTTGATAACATCAATTTCATTGGAAAATTCTTTCCATGTTGATGATAGTCTGTATGCACGGTTTATGTATGACTTGACCACAGCTTTCTTGTATGTTTCGGGGCCAAAGCAGTCATAGTCGAGACAGGAACCATTATTTGTAGGTTTTCCGTAAACAGACGTTTTTATTGTATTTGAAATGATATCTCTTCTCAAATTCACATCCAAAAAAGAAAGACAATCGTTCTCCTCTTGTTCATAAGTAAATCTGAGACATGAATTGGCATGGAGCGATGCTATGATGTCATCTATTTTGCAGTCTTTCTTGTGAATGATAATGGAATCATCTACATATCTTCTATAGAAAAGCACATCATCATCAAATGCTGGAAGTACCTTGTTTTCTAAGAAGCTCATATGGAAGTATTGAAAAGATATAGAAGATCATTTGAAAAATATTACCTTAAGTTATCTAAAATTGATTGCGATTTGCTTTTCTGCAATACATATCTCATATATATATATATATATATATATATATATATATATATATATTTATATATATATATATTTATTATATATATATATTATATATATATATATTATATTATATATGTATATAATATATATATATATATATATAATATATATATATATATATATATATATATATATATATATACAGGGTGTCCGTAAAGTCGCTTGACTTTTAAATTGAATATCTACATGAGTAAACAATAAACGTTTACGTCAGAAACAATGTTATATTACGCAACATGAAGGGGAATTTACGAATCTAGCAATAAAAAATGAATATTCGATTATTTAACTGCATAAATTTTACACTCTGTATGCAGTCATTTTTGTAATGAATATTATATGTGCAATTATAGTTCTTGAGCCTTGGTGAATTCATTTCAGTTTCAGAAAATGTCAATTAGCTGTGCTGTTAATTATGTCAATTAACCTTACCTAGGGCCATAGTTCAAAATGTTCCCCTATTCAATACTATGAAACTTTCATCACCAGCCATGACGACATGCTTAGTCATTGATTGATTCATATCGTATCATCTTCAATTGAGAACGTCAAATTAATCAGCCTTCATGGCATAGAATTGCCATATCCCATATCTATGACTTTATGTTTTCGCTAACCAATGACAAAGACGCGCGTGTCATGCTATGCTCGAAATCTCAATGTGAAGTGGTACGATCGCTGCCTATCTTATTAACAATGGATCTTCAGACTCGAATAGAGATAGTTCAGTGCTTCTATGGATGCATTAGAAGTGCTACAGCTGCCCTTCGAATGTTTAAGACTCAAAGACGCATTCACAAAGATCCTTTTACAACAATATCGATTGCAAATATCATCAAAAAGTTTGAAGAAACTGGCAGCGTTCATGATAAACCTCGCAGTGGCCGTCTACAAATGGATGACATGACAATTGCAACTGTGAATCGCGTCGTCGAGGAGACTAGTTCAAAATCAAAGCTAGGAGTCACGTCAGTTCGCAAAGTGGCTGAAGAGGTTGGTATCATTCAAAGACTAGTGTCCATAAAAATCCTTCGGCATGAACTAAAACTTTACCCGTACAAATTACAAGTCGTGCAAGCACTTGAGCCGGCGACAAGCCAAAGCGCTTATAGTTTGCGAGATGGCTTCTCGACAATCAGAATGTAATCGATGACATTGTCTGGTCTGACGAGGCGCATTTTTCACTCGATGGGATCGTTAACACGCACAATTGCCGTATCTGGTCAGATGTTAAGCCATCAACATGCATCTAAAAATCCCTTCATTCACCTAAGTTATGTGTCTGGATGGGATTTTCTGCTAAGTTTGGACTACGACCTTTTTTCTTCTTCAACACAGTGACAGCTGATTCCTATCTCCAGATGCTGAAGGAGCACGTGCTTCCTCAACTTGAGCAAAAGCGCAAATTGTCCTCCTGTATATTTATGCAAGATGGTTCCCCACCCCACTTTGCAACAAAGGTACGAAACTTCCTCGTCCAGACATTTGGTGATCGCGTGATAAGTCGAGGATGTGCCAGGATGGCCTCCAGGTTCACCTGATTTGAATCCTCTCGACTTTTAGTTCTGGGGATGGATGAAAGCGAATATACCATCATGGTAAGCCACAAAGCCTGGACCAGTTGAGTGAGAAGATCACTGATATCTGCAATGAAGTCACACGTGAAGAATTTGCCGCTGGTGTTTTCGATATTATTCGGCGATTGACTGCAGTGATTGATTGCGATGGCAATCATTTCGAACACTTGATTTGAACATTTTAATCATCAAATATTGGCTTCTTACTGTTAGATTCGTAAATTCCCCTTTATGTTGCGCAATATAACATGGCTTGTGATAAAAAAGTTTATTGCTTTCTCATGTAGATATCCAATTTAAAAGTCAAGCGAGTTTACGGACACCCTGTATATATACATATATATATACGGTTTTTTTTATATATGCAATATACAGTTGCGTAGAGTGCTCAATGGGTGTCAGAGCTTTGATAAAATCAAAAAATGTTGTTATGCACTACTCCGAGTATACTTAGAGTTTCACGCTACATACGCAATCACAAAAAGTCTTTCACGAACATCAGATATGAAAACGAAACTGCATTGTCGAAATTTATCTGGATATTGAAGAACAAGAACAAAAATTATAACATCAAATGGGAAATAATTTGTGAAACATCACCGTATAAATGTGGTACAAGAAAATGTAATCTGTGTCTGATGGAGAAATATCACATTCTAACGCAAAAGCCTAATAATTTAATTAACAAAAAGTGTGAAATTATATCTACATGTAGACATAGAAGAAAATATTTACTGTCATCTATTCGCTGATCAGTGAAATATCATTGCCGCATTCCTCTTGCCAATTTTGTAATTTGAAAACACCTCCCTATAACTTACTATGTTTATATTGCTTCTTTGTTTCATGTTAACTGCACTATGAAGATCGTATGTAACGTGAAACTCTAAGTATACTCGGAGTAGTGCATAACAACATTTTTTGATTTTACATATATATATATACAAGGTGTTTCAAAAGTAGGCTAACAGTAGAAATTGGCCTTGAAAAGCTATGTCTTAATGCTATAGATTAATAAGCTATGTCATAATAATCTTTTTCACGATGCCACAGATAGCTAATATGCCTTGTATTCGTAAGGGGCAAAAATTCAATACTCTTTGACATCGCGTAAATCATATTAAAATATCTCATGATCTCCAGTGTTTTCATGCCTACATATTTCACTACAACCCAATTTGAATCTATACCGATCATGAGAAGTCGAATAACTATCCAACATCTATCAAAAAAAAATTATTAGGAAACCATGTAAACAAGATAGTAGTTGTTTCAGTGTTACTGCGGAGAAGGAAGAACAGCTGACATTCGAATGTCCTCCGCGCCCCTCAGCTTGGTGCACGAAGACGCTGTCGTCAACACAAGACAGGGAGGCGAAGAAGGAAGAACAGCTGACATCCAAATGTCCTTCACCTTTGTTAATTCCAGCCTCCTCTTAGACCATCGTCAGAAGCTTCTGACGATGGCCTAGAGGAGGCTGAAATTAATAAAGGTATTAACATTAAAACAACTACCATTTTGTTTGCTTGGTTTCCTAACAAAAAAATGAACAAATGAATAACCAAGGCCTATTCAACATATCAAAAAATTAATCAACTTAAAGTTGCAAAAATTCACGAACGCAAATGCTCAAAATGTCCACCATGGACATCGGCACATTCTTGTAGTCTTTCGGCCACACTGTGGCACACAGTTCTGCATAAGTTCCTGTCATCACTGAGCTCTTGACAGGCATCTGTGATGTAGGAGCGGAGTTGAGAAAGTGTGTGAGGTTTTCGTCCGTACACTTTCTCCTTTACAACGCCCCAAAAGAAAAAGTCCATCGGAGTTAGATCGGGAGAGCGAGGAGGCCAAAAGATGCTACCACATCTCCCGATCCACTTTCCTGGAAAAGTGTCATTCAGATAGCTTCTGACACTCACTGCAAAATGCGCTGGTGCACCATCCTGCTGAAAGTACAGCTCATTGAAGTTGTTCAATGACTGCATCTCAGGAATCGCAAAGGATTGGAGCATTTGAATGGTACACCTCAGCCGTCACAGTTCTTTCAAAAAATACTGGCCCAATCACACCGTTGCTTGACATACCGGCCCAGACGGTTAAGCCAGGCTGGTTCAGCTCATTTGTTGATACCATGTGCGGATTTTCAGGGAACCAGTAGACACAGTTATGTCTATTTACGTGACCTGATAGTTTGAAACTGGCTTCGTCAGACCAAACTATCTTGTCAAGCAAATCTGGGTTCTCCCGAATTTCGACAACATGAGCACAGCAAACTGCAAGCGTCGTTCAGCATCATCCGGTAGAAGGTGCTGCAACAGTCTGGGTCGGTATGGTTTCAACTCAACTTTCCTCATCAAGTCTCCAAGTAGAGCTTAGAGAAATGTCCAACTCCAATGAGGCCTCTTCTTGTTGACTTCTTCGGACTTTGAACAAATGTTTGGGCCACTAGCTCCTCGTTTGATGTTATTGAAACTGATCGAGGGCGTCCTGACTTCGGTGCATTCTCTACCGAACCGGTCTTTTCAAATTTATCTCGGAATGCGATAAATAGCAAATCTTGATGGAGGATTGCTGTGAAAGGCATCTCTCCATTCCATTCGCACCTTTTCAGCATTCTTGTTTTTCCAAAAGGATTTCAAAATCCATTTTCTCTGATCATCTTTTAGATGACCTGACATGACAGAAGCAGCAAATTCAAAAAAGCTTCAAGCTTGTTTAATTCACTTCAAGTCAAACTAACAGTGTTTGATTCAAATCAAATTAATTGAACATATCCATGTACGTAATGTCAGATTGGTGCTATACTTGTCCATGATAGATTTCAAAATTCCTTTGCCAATGGAATGCTACTGCATAGACTTCTAAATGATAGTAGCAATTACTTCGAAGTCTATGGCTCATGTTGGACTGATCATGGATATCCATCGACTGATTCAGGTGTAAATCGCCAATAGAACGGTCAACATAGATTTCCTAGGGCAAAATCAACTGTTAGCCTACTTTTGAAACACCTTGTATATATATATGTAAAAAAAATTTTTCAATCTCAGCAATTGGTTTGATATATTAAAATAATTAAAGTGAAAACACATGGAATGCACAAGCGCTTTCTATATTCTTCAGGTGCAAAGTGAAACAAAAAGCAAGATCATCATAATTTCAAATATACATTCATCACAGATATGGATGTTGCAAGGTAATTTACATAGTAGGACATGCACATGCATTAGAAAAATAACTTTGTTATAGTTTATTATGCTAAAATACATCAACGATATCTAATTTATGTATTAGATTGAAACATAGATTTAAGTATAGAAGAACATATATGCGAACTAATATAAAATGCATCTCATATTAAAAGTGAATGAATTCATAAGAAACGTATAAAAGTGATTCATGAATTTAATTTTGGATGAAAGCGATCGATAAAATATTTTTCTTTACATTTACGTTCAATTTTGTTTTCAGAAAAAAGCTTGTAAAAAGGAAAGATTGACATGTTGCCCCTACCACACGTTTCTAGATGTTCACTTAATTTAATTTGTCTATAATTGGCATTCAAAATTTGTTGTTTGTGAACCCTTACTCTGGTTCTTAAGGATGCCCCAGTTTCTCCGATATAATAATTTTGACAACCGGGGCAGGTGATGACATATACAACATTACTGATATCACAACTCATATTACAATTTACATGGAAAATGTGTCCATCAAATGTATAAGAAGATCCTTCTTGTAGGATGTTACAAGTACCACATCTCAAGTCATTGCATTTATTTACTTTATGTACTTGATCACTTTCAAATGTGGATTTACAAAGAATTCTTTTCAAATTTCGTGGTTGTCGTTTACTATTAATAAAAGTACAGTCTCCAAAAATTTCTTTAGTTTTATCGTCATTTTTCAATATTGAATTCACATGAGAAATAGCTGGTAAAATGTTCATGTTTCTAGGGTTGTATGTGTTACAAAAGGTATGACAGAATAAATATTATTTTTCTTGTCACTTGTAAGAAAAAGTGATGAACGGTCAATCTATAAATATTTTGAAATGCTATTATCAATTAATGATAGAGTATAGCCCTGTTGTAATAAGAATTGCCTTAATTCGTCCAGGCGGTTCCTTCGATTGACATCATCACTACAGATCATGCATATACGTCTCGCAAGATTGTAGGGGATCGCTCTTTTAACATGGCGGGGATGGCAGGAGGAGAAGTTTAGATATTGATGAGTGTCAGTTGTCTTATAGTAAATGTCAGTGTGTATTGTTTCTTCCTCTTTAATCACGAGAATATCAAGAAAAGGGATCGCCTAGTCACTTATTTCCATGGTGAATGAAATGTTGATATCAAGATCATTAAGAATATCATGAAATCGGTTTAACTTTTCAACGTCAAATTTCCAAATAATAAAACAGTCATCCAAGTATCTTTTCCAGTTACTCATTACATCATTTGTAGTATCACTACCCCACACTTCAATAAGGCGATTTTTCAATTACTCATGGGTAGCCTCCCGTGAAGAAGCGAAACCGGTTGGGATAGTTATTCATGACTTTTTTCTGAGTTTTTGTTTACTTATTTAATGCCATTTTGATACCTGTCTTCATTATATATATACGTGGTGTGATCCAAAATGTCCCGGACTAACCTACTTGCAGATAACCTGTGATAACGAATACTACTTCAGATGTAAATTTAGGTCTTTAAGGCATGAGAAATATGGTCGCCGAAATTTTTCCGGTCAGTTTTCTATTTTTAAAAAATATTTTTACATTTTAACATGAATTTCTGTATTTTCTGAATTGATCGAGATCCGATTTGTCTTATTGTTATAGTTAGATTGATTTTGATTTGTACCTTATTTGACGGATATCTTTGCCATGAATATTGCACGTCTTTTGTTAATTGCTTCATGTGTTACGATATCAATCAGTGAAGTTCATCCAGCACGCATTCATTAAGAAATCCGTGTCAACGATGGTTCTTTGTTCTATCAGTTTTCATGATGGATGTGACAAGCGTGTCTTCAGTCGAATATCGCAGTGTGATACGATACCTCCTGATCCGCGGCTTCGCTAATGGTGACATTCTAAAGGAATTAAGCCTGGCATATGGAAGCAAAGCTCCATCGAGAACTACTGCTTATTTCTGGATAAGCGAATTTAAACGCGGAAGACAATCTGTGGAGCAAGATTTTTCAACTGTTGGTCGGCCGCAGGAGATTCCGGAAGAGAAATCGAGTCAGTGCGATGAAGTGATTACAGCACACAGAAGGATAACCATCCGTGAGTTGTCAAGAGAGTTGCGAATCAGTTATCACTCCTGTCATGACATCATCGAAAGACTTGGATATCACAAACGGCATCACGTTTCGTACCGAAGTTTCTGTCACCTGAAATGAAGGAGAACAGACTTCTGGCGGCACAGTCAAATTTGGATCTCCTCGAAATGCACGGAGATCAGTTTCTGAACTGCATCCTTACAGAGGATGAAACACCTTTACCGAGAATCTGCAGAGTGGCGAAAATCAGGCGAGTCTGCCCCTTTGAAAATGCGATCCGGAACATCACATCGCCGGTCGTTGATGCTGACGGTCTTTTGGAACGCTTCGGGAATCCAACTGGTTGACTTTGCGGATAAAGGAGTAAGAATCAATAGCGAATATTATTCCAATCTGTTATCTGAAGCGAGGAAGAAAATAAGAAAGCCACGAAACATTCCCCTCTACTTGCTTCATGACAATGCTCCGATTCACACCTCGCAGGAGACAACCAATGCCTTAACGAGAAACGGATTTCAACTATTGAGCCATTCCTTATTAACCTGACTTGGCCCCAAGTGACTTCTATCTGTTTAGATTCCTCAAAAAGCATCTTCGTGGACACCATTTTGAATCGCCAGTTGAACTGCGGGATGCAGTTACTGAGTTTTTTGATTCTTTGACACCGGAATTTTTTCATAAAGCTTTTTGTGAATTGAGACTTCGTTGGCAAAAAGTGACGAATGCTAACGGCTCATACATTGAAAAGTAAACTGTTTTCTGGAACAAAACATTTGTTTTTCCGTTAATTATTAGTCAGGTTATTAGTGATAGCTTAACTGTCAAGTTAATCTAAATATATTAATTCTAAATCGCTAGAATTTATAGGAAAATCTTGAAATTCAGACAAAAATGTTTGAAAATTTTTTTAAAAAATAGAAAACTGACCGGAAAAATTTCGGCAACCATATTTCTCATGCCTTAAAGACCTAAATTTACATCTGAAGTAGTATTCGTTATCACAGGTTATCTGCAAGTAGGTAAGTCCGGGACATTTTGGATCACACCACTATATATATATATATATATATATATATATATATATATATATATATATACTCATTGATATAATTAATGAAACAATGAAACAAAATATCATTGGCTTGAATTGAAATTTGTTTCATTTTTTCTCAGGTATGATGCAATATCTGGCTTTCTATGTATTACTATTCAACACATTAGAGAATGGAGAAAGATCTATGGTGGTCAAATTTCAAATTTTGATATCGATACAACTGTCACAATATCTTTTACAAATTGAACATAAACGTGAACTGAAATCCAGCTTTTGTAAAATAAAATGGCACACGATCAGTTTACCAGAGGTATGGCTGTTGGAATGATTCGTTGTGGTTAGAAGTTGTGTGAGTGTTGCCGAAGAGCTGCAACTATCGAGAGTCGTTGTTTGGAGGCGGTGGTGTCGATGGAAAGCAGAAGGAGATGTTAAAAACAAGAAGGAATCTGATCGACCAAGAAAGTCTGCAGGAAGGACAGACGCACGTCTAGTTTTAGCTGCAAAGAGGAATAGATTTGTGTCAGTCCCAAAGCTAGTCGTACACTGGAAGAGTGCCTCAAATATAGACTGTAGCGTTCGAACGGCCTACCGAAGATTGCGAGAAGCTGGAATTCAATCGCGACAAGCTGTCCTAATTCCATTGAGTTTTGAGCACGGCAGAAGACGAGTTGCCTGGTGTGATGCCCATCGCCCATGGAATGACCATCACTGGCAGAAAGTCTTGTGGACCGATGAATCGAGATTCACTGTGGATTTCAATGACGGCCGTGTCAGAGTACATCGTCTTCCAGGTGAACGCTTTGCCCCATGCTGTATTAAAGAACACGACAGATATGGTGGTGGAAGTGTTATGCTGGGGGGTGGCATTTGGCATGGCGGACGAACGACAGCAGTCATCATCAAAGGCACGTTGACTGGAGAGAGGTATCCCAATGAAATTGTGCATCCTGTTGTTGCCCCAGTGGTCAGGGTGGAGGATCTCGTCTTCCAAGACGACAACGCAAGACCACATCGCTCCTCGGCTGTCATTGCCACTGTTAGGAGATTGAACATTCAAACCCTTGACTGGCTTGCACGCTCACCTGACTTGTCACCCATGGAACAAGTCTGGGACGAGCTTGGGCGGCGAGTGAGAGACCGCTATTCACTTCCACCAGTGTCCCTGAAGATTCTCTCTGAAAGACTGACAGGGCAGTGGCTTCTCCTTGAAACATCCATCATTCAGAAACTTTGTGAATCTATGCCATCTCGGATTACTGAATGTATTGGAGCTAGAGGGGGGTACACGCGCTATTAAAGTTGAATCTGCTACATGCGTTTGTTTTTTTGTGCTAGCGACTTGGTGGAGATTGTGACTAAATTATCAAGGTATCATACATACATGTATGTATATATACCAGTCAAAAAGAAAGAAGTTAAAGAAGTAAATGTTTCAAAAATTTTGTCAATGAGTATATATATATATATATATATATATATATATATATATATATATATATATATACGAGGGGCGTACCAAAAGTTCGTGACGTTTGTCTCTCCTATCTATAGACGTCCATTTTGGCGCAAGTGCATATCTAAATATTATTTCTTATAGTTCTGATAATTGCTTTTCACAAGAAAAATATCTAACTTTCAATTGTACAAATATTTATTGACAGAATTAGAAGCATATCAAAACTCTTTTTTCGATCTGGTCACCTTAAATTTCAGTACACTTTCCTATCTCTTCTCAAGTTTCTTCATACCTTCTTCAAGCCATTCTTGCGGAAATTTCCCGAATGAAGCTCTCGGTGCTCTCTTTATCTCTTTCACCATTGAATCGAATACCCCCGATCGCTTACTTCATCGAACCGAAGAGTTGAAAGTCAGTAGAGGTCAAGTCAGGGGAATACAGTGGGCGAGGAACCAGCTGCCACTTCAGCTGCTTGATTGTGGTCATCGCTTTCGCTCCTTGGTCCCCTGCGCCATGCTGCAGACATGGAGGACGTTGCAAAATCTTTTCCTGTCTTTTTTATGGCAACAGCTTGCGCACGATCTGTGAGCAGCTGCTGTATTATTCGGGGTTGATTGTGTGATCAGGAGGGCAGTAATCAACATGAATAACACTTTCGCAATCCCAAAAGACAGTCACCTGGAACTTACCTGCAGAAGATGCTGTCTTGGCGTGATCCGGTGGCTGCTCACCTCGCATTTTCCATTGCATTCAATTTCCTTTTCGTCTCTATTATGGCATAAAGTTTGGTAGCGGAGTTCCGTCAACCGTGATGAATCTCCTCCAAAACCCTTCGTCATGGTCTTCCAGAAGACCAAGAACAACAGAGGAGTTGACCCGAGCGCCTTTCTGTTCTTTAGCCTTGGCACCCAACGAGCCGAAACCTTGGACAACTCAAGGCGGTCATGTGGAAGATACGCTCATGAGTCCCACGCGACAGCAGGCCAAACGTTTCCTCCAGTTCATCAAATGTTGAGCGTCTGTCAGACTGGATCAGCTGCCAAGCCAAATCTTTATTTTCTTCGCTGGCTTGACTGGATGGATGACCACAGCGCTCACCGTCTTCCAATGAATTCCGTCCCTCTGGGAACATTTGCTTGATGGTCGCTCTTGCAGGAGCATTGTCTTGGAGACTGTTTTTAGACGCTCAACCGATCGGGTTGGTGTTTCCCGTTCGAATTAAAACCACAGTAATCAAACGTCACGAACTTTTGGTACGCCCCTCGTATATGTATACTACCGAATATTAGAAAGAGTGTATAACCATCCAAACAAACTGCCACCGTCCATTTCAAAAGAAATTCTTTTAAAGAGAATTTTTTTCTTCTTTGTACCACACAAACACCTTTCATGTGGAAAGATTAAATCTGCCGTCAAATTGATGGTATTTCGATGTGATCTCCACTGGGACCCACGTACGCGAATTTCTACATGGCAGAAATTGATAACAAAGTGCTTGAAAACAATCCAGGCATGCGTCCTTAGGCATATTACAGGTATGTAGACGATACATTTGTTGTTGTCAATAACTATGATCAACTGAACAATATCATCGATGAATTCATGAGAAAGTCAGTACTGGACTTCACTTTTGAGCATGAAAAGGATAATTCCATCTGTTTTTGGATGTGTTGGTAAAAAGACAGCATGACTTGAAATTTTCTATTCATCATAAATCAACAGCTACCAACACATGCTTAGACCTAAACTCTTTCACGGCAGAAAGATATAAATTATCCGTAATAAAGAGTTACATCCATCGAGCGCTTCACATTTGTTCGGATTGGATGTCATTTCACAATGAAATCGTAAGAATGAGACAGACATTGATCAACAGTCATTATCCCATAAAAGTCATTGACGACCAGGTGAAAGTATTATTACAAATATTCATGAATAGTGCAGAAAGTGAAGATAAGAAGAACAAAATATTGTTTTATTTTAAAGGTAAAATGACTTCCAACTACATAATTGAAGAAAAGAGACTGTTGAAGATTGTCAATGACAGTACGCAACCAACGGATGAAAAATCTGAAATATATGTGAGAGTATATTATAAAAACTTCAAATTAGTGAATGCAATAAAAACAAAAATGGACAAATTTCAATCCTCACATAATGTTGTATGCAGATACACTTGCATTGGGGCACTTGTAACAATGCCCAATATATCGGCTATACAACGAACTTATTATCCGTGAGAAGCAAACAGCATGAGAATAATGGCTCAATAAAAACACACTGGTTCCATGTTCACAAAGAAAAACCCAAAAATATCATCAACAATATGGAAATTATCGCGAACTTCAACGAAACCACACATTGCAAATAGCAGAAGCGATAATGATTAAAGAACAAGATCCCAAACTTAATCAGAGGGAGAAAGGATTAACGCGTCATCTGAATGTCATCTAATGCTATGATCTCTATCTTTCATATAATTGAATCTACATTGACTTTAGATTTCTTGATGTATATGTACATATTTTTTACTCCTATTTCTAAGGTTGTTGTTTTCAAATGTTTTGTACCTAGTCTTTAGATTTGAACAACTTTTTGCAATTTATAACTTTTTTGCGATAAAATGGTATTCATTTATCGTCATTTCAAAGTTATCAAAAGAAGAAAAAAATCAATTCAGAAAAACAGAAAAAGTATACCACAAATCAATTAAGATTCAACATGATATAATACTCAATGAAACATGTAAAAAGAACGACATACTGCCAAGTTATACGAAATTAAAGCTACACAAAAAGAACTACAAGATAAAAAGATAACAGAGCAATTCAGAAGTAAACTGATCTTGGATGAGATAAATAACAACAAATCAAATCATATACATATAGCCTATGTACATTCGAAATGAAAAATTACGATTTTCAAGCCATTTTCAGTTGATAATTTTCTCTGATTCTCTGAAATATTGTTTTATTTTCAGTTGCATGGCTTCAGCAAAACCTAAGGGTGGCGATATAGGTAAGTGGAAGAGTGATGTCGTTAGTTAAATAATTAAGCCTATTGTAGAAACAGTAACCTCAATATTACAGAATTCCTATAGTCGAGTCACAGTTTTTAGCATGAGTGAAAGCCCGATCTTTGAATCACCTCATGCATGGTTATTCACATAGTGAATGTAAAGAAAAATTTTCTCTTCCAGTTTTATGACTTCTTTGTATTTTAAAATAAATTACCCGACGCGTTTCGTCTACACAGACTGTGTCAAGGATGACAAACTGATGCTGTACAAGTGGGTTTACGAGGTCTGTCTAAAAAGTATCCGACCATGATATCTAACTTTTAGTGCTATGAATTTAGAATGACGAAAAACTTCTCGAGTATGTTTTTAAACTTGTTTTACTTGAATTCAAGGTCAAATGGCGATTTCTATTCTTCATATCCGATCACGAGGCATTTGAATCACGTGATAATTTTACTTTCGGCGAATTTCGATTTCTTTATTTCAATCAGTGATGGCAGAACGGTTAGAACAGCGTTACTGTATCAAATTTTGTCAAAAGTTGGGTGAAACTTAAGCGGAAACAATTCGAAAAGATACAACAGGCTTTTCTTGATGAATCCATGAGAATGGTATAACAGGTTCAAGGAAGGTCAAACATCTGCGGAGAATGACTTCCGATCTGGCCGGCCATTGACGTGTCGCAATGAAGTTGTCATCAACAACGTTAATGAAATCATAATGGACGATCGCCGTTTGAGAGTGCGGGAAATCGGTGACCAATTGAACATCAGCAAAGACTCTGCCCATGTCATTTTGACACAGGATTTGGGCATGCACCGAGTGGCTGCAAAATTTGTGCCAAGACTGCTTTCTGAAGAGGAGCGGTGTGTGCGCAAAGAAACCGCTGAAGATTTGCTCCAAACTTGTGACGCAATCCCTGACAACCTGGATACCATCATTACCGGCGATGAGACATGGGTATACGGTTATGACCCGGAGACCCAAGCACAATCGTCTCAGTGGAAACGCCCATCATCACCGAGACCGACGAAAGCACGCCAGGTGTGTAGCAAAACGAAGGTTATGTTGACGGTCTTCTTCGACTGCAAGGGAATTGTGCATCACGAATTTGCACCAGAAAATCAGACAGTGACGAAAGAGTACTACAGAGAAGTTCTACGACGTCATCGAGAAGCAGTTCGACGCAAGAGGCGGGATTTGTGGGAGTCAAAAAATTGGCGTTTGCACCATGACAATGCACCGGCCCATTCCTCACAGTTGGTTGGAGATTTCTTGGCGAAGCATGGCGTCCCTCTCGTTCGCCAACCTCCTTACTCACCAGACTTGTCCCCCGCTGATTTCTGGTTGTTTCCGACGGTAGAGAAACAGCTGAAGGGCCATCGATTCCAGACTCGAGAGATTATCATAGACAATGTGAGAGATCAACTGCTGGCCATCCCAGAAGAAGGATTTCGGGGGTGCTTTGAAAATTGGAAGGTTCGGTGGTCAAAGTGTGTTGACTCTGATGGGGCTTATTTTGAAGGACTTTGATACTGTTTACTGTATACGTGTATTTTCGGCATTAAATTGTTATGAATGAAATATATAGCAAGTTCAAAATTAGGAAATAACTTTTATTTTCTTCTATAGTCGAAAAGATGAAGGTCGGATACTTTTTAGACAGACCTCGTATATACAAATTTGTCAGCGAAAGCAGCTGATCTGTTCAGTTCATGTCTTCTGTTTATTTTTGGCATGTTCGTCGCAATTAAGCGAGATTCAGCCACCCTAGTAGTAATCGCTGTTTGCTGTCTATCGATAATTTTGTAGTCGAAATTGTTAATGGTCATCACTTTATCCCTGTGGGCTGTCATCGCATGTTCACTTAGTGCACTTTTCTTGTCTTCATACCGTAAACTTCGCTCGTGTTCTCTGTAACGAACTTGAAATGGTCGACAAGTTTGACCTATGTAATTCTGGTCTCATATCTTGCAGGAAAATTCATAGATGACATATTTACTTTTGCAGCTATATCTCTGGCCAATGTTTGTACAAATGCTACAAGAACACATATTTATATCCGATTTTTTGAAATTCGAAGCTAATTGTTTTCCAGGTTTACTAGTAATACGTACTGGAATGTCATACTTGTTTTTTAGTTTATTGATTTTTCTCAAAAACTGTCTCCAAGGAAATCAAGTGTTAAATTCACTTTGTTTTCTTTTATGTTTCTTGATTTGTTATTTCTATCTTTGGGGTGCATATCATTTTTTACTATAGCCATTGTTACTTAGTCTATTTTAGTTACTTAGTCTTACTTAGTCTACACGATGCTATGTACAAACATTGGCCCGAGATATAGCTGCAAAAGTAAATATGTCATCTATGAATTTTCCTGCAAGATATGTGACCAGAATTACATAGGTCAAACTTGTCGACCATTTCAAGTTCGTTACAGAAAACACGAGCGAAGTTTACGGTATGAAGACAAGAAAAGTGCACTAAGTGAACATGCGATGACAGCCCACAGGGATAAAGTGATGACCATTAACAATTTCGACTACAAAATTATCGATAGACAGCAAACAGCGATTACTACTAGGGTGGCTGAATCTCGCTTAATTGCGACGAACATGCCAAAAATAAACAGAAGACATGAGCTGAACAGATCAGCTGCTTTCGCTGACAAATTTGTATATAAACCCACTTGTACAGCATCAGTTTGTCACCCTTGACACAGTCTGTCTAGACGAAACGCGTCGGGTAATTTATTTTAAAATACAAAGAAGTCGTAAAACTGGGAGAGAAATTTTTCTTTACATTCATTATGACTGACCTCCCGTACAGACAACTCTACCAGTTATTCACATAGGCTACCGTTGATCGATTGCATTAAGACAAACTGGTGGCGATGCCACTCTGTTTATAACCTGATGTATAACGAGAAATTAGGCGTTGATCAAGTTCTTGTTATCTCATCTTGAAATCAAATAGTGATCTATACAAACACGACTCTCAATAAATCTACCTTTGTAACTCAATGCAGTTAACCAAAATTGGATTTCTTAAGTTCATTTGCCAGAAGACTGGTTGATTCTTTAAAACTGTTATTGTTATTTAAAAGAAAACAGTTCAATTTCTGTAAAGCTTTATGGTTTTTATTTCCAAAAATGTCTTCACAAACACATATCAGCATTTTTCATATTTGGGCCACCCTGTATTCAGCTCCATCTTTCATCTACGTTCGCATGTGGTTCCGATCGAGTGATAAGTTGGCCTTAAGTCATGTTTTACTTTTTCCAGATAACTATGGCCATGGACCCAAGCTCAAACCTAGGGAAATTCCGGAAATAAAAAGTCGTGATGTCCTCCCATCGGTGACGATAACTCATGTTGAATCACCGTCATTGTTTTTCGTGTATTTAAATGACAAGGGCTACAACCTTGATAAGGAATTAAAGTAAGTTATCGCATATTTACTATTATGCACTATATTGTACATTACATAAACTGTAATCACTGTGAAGTATGCCCTATGATTTAAGTCCGTGTCTTGTGAAATTCATGTTCGCATCATGCTACTTGTGTCTAACTTAAAACACGACAATAATAAAACACAACAAAGGATTCATCACAAACTAAAGTAAAAATTCTGTGCTCCTCTCTCTCTCAGGCACACACACACAGACACGCGCTCAACATTTTCAAGATAATTGTGTGTCACTACTTACTTGCTTACTTACTTCCCCGTTTTTCGTCCTTTTACACGTTGCACGGGGTCAGACGATTGTTCCTTTCGGATGGCGCGCCTCCACTCAGGTAGATTGTAGAGAATTGCTGCATTCAGATCCATAGCATGAAGATGGTCGGAGTTGACCTGAGACCATGTTTTCCTTGGCCTTCCTCTTGACATTCTGCCTTCGACCTCCAGTCATCCTCTTCTCTTCTCAGAATTGGGTCACTCCACCGCCGCATTCTTGTTCGCAGAATATCGGAGATGCATTCCAGGTTCATCATCTTTCTTAGGTCTTCACTTCTGCGTTCAGTGCTCACATCACACATTGTCCTCACCATTGCATTTTCTGCCCTTTCCATCTTAATAATCTGATCACCTTCATCAGCCCTTATAGCTACTTTCATGTGTTTATCCTATGGGTAATCCTGAAATTGGTATGCTGCACAAGCATTGCACACGTTTCTCTAACTTATAACATGATTATACTTAAGCGGCTTATTTTTTTGACAAATCGACTCCGCATGGCCAATAGATGATAACTAATGCGAGTTCAGTAAATATTCTCATGTCAATGAGTTCCTCAATAATCGTTTTCGGTTAGGTGAGTCCACAGAGGTCGAAATCAAAGCTACAGAATCCTAGAGAAGACATTAGATAATTATGATTTCACCAGTATGGACTCTGAGAACTGGTCTAGTTCAGTACTTCTCTGTCTTTATCTCAAAATGACTTCAGATGCAAATGCTTTTTGTAACCTAAAAATTTCCATGCAGAGTAAAATCTACCTGCGGGATGTCACATGTCTGAATATGAATGAAAATGGACCGCTAGGTAAGTCTGAAGACCGCTTGAAAAAAAACTATAAAGGTTGATCTTGTGACCGGAGATTTACGAATTCCGTTCACAGTTTTTGCATGGGTGATCTTCGCAACTAATTTCAGATCCTGAGCGGTATGATTTTCCAGCATGCCTCTCAAAGATACTTCTGAATAAAATATATATCAAATAACAATTATAATAATAATAACAAGTCTTTCAACGCACAAAATCATGATGCCAAAATCGAATTCTCTGGTCCGGCCTGATCACTTTGTACAGAAAGGTAGAAACAAATCCTATTTTCTACATGTACAGAAATCAATGTTTATGTACTAAGTGATCAGGCCCGAAACTTCGAAATCGATTTTGGTATCATAGTTTTGTGCGTTGAAAGACATCTTAATTATAATTTAATGTACATTTTATTCAGTAATGATTTCTAAGTCTTTCTTCGCAAATTATGTTCAAATAGCAAAAAGGCTCAAAAAGATGGTGCAGGCGATTTTGTAATTTCATTTTCAATGGTTATCCATGTTGCTTGTTTAAAAAAATGATAATTCCTTTGAGTAAATCTCCTTGTACGTAATGGTGACCGTGCTCATGCTATAGAAGTTAATTTGCAATGTTTATCAGTTTATCAGATATCTAAGTTTTATATTCACTTAACTCTCCAGGAAAAATTGCACACAAAAGCATTGCAGGATGTCATTTCAGTTATAATTCACAGATGCCATTATGAAAAGTAAATGAGAAAGTCGGTTGGTCAAGTTCTCACACTCGTCTACTATAGGTCAATTACAGGTTTTCCTACTTCCAATGCGTCCACAACAGATAACCATAACTTTCTCCATTACTGTCGCAATCTTAGATGACTATGATATAAATTCAGCCTGTTACCATTATAATATATACATGATGAAGAAATTATGTCCTATCTATACAAGATAGTAAAGATAGCTCACTCATACCTCTGTGAGTCACATGCTTTTCTTGAATTATGATGATAATGGGTGTTGATATATTTGAGTTTTGTACAAAATATTTCTTCAATCGCCGTGTATCTGCTTTTCTGCTGTTTGCCTATATTTCCACTTGCGTTGAATGGTGTAAAATACAGAATTTGAATCCTTCTATGTAATTCAATTATTAGTTTAGAAATGAATATGAATAAAAAATTTTGAATACCGCATAAAATATCCAAAGCTCATTTATCCTGATAATAATAACGTCGTCAATGTGATTTGCATAGCTGTTCCAACCAAGTGTTGGGATTCACAAAGGTCCGGGCGTCAGGCTCGACATATTCTATAGAGAACTCCGTGCATGACCCCAATGCTTTACCGCATCGAGTTAAGCAGTGATTATCTCAGTAATAATCTCAGTAATCTCTCAGTAAATATCTCAGTAATCAGTGAGTATCTCAGTGATCATCTCAGTAATATGCAGCATCTAGCATTATGCCATTCGATTCGGAGTTGTATTTTTCTCACCTCGTTATAATAGATGACTTGATTGTCATGACCTTGTCTTCCTCATTACAGCATCTTCATGCCGCAGTACAAGAGCATGTTTGAATACGGAAAGGACCCACCAATACCATACACAAGATGTGTTTGTTCTTTTTCTGCTGATGGCCTCTGGTATCGCGCTATTGTTGTGGATTCGTACGTTGCCGATGACGATGCTTTTATTGTCCGGGTGTACTTCTGCGATTATGGCAATACTGAGGACATCGATTGGTCTGAGAATCGAATTTACCGAATGCCGAATTATTTTGCGACGAAGTTCCCTATGCAGGTGAGGGGCATGTTTGTTTTGTAACATGCATTTCATTTCCCATTTGTTTATCATTACAAATTGAATGAACAGTTCGCGTGGAATTGTTGATGATCGGATTCGGAATTGGTGCTCAGTGTTGATATTCTCGTTTGGTTTTGCAAGTAGCTTCAATGGGCTAGCATCTTTTTAATGCGTTGAAGTGAAATCTGGAACGCAACAAACGTTTCTGTCTGTCTTATCATTTATCTTGACCTAATTGCAAGAGCGACCAACAGCTTTCTCCTGCGCAGTAGAGTTTGTCATTGACATTCGTGTTTTTTCTGCTAAAGATGACTTAAAACTTTCATAAAATTTTGGGAAAGCCAATTTTCTGGTGGTAGTTCTTAAATAACTTACGTTTCGATAATACACGCTGTATTTTTATCATCCTGCTGTAATAAACAACAATTTCAAATTTTAATAAATATGTAGAAATATCGATGGTCTAAGAGATGAAGCACCTTAAGAATGGTATATAGAAATATTGATGGACCGAATATAAAATGTACCGAATCACAGATAAAAAAATTACTAGTTTCTTCAATTTCAGTTATTTTTTCAGTTTGTTCATTATTTCAGTTATTTCATTTATTTGCGGCTTCTGTTTCTTGATATGGATGGCTTCTCGCTGTCTTAAATTTGTTTCATCCAGATCAAAATGTATGACATCAATTATGTAATTATTGCTGATAGAGTTGCATTCTTGTTTATGTTTGAAAATTGATTAGTTGATATTTGTCAGATCTTATTTGTAGCGTTGGTGCAATGGTCTGGTTGTGCTATCTATATACACTTCATTAAATAAATTGCATTTTCATTCTATATACTACTTTCGTTCTGTTACATAGTTGATCGTTCTTGATGGGACATGTTCTCATTTTGCATTCAGATTTTGTATTCATATTTAAGAGATTTCTCAAGCATTAAGATGCGGATAACAGATGCGGACGTTCATGCCTTCAGTTCGGAATATTCTTTTTATTTCAATATTGATTTCGTCGCTGATAAATGGTAATTTCAGATAATGGAATGATCTTTGGTCATGTTTCTTTTTCTGCTTGATGACTTAAGACCTTGATATAAAATCGTTGGAGTATCCATTGGTTTTCAAAGCCAGTAGCTGTAATGGCGGCATTGACATTCCTAGTATCCAGATGAGTGATATCAAATGAAATCCACCATTAAAGCACTCAGACCACAGAATTAAATGTTTTGTTTATCTGCTTCGGTTTTCTAGAAGTGTGATTAATTCGAAATTGACGGCACATCGAGGAACCTAAGTGGGCAAAAAGGAATTCCTAATACCTTACAGAGATAGGAAAAAAAGTCGTGCGTCGCTTGCGGATTAATCTGAGTTCAAGCAAAGTGCTTCGATTGCCAAAATTCCTTCAGATTCGAAGAATTCAGATTATTGCGCACAAGTTTTCTCCATAATGTTGACCCTTCCGATCATTATTAAAGAAAGTAGCAGGCGTACGAAAATGAGTTCACTTGATGTTTTCACATCCTCTCGGCATTGCTCACTGTATAGTACATACATTGAATCGAAGCCACGCATCGATGTGTGTTTTGGTGTGTGCGAAGTGATATCACAGCACGCACGCATCTCTCACTGGCTCTGTTGTCCTTTGCTGACAGCTTATTGTTTGCCATTTCCAATAGCAAGCGATGAATGAATTAGCCATTCGAGAAGGAGCAAGTTGTCTAATTCTGTGATATGCCATTTCGATATTAAGGTTTCTTCTTTTCTAGGAAACCGAAGCGGGCGCAGATGAATCTAATTCTGTGACCCAGACCCTAAATATGTCACACCATGAATTTCATGTGATTCGCAGCAGTATGTATATCAGAAGTTCACCCATCCATTCATATTGTCTCTTTTAGTCAACATTTTGACCCGCATTTTTGAAACAATATTCCGCAGCAAAATTGCTGGCAAATTTGCAATTAAAAGAAAGAGGAGATCAACGCGATTTTAATGGCACCACTCCCAACCTTGTGCAATGCGGAGAACGCCCTCAAATTGCACTCGAAATTATTTATTTTTTCAAAAAGCTTTTAATTTTGAAAATTAAGTCATGCATAAATGAGTTAAAGGTTAAGTGCTTTAGAGCCCGGCATTGGTAGGGTTAAAGGCATTGCAGTGAACTCTGGAATTTGTGCCTGTACGAGATCTTAGATATTCGTATATATCTTGTATATAGCAACATGTAACAACACTATTCTCTAAGATGCTATCTGCAAATTTGCGTAAATTGCGCAAATGGGATTGAAATATTTAAGTCCGCCCAAGTTGATTTCGGCATCTTTTTTGAATTTTAGCGTTTGCTTGTTATGATACTGTCTGTAAGTTAATCCGATTTCGTGGATGGTATCGAATGCTTTCATGTTTACTAAGAGGTAAAAGTAATTCATTATGCTATTCTTATTGGCATTTTTGTCTACGTTGGATTGTCTTAAAGACAATTATCTTTTCTTGTCCGATATAAAAGTTTCAAATTTATGCTATTTTTTCTGCGATATTATGTTTACAAAATCATGAGTGATGTTTAAACATCAACTTGTTTCGGCAATTAAATACACTGTCTGGTTTTGGATTTTGCTCATCAATTATTATTCCCGAACATTTATTTTTTCTGCATCTTTTTAATACAGCCATGTTTCTTTTCTATCCCTTACTATAATCTTGTCTTTTTAGTCTTTTCATATTGAACTGTCCACATATTGCCGTCTTTCTTGCTTGTGATTGTAAGCCTTTGATGTAGGCATGCATCACGAATAAAAATCTCTTGAAGCATGCAGATAAAATTGAAATTGCACACCAACTCTCACTCTTTACGGCATGAAGGACTTCCTTTATCAATCAACACGAATTACTTATTGCTCTTCTGTTCTCAATTTTTTGATCTATTGGATTCTCTGAATGACACATTACTTCTCATTAAATGAAGAATTTGTGATCTCTACATGCTTCCTTGGAATGACTGTGATCTCTTGCGTAACATAATCAATTAGACTGTTTTATCAGTCAGCGTTCGCATGCAGTTAATCCGAAATAATCGATTTTTGCATACAATTTCATAGCCCGATAATTATCCCTTAAGTTATAGTTCTTATAAATATTTCTTTCAGAAGGTCATATGTCAGCCCTTCTTCCATCCAACGACTGTAAGAATATCTTCACTCAGTTCCTCAACTCTTGTCCCGCCTTCTTGGTCGATTGACTGCGAAACTGATCTCACTCGTTATCCATCAAGTACTCGTATTTATGTCATCGGCAATATTGCTGAAAGACTGACCTTACTCAGCTACTGTAGCTGATAACATGCAACAACATTATTCTCTAAGATATTTGAATGCTCCGTTGGCCTGAATACTAAGTTGGAGTGATTTCTATGTAACTTAAAAGTATGATACTATCTTCATTTCAGGCTATACCTTGTGCACAGTATGGTATTCAGCCTAATGATGAAGATGGATGGACGGAAAAAGAGATAGAGGATTTCAGTGATCAGCTGAATAAAATCTCAGACGATCTAAGCTCTACTCTGAAGTGCAGGTTCTATTTATCGCCTCGAATCGAGAGGATACTGACGTTTGTTAACCTCTATCCATCGGAAATGAAGGAAGGCACTTCTCTTCGAGATTTGACTGCAGGTGAGAAGGTGTGATTCAATTTGCAAAAATATAGAGGAGGTTTCACATAAAGTGCTAGAATGATCTTTGATTAAGGTTCTCAAGCTTCTTAATGAGCAACTAATTACTAGTAGCCTGTGATTATTGATCAGCATTGTGCAATTGAATGTATGTTTTCAGCTGTCGGACGCCGTTGGAGCATTTCTAATAATCGTTGTAACATGGAGATCATTCAGTCGCTCCTGCCAGAATTTCTATTTGACATTCAGCCAATTCGCCTACCGAATGTGAGCACCGCATCGAATGCATGCCTCAGTCCCTCTCAGGTGAACAAAGAGGCTAATTCCAACCAAAGGCGAGAGTCGATAGAAAACTCTTCAATTGATTCGAACAGTCGCGGTCCCCGAATGTGAGTATCTGAAGTATTAAGATAATTTACCTGATTAACAGGCTCAGACATATTAGAACTTATTGATGTTATAGAAGATCAATACTGTGAAGCTTTTTTTGTCACCATTCCCCATACTTGGGGTTTGGACGGTGCTGACATAGTCAGACTTATGGAGCGTTGTAGTACTTTTAATCCGGATGCCCTTCCTGCCGACTTCCAATGACATCTTCGGGGCTCGACCTCTGGACCAAAAAATCGCTAGGCCAAGCACTTAACCACTGTGCCACTGAGACCACTGTGATTTTTGTAAATTCATCTTTGCGATGCCTGATCAACACTGATTTGCAATTTACATTTATCTTTGCTATCTGAAAGTTGGTCAAAACACTAATAAACGAACTCCTTACGGACAACGAATTGTAAATATTTGAGCAAGCACCTCTGGCTTTCCGCGGAATATAAAGTCCGTGGAGTTTCGTAACTTTTCGACGACCTTTAATTTTTTTTTTACTGGATTTTCACCCCTAGCACAGCTATGAGCCATGAACGAAGCTAGGGGTTACTCAATGAAAAGTAAAAATTGTATTATTTTAAATAAATAAAATTAAAAAAAAAACAGATCTTCTAATCTGATTAAACTGTCCCCATCAGAAACATGTTCGCACGCCTCTTGAAAGTATCAAGATTGTATTGGTCAGGGAAAGTGGTCTGGGGAAGCTGATTCCAAAGCTGTGCCGTGCGAACAAAAAAGCTTTTAGAGCGACTCACAGTACGTGCACATTCTAAGCTCACATGATAGCATGTGAGTGTATTAGCTCTGCGCGTGCTTCTGGAGAAGATCTTGGGTTTGGGTACGCACTCATTTACTACAGAGCTGCTTCTACCGAAATAGTACCTGTAGAAGAGACTGAGTGAAGCAACATCCCGTCTGACGGAGAGCGGTTGCAACTTGCTAGCAAGTTTTTCACCCATGAGATTCTTGACACGTTTCTCAACCCGTTCAAGGAGGTTAAGATGCGTTTGTGGGGCGCCTGCCCACAGATGACAACAATACTCCATCAGAGGACGAATAGTGGACTTGTAAAGATAGCAGACATTCTGTGGTGGAAGATAGCTGCTGGCACGATAGAGACTACCAATGCGTTGAGCTGCCTGCTTGCTAATGGATTGGATGTACGGTTTCCATGACAAGTGTTTCGTCCACCATCAATCCAAGGAAGGAGATAGAATCTTGTTCTCTGATCCTATTATCTGACATCTTAATGCTATGATCATCATCTCCTTTAAGTCGTGAGTGCAGAATACTCTGAGTTTTTGAAGGATTGATAGAAACAAGCCAATTGGCGCCCCATTCTGAGACCCTGCGTAAGTCTTCATTAAGAACGTCGCATAGCTGCTGACGTTGCTGAGTGTTTTAGCGAGTCGCTCATTGGAATTGAAGAGTGTTGTGTCGTCTGCATACATCACCAATTTACTCACTAGGCAGTCTGGGAGGTCGTTGATGTACAGCAGAAAAAGAGTGGGTCCTAAAATTGACCCTTGAGGAACTCCTGCATTGACAAACTTGGTGGAAGACTTTTGGCCATCTAAGACGACATATCTGCCGGTCACTAAGAAAAGAAGCAAGAAGTTTGTGGAGTTGATTAGCAACTCCATAGGTCTTGAGCTTCATAAGGAGTCCCTGATGCCAGACTTTATCGAATGCCTTGGAAATATCCAAGGCAACTGATCTCGTGCTCACCTTGTCTGTGTGCATGGACACGACTCACATGTTCAGTGACATATGAAAGAAGATCTGCGTTGTCGATAGAGTTGATCGCGAGTGCCTGAAGCCATACTGTTCTTCTGATAGAAGGTTCTGAGTTTCAAGGAAGTTAACAATTTTTTTTGGTGTTGGTTAATCACTGCTTCAAAAATCTTGCCAGCAATTGGAAGCAGGCTGATAGGACGGTGAAGGGCCCCCCCCCCCCCCCCCCCCCCCCCCTGGTGAACTAGATGGAAGAGATGAGTCAGAACCTTTCTTTTGGAACTGGAACCACGGAAGCTACTTTCCAACAAGAGGGAAACTCACCGGTGGATACACATCTACTGAACAGTTTAATAAAAGTGGGAGAAAGAAAGCTCAGGTGAGAGATGCTTGAAGACCGAAACCGGGATGCCATCTGGTCCACTAGACTTAGAGCTATCGAGACCGGCGATGATCTTTTTGACGTTTCGGACTGTGACTGAAGGAGGACTAACTGTCTCATCAGTGCGCGTGGGAATTGGAGGTGGAATTCTACCTCCATCGTCTAATGACGAATTCTCGCAAACTCTTTGCAAAGAAGCTCGACTTTGTCTGCTGAGGTTGTCGCCATAGAAGTACTGACTTCGGCATGACGGGGCCGCCTTGGCCGTTGTGGTGTTAAGTGCTGGGATGGAGGATTTGTTCCTATTGGTGACACTGTTGTAAATCCTCCAGAAGTCCTTAGAGCCAAGCTTTTGGGTAGCAATGGATTTCCGTACATAAAGCGTAACGGCTTTTGGCCTGATGTATGGTTTCCTTGCAATGTCTACGTGCGGTTTTTGTACAATTCAAGATTGCCAGCGCTACTGTCACGCTTATACTTATGGAAAAAGTGGTCACGCTGGCAAGTTGCAGCTGCACATTCTGTGTAAACCAAGGTTGTGAGTGGGGCTTCATTTGGAAAGTACGGTGAGGAATGTAGGCCAACATCCCTATCTGAAGCCACTCTGTCAGTTTCTGCGCCTTGCGCCGACTTGTGGACGTTCTCGCTCAGAATCAAATTCTCAGCTTGAACTTGACTAAGAAAAGTGCGGAAGCCACACCATTCTTCTTTGGAGAATTGATGAACTGTTCTATGGAAGGATGCAGACGGTGTGGAGCAAATTTGTTTGCCAGAAACTGTGATAACACAGTGATCAGACGTGCCGAGGGGAGAAGTAACCTTGTGTGAAAAACAAGTTGGATTTGAGGTGAGAAACAGGTCAAGGAGATATCCAGTATCCCCAGCTCGGTCAGGCAATCTGGTAGGACAAGTGACAATTTGACTAAGGTTGTGAGAGACAGCGAAATCCTGGGCTGCCTGACCGGAGAGATCGGTGGTGCGTGAGTGCACAAGCCAGTCAACATTGTGCACGTTGAAGTCACCAAAAACGGCAACTTCAGCGCTGGGATACTCTTGTAGATGGAGAGCGGTAAAGGAAAAATAGAAGAAGTGTGGTCTTCTGCAGCGGCGCAATGAAGGCAAGATACTCATGCCTTGGATCCTCTGAGCTACGAAGCCTTCTCAAGGGAAGGCTTGTCTTGGCATATAATAGAGCAACTGAAAGCAACTGAGAGCAATAATTTAATAGAGCAACTGAAATATTCATGCAATGCTTCATAAATATGAAATTTCAAAATATGATAAACTGCTATTTTAGAATGAGCTGTATAGGCTACATGATGCAAGAAAGTTCTTGGAAAAATTGAACTGAACATAAAGAGATTAGAAATCTGTGAAAATGTCTTGAATAAAAAGCATACTTTGTTGATAGGGAAGAGTCAAGAATAATTTGATGTTATTCTTGTTTATCAGATCTCTTGCTATAAAAATCACCAATTTTACATCTTCAGCACTCTACGATTTTTCCATATTCGCTGCAAAGAGCATATGACAACTGCTGATTCGTCCATCGCATACACTAGTTCGTGTAGGATTATGTGCGTTATAGACTAAACCACACGTAATGAATAGAGCTGGATTAGTCAATCATCTAATCAATCAAAATCTTTATCAATTAACTTTTCGAGGCTAATGATAATCACAATCATATTCACGTTATTGAAATTTAGTTCATTCACTAATCTCAATCATAATCAAGGTTTTGAAAATTTAATCAATCATTAATCACAGGGCTGTTGATTCCGGTTTTTTTAGAATAAGTTAAGTAGTGAGAAAATGTTCTGCCACAAATAATTTGGAGTTTGAACAATCTAAATTTTTAAAGGGGCCCCTTTAAAATCGTGAAGGGGTCCTTCTAAGATGGTGGGGGTCCCTTTTGAGACTGTGAAGGGGCCCTTCAAAGATGGTGAGGGGCCCTTTAAGATCGTGAGGGGCCCGTTTGAAACTACGAAGGGGCCCCTTTAAGTAAGATCGTGAAGGGGTCCTTCTAAGATGGTGAGGGGCCCTTTTAGAGACTGCGAAGGGGCCCTTCAAAGATGGTGAGGGGCCCTTTAAGATCGTGAGGGGCCCGTTTGAAACTACGAAGGGGCCCCTTTAAGTAAGATCGTGAAGGGGTCCTTCTAAGATGGTGAGGGGCCCTTTTAGAGACTGCGAAGGGGCCCCTTTAAGATCTTGAGGGGCCCTTTTGATATTGTGAAGGGGCCCCTTTAAGTTAGTGAGGATGCCCTTTTGAGATTGTGAACAGGACCGTTAAAAGATCGTGAGGGGTCTTTTGAGATGGTAAGGGGCTTGTAGTATTGAGACTGGCATCGTTAAAGATAAGAGCATGTGCGGCCTTTTTAGATTATATAGGGCTCTTTAAAATTATGAACTGGGCTATGCAGATTGTTAGGGGACCTTAATGACCCTGCAATTTTTAAGGGTGATCAAATTGAAAGCTAATGCTTTCTAAAAATCCGCTTGACTCTTGAGCAGAAGATTATTCTGTAAGGAAGTCAGTGATCCTTTCGTCAATCCTGAAGAAACAGGATGAAACGCAAATAATTAAGGTTTTGAAATAAGAAGTAAATTTATGTAGGAATGCTTGACGAGAAAGTTGTGATGATAATCATGGAGTCTATTATGAATAGAATTCTAATCGCTTTGATGCTCTCGAAAACGTGTCATTTAAGAAGCGTGCCAGAAAAATATGAAAGAAAATTCTAATAAAAAGTTTCGGGAACACAAGGGAGTGACGAAAGAATATTTTGTACGATCACGTGTTGCAAAAGGGGCTAAATTTAGGCGAAGACACCAGCGAAAATTTAAATCTCGCAAACAACTATAGAAGTGACAAGGATTTCTTTTCGTGTCGATTTTGGGTTTCGTGTAGTTTTCGTGTAGAAATTCTGCATACCGGTGCATTCAAAAATTCTCTCTAATTCTGAAGCTACCCCTTCAATTCAAATGAAATGGATTGTAAGGAAAAAGTACAGAGATTCACTTGTAGGCTCCATGTACAATTTCATGGTGATTGGCCAAGTCGATTCCATGGCAAAACAATTCCATTTGTTCTACTGAGTATTTCTTATTACTCATACAGTGAAGTGTGATTAATACGAAATGGACGGCACATTGAGGAACCTATTAGGTGGGCAAAAAGGAATTCCTAATACCTTACAGAGATGGGAAAAAAAGTCGTACGTCGCTTGCGGATTAATGTGAGTTCCAGCAAAGTGCTTCGATTGCCAAAATTCCTTCAGATTCGAAGAATTCAGATCATTGCGCACAAGTTTTCTCCATAATATTGACCCTTCCGATCATTATTAAAGAAAGTAGCAGGCGTACGAAAATTAGTTCACTTGATGTTTTCACATCCTCTCCTCGGCATTGCTCACTGTATAGTGCATACATTGAATCGAAGCCACGCATCGATGTGTGTTTTGGTGTGTGCGAAGTGATATCACAGCACGCACGCATCTCTCACTGGCTCTGTTGTCCTTTGCTGACAGCTTGCTGTTTGCTATTTCCAATAGCAAGCGATGAATGAATTATCCATTCGAGAAGGAGCAAGTTGTCTAATTCTGTGCCATTTCGATATTGAGGTTACATACAAGTTGTATAACTCTTCCTTTCTAGGAAACCGAAGCGGGCGCAGATGAATCTAATTCTGTGATTTTTATAGCTTTTGAAATAAGATATGTATGGAGGGTAATATGGGATACTCTAAGCGTTATGTCTCTCCAGCTTAATAAGCCTCATCGTGTGAGCGACAAGGATGAATTGCAGCTGAGAGACCAAAGATATCCGGTGTCTTGACTACCTCCAACTATGTTTCCGAAGTTCAACAATCAGAGAAGAAAAAAGAATCCACTCCTAGAAACAAAGGTAAAGAAAATATGCCAATGAAGAAAACAAAATCTCGAAATATCTCGAATCCAACTCAACCTGTTGTAATGGATACACAGCCTCAAACATAATCAAGTGACCCAAGTAACTTCTGTCAGCTCTGTGATGGGGAGTATAGTGATCACCTAAGATGTGGTCTTCAGGTTGACTGGATACAATGCACTCAATGTGGATCGTGGGTACACGAGGATTGCGCTGGAGCAAATTGAAAAGTAGATTACATTTGCTATGACTGTGAAGAAAACCAGTGAATTGATTTGATACTTTATAGACTCTCTGATAATTCGTTTCATTCGTTGTTCAAAATAAAACCAAAGTTTACCGGGAATGTTTTTTTTATCTTATTGATAGTGGGAATTTTTCAAAGTACCCTAATTTTGAGAAATTCTAGAAGAGGGATATATTGAACATTCATTCTATTCATCTAGCTGAATATTAGAGAATCAAACATTCATAGGTTTATCCCAATAGCCTGGAGGTTTTGCCTGCGGCGCTTTATAAAACATCAAAATTCTACTAGTTGCACTCCAAAAAGGGTGGAGGCTTCTCCTGCGGCGCTTTATAAAACATCAAGACCCTACTAGTTGCACTCCAAAAAGGCTCTACGTTTTGCCTGCGGCTCTTTATAAAGCATCAAAATTGAACTAGTTATACTCCCAAAAGGGTGTAGGTTTCGCCTGTGGCGCTTTAAAACCATCAAAGCTCGACTAGTTACACTCATAAAAGGCTGGAGGTTTTGTCTGTGATACTTTGCCTCAAAATGGTTGAGCTCTAATTTATTATCTATGGCCTTAATGCATTAATAATCAATGTATTTTTAGTCGCAGCATATGGTATATAATGTGTAGGCGCATAAAGATTCATAACTATTTAAAATTGAATCTTGGATTACGTGTAATCACATCAAACTGAAAATGGGCCCCAGAAAAGGTAACGTTTGGGTACCTAGAAGATATCTTCCGGATTTTTTTCTGACACCGCGGTCTCATACCCGTATTTAGGAGATTCTACTGCTTTTGAAATAATTTACGATGGGTCTTGTAGCAGTGCGCTGGCATTCCATCCTGCATGAAGATATTCCTATCCTTCATGACATTCGGCATATTTTATGCAGCATAGAAAGCAAGATTTTACCACACATTCTGGATTTCTCGAAAGAATGATGGCTCTCTCAAAGAAAATGGCTTGCCCAAGCATTTAGACCGCGCTGACCATGGATTTTGTATGAAGATAAGACCGCTCTGCTGAAGCGGTCTTCCAAACGTAGAACAGCTGAACAGCAATTTCCTAGTGGTTTCATGAAAATTCTTCACAATAAAGACGGAATCTTGCACCGTGTGACGTCATGGCACGATTAATAGAAAATGGCAAAGCTGCACGAGAATACTACATTATAAATTTGAATGTAAAATTTTTGATCGAAATGAAGAAAGTTGTCTTTGAAACAGTTAAGTAAAATCATCCATAGGCCTACATGTAGATTATTCGATAATATGCAGTCTTTATATCGAGTTGAAATCGTCAATCGTTCAATAACTTCATGCTGATTTTGCATTAGGGGGAGGGTAGAGGGGTCTGTGTAGTACACACTGTCTAACCTTCGAAAACGGTTCTCCTGAAAATAGTAGCTGCTTGAGTCATGTCTTCTAGTGCACCTTGATGAAGCTGATTATTGAATAAGCATCAGTAATAATTAAATACATTTACTTGCTAACTGTGACGATTCAGAAGCATCTTTATTAGAAGAGACCCAACTTCTGCTTTAACACTTTCAAAACTTACCGGGTTGTGTGATATCGAATGATCGTAAGTTTCTTACTTTGAGGGGGCCCACGACTACGTTATCTAGGGGGGCCCATTCCGATTTGACTTTCCGGTTTTCACTTTTGATAGAGTGGCAGCCCTGTTAATCATAATCAAAATCACGTTTATTAATCAGCAAATTTGATTAAATTTGATTTTTGTCATCCGAACTATAACGATTCAAATTATTACTTAAACGCACTGTAATCATCACTGATCCGACAAAGCGTCTGAAAGCCGTAATCAGCATTATTTTCAACCAGGGATGCGGAGTCGGAGTCCCGGAGTCCTATCATTTTTGCTGGAGTCAGAGTCATCAAATGATAGGACTCCGGCCTATAACTAGACCCGAAATATAATACAAAAAAGTCGTTAATCCTCGTGCATAACTGTCACTGTCTTGATGTCAGCTTTCTCCGTCAAACAAAAGTACAGAGACACCAGAGCATGCAAAGGTTGTAATAGTTGAGAGAATGAACCGTGATAGTGAAAAAAGGATTGTCTTTTTACTCGGTGATTTAGTATAGAAGACAAACCTTCCTAGCCTCGATCACACCTACGCGCCAAAGGTCACATCAGAGACAAAAGTAAAATATTAGTTTGTTTGAGAACATTACCTCTTACCCTCACGTTAATCGTGTGTGATGGCTCCTCTAAAGCGCATATTAAAATCGAAAGTGCACTCATATTTTTTGGAGAAGGATGGGAGATTTTCCTGCCTGGTAGAGACTGGAGAAAAACCGTGTGAAGCACACATCAAAAAGATGGAAGCAAACGAGTTGTATGCATCCAACTGAAAGTGACATTTGATAAACTGTCATCGAAAATGAATGACAATTGATCAAGCAATGATCACTAAAAATAGGTTCAGGTGAGCTTATAATGATCAATTATAAGCTTAGGTTACCAGTTAATTTTTTCAAAAACTAGGCTTTATATACTTGCCACCCGGAGTCGGAGTCCTATTAAAATGATAGGACTCTGCATCCCTGTTTTCAACCTACCCAACTTTCATGACAGATTGTCTGACCACATTAATCATAGTCCCAATTTCGAACATCTTAATCAATTATATTCATAATCAAGACTATGGCCGCCTTAATCATAATCACATTCTTCAACACTTCAATCAATCATGATCATAATCAAATATTTGAGCACTTTAATCATAATCAACATTTTTGAATATTGGCTAATCGTTCCAGCTCTAGTAATGAATCCATCTCTGTGGTATGTATGTTCCTGTCATTCGCATTACATTGCCTTCTGCTCCCTTGAGAGACCTCGAGGTGATAAGACACTGGAACCACCAGCAAAGTCAGCAAAGCTATTCGTCAAACATTCCTCAAACAGCCGAGTTCAAACAGAAGTTTTTGATTGTGTTTTTCTCGATGCTTTCCTTTCTAAAAGATTTTCTGGTATCTAAATGAATAGGAACTAATCATTAAAATGCGTACGCTTGCATGAATTCATGAATTTGTATGCGAAAATCTACAACAAAAATTTCATCTCGAATGAAGCAAGTTGTCTTCTATTAATACAATTTTGGCCAAAACTTCCTCCGCCATATTCTGAATATCTGAGGAGCTGTAATGGGACCAATCACAGAAAATCTGCACCACTGAATTTTGTCGATAATTATGACGATGAAAACCATAGAGTAGGTATATATAGGTAGACTGTCGACTCAAAAAGTGTCTGTTTGCATTGAAAATTTGTATATCAAAAGATTCAGTTTGTTACGGAGATAGCGTTCCTGTGGAGCAGTTTTTAGAAAGCTACATTTTTGCAAATTTACTACCGACATGAAGCCACTTTATAAGTAGTATCAAACAAGTTGAATATCAAAAGGAATGAATATTCGCTAACAATTAAATTAAGCGGAAGCAATAATAACAATTAATAATTAAGCAGAAATTAAGTAGATCATCTAGGAAATTTCATGAACTGCATTATAATTCAAGTCCCTGCAAGTCTTCAAGGAAAAGTTGAGATCTCATTGTGCTTCTTAGCTGAGATGTCATGTTTTTAATTCAATTTTCAGCGGCATGATTTTATAATTCACGAGGCGTCATTTATTAAATCTGAATAGTAATGTGGACCCAATAACATCGTTTGTAGTTCATTATGATAAGCTTCCTTGATATGATGCTTTGCTCATATAGTATGAAAACTATGAAGGGTTAAAGTAAATGATGACAAACGGCTGAGAAAATATTAACGAAGAATGGAAATAAAAAACACAACTAAACTTTAGGAATATGTTCACTATAAGAGAGAGTAGATCAGAATTGAGCAAAAACATACAAAATTAACTGTTGGTATCATCGAAAAGAATAAAGAAAAGTAGAGCATGTCGTAAAGAATTATTTCTCTCTCACTAAAAGAATGATAAATAGTGTTTACAATGCATTACTGCAATTTTTGTGTAACCAAACTTCTCCCAAAAATTCAATGCATTACAGAGATCGGAAGGAGGCAAACGATGCCATTCTACGTCATCTTGGTATACTGCCAACGTCACAAAAGTCGTCAGTGGAGACGCTGCCGGAGCAGGATAGCGAAGAAGATAAAAGTGGCGCTTGCTCGCCTATTACCACCGTCATCTGTCGACCTCCTACATTACCGTCAGAATTTCCGCATGGCAGTGTGTGTATCCAAAGCCATTTCAAGAATATTCCGGACCTGAAGCTGCGTGCAGGAGGTGACAAAGTGTTCAAAGTCATTTTGAGTGCTGTGGATAATCCAAACCGATTCTTCGTCAACATCTGTGACAATGGTAAGTTCTGACTGTCCTAGGTTGTAGGGATGAGGGTTTTCTGCGGTATTTTAGGGTGAAATTACTTGGGTCTCAAAATTCATCCGAAAATGCTTTGAAATAGGAGGGTATATCTTTATCCGTTTTCTTATTGGTAATCTAAGCTGTTTATTCTCTTTGCATGTTTTTCTAACTTTTTGATTTACTGAATTAACGTTGTTAGTAGTGTGTATTATCTTAATTTTTATGACGTGCTCATGTAAACCGGTGTCCGATGTTCTGGACTTCTGGTATGACCGGCATAAGACGTGTTCAAATGCATGCATGTCAGTCACTTCTGATGACGGGTCGCGGTGCGCCTTGAAAGCGCTCAACTATTAAATTCATTTTACCTGACATCAATTTTGGTCGCCTCTGGATAAATATACACAACAAGGGTATATTCAGGGTATACACAATGAGGGATCAAAGGATCGGGCGATTGGATTAACGTCCTACCGTCCACATCGCTCGGTCTTAATTTGACGGACGACCAACTCCGCGTCGCTTCTGCCATCCGCATCGGAGCCCCCGTATCCATTGAGCACATCTGCGCTCGTTGTGGCTCTAAGGCGGACGGCGGTGGCGCGCACGGCTTCGTCTGTCCCTGCAGCAAGGGCCGACATCTGCGCCATACGCTGATGAACGAGGTGGTGGACCGGGCGATGCACTCCATCCAGCTGCCCCCTATGATGGAGCCTACTGGACTGCTGCTGGACAAGAACCTGAAGCCGGACGGCATCAGCCTGTCCCCGTGGGAGCTCGGAAAGCCGATCGCGTGGGATGTCACGTGTGCACACCCATCCGCGAAATCCTGGAGCTCTACGACTTCAAGTGGCGGATCAGTGGCGACAGCGGTGGAGAAGAGAAAGTCGGTGAAATACGAGGGGTGATTGATAAGTTCGCGGCTTGACATAGAAAGCTTAAAGCCAGGCCATTATGCACATGTGGATTGATACAATGGAATGTGCTGACGGCGCATGACGAGTGATCAGTCGATCCGGTGAACTGTTGGTAAACCACAGCTACTTAACTTCAGTTACTAACTTATCAGTCAGTTAGTCAGATAAGTGTTGCGTAAGATGGATCACGTTTCAAATCGAGCTGTCATTCGTTATCTCGGCTTGAAAGGACTCACACCAAAGGAGATTCATGATGATATGGTTGGAACACTTGGTGAGAAAGCTCCGTCCTACACCACAGTCAAGAAGTGGGCTTCAGAATTCAAGCAAGGAAGAGAGAGCTTGGAAGATGATCCCCGTTGTGGAAGACCAGTGACAGTGAGCACAGAAGATGTGATCGATCATGTTCAAAAGATTATTCTTGATGATCGCCGTACAACCGAGCGAAAGATTGCCTTCGAATTGAAGATTTCACAAGAGCGTGTCCATAACATCATCCATCATGAACTTGGCATGAACAAAGTTTCCGCTCGATGGGTGCCACGACTGCTCACACCAGAGAACAAACGAGCCTGCTTTCTCATCTCAAGGGACAACCTGGCGCTGTTCGTAAGAGATCCTGAAAATTTCATGGACCGGTTCATTACGATGGATGAGACTTGGGTTCACCGCTATCAGAACAATGGAAGCACCCAGGATCACCAACTCCGCGGAAAGCCAAGGTCACCAGGTCCGCGGGAAAGGTCATGGCCTCCATTTTTTGGGATTCGAAGGGAGTTTTGTTGCAGCAGTTACGAGTTCAGATCAAGATCAAGCGGAGAGGGAAGCTCACGAAACGCGTGCTCTTCCATCAAGACAATGCGCCTGCTCACACCTCCGCTACCGCCATGTCTGCCATCCAAGGTTGTGGGTTTGACATCATTTCCCATCCACCCTATTCTCCTGATCTGGCACCATCGACTTTCATCTCTTCCCAAAAATGAAATTGGAGCTCAGTGGTCAGCACTTCGCATCCAGCAGTGACGTCATGGAGGCCGTTGAGGAGTATCTGGACTCCAAAGACTCACACTTCTATGAGCAAGGGATCCGCGCAGTGCAGCACCGTTGGGCTAAGTGCGTTGATTGTAGGGGCGATTATGTCGAAAAATAAATATGTATCGTATGCGAAATATGCTTTTTTCTATATCGGTCCGCGAACTTTTCAATCACCCCTCGTACTGTGACCTCTATGAGGACTTCGCAGTCCAGCCCGTATCCGCAGAAACTTACGGTGCTTACGGCGAACAGACATTCTCCTTTTTGAGGAAACTTTGAAGCCGTATTGCCGCCAAGACCGGCGAGAAAGACGCATGGCTTTACTTGCGCCAACGCCTCGCTATTGCCATTCAAATAGGGAACTGTGCATGCATTCTTGAGACCCTTCCGGCACCCGGAGCTGCACTTCCCGACTTGTACTGACTTTTGATTTGCTTTGCTTTCTTGTTTTTGTGTTTTAATGCTAATAAAGGCTTTTTTGTAATAATAATAATAATTCCATACACAAAAATAATAATAATGAATAATAATAAGATAGTAAAATAATATATAAAAATATAAAATAACATAATAAAATGAAATTTGGGTTTCAAAAATGTGCAAGGCTGATTATCAATAGAGGTAAAGTCAAAGATACCCAAGGCTTGAAAATTGAAGAAGGAATTATACACGATACTAGCAAAGATGGCTATAAGTACCTCGGCATACCACAGCACAGAAGCAATATGGAACACGAAGCCAAAGAAAAAGGCAAGAAAGAATACAAAAAGCGACTAAGACAAATCCTGAAATCAAGATTGAATGCAAAGTATAAGATAGACGCAATCAATATCTACGCAATCCCTGTGATAAGTTACGCAGGAGGAATCGTGAAGTGGACTGTCCAAGAAATGGAAGAGCTAAATCGCATAACTAGAAAGATGATAAATATGTACAAAGGCTTACATCCAAGATCTGATGTCGACCGCCTATATCTACCCCGAAGATTGGGTGGTAGAGGACTTAAGAACATCCGCGACGTGCTTGAGGGTGAAGACAGGAGCTTCAACCAATACATCTGTAATAACACCAATGATCCACTGCTGGCGGTGGTGAAAGCAGATAACGTGTATAGGCGAAAACCTGAAAGATTCCAGGAATGGAAAACAAAGAAAATTTAGATTCGACAAAGGACTTGACATGAGAAACCTCTACATGGACAGTATCCGAGGCAGACCAAAAATGTGACGACGAAAGATACTCAGTACAGATGGCTCAAAGAGGTGAAGCTAAAAATTGAAACAGAGGCACTGCTAACAGCCGCACAAGATCAGGCCCTAAACACAAAAGCACACAAAACGTACATCACGAAAACAAGTACTGATCCCAAATGCAGACTATGCAAAGTAGGAGATGAAACGGTCTCTCATATCCTAACCGGTTGCTCGAAACTAGCAGGAACGGAGTATCTTCGCAGACACAATGACGTTGCTAGATCGATTCACAGAGCAATTTGCAAGGAGAAAGGAATCAGAGTTGAGGAACAATATTGGAAACATGAGCCTGAAACAGTGATAGAGACAAACAACACTAAGATCCTATGGGACTTTGAGATACGCACGGATCACTACATTCAAGCAAGAAGACCGGACATCATAGTGGTAGATAAGACCCAGAAGAAGACGCTCATTATAGACATCGCAGTTCCTGATGACCGAAATATACAAGAGAAGGAGAAAGAAAAGATTACAAAGTACCAAGATCTGAAGTTAGAAATAAAGAAGCTGTGGAACACAGATGCCAAAGTCGTGCCGATAATCGTCGGCTCATTAGGTGCCCATAAACCAAGGTTGAAGACATCTAGACATGATACCCGGTGACCACCACATACCAGACTTGTTAAAATCAGCACTCCTTGGTAGTGCCCATATATTACGTCGCACCCTTAATCTCCCTGAGGCTTGGTAAGTCTCCGAGAACATGGGTTCATACCGATCTGAATGTATGAGATCGTGACCAAAAAAATAATAATAATATATTTTACCACAAAATCTACACAATGTGTAATCAGAGTGGGGGTACAGATAAGAGGTTAGAGGAGTCATAAAAGAGTGAAAAAGAAGGTTTTCAATGCTTTCTTGAAGCTGCGAGGGTTTGTTTCATTCCTCAAATGTAGAGGGAGCGAATTCCATAATGAGAGTCCAACGAATTGAAAGGCGTCCCTGGCACCAGCTGTTCTTGATAATGGTTGATGGAGTAAGGGGGCGTCCTTCGACCTCAGTGACATGAACGATGCAGAGGATGCAGCAGGAGTCAACAGATCTTTAAGGTAAGTAGGTGAATTTCCGTAAATACAATTGTGCACTAGGCAACACACTTTGAATTGTACGCGTAGTCGCACAGGTAACCAATGAAGGCTTCGGAGAGTTTCAGAAATGTGAGCACGTTTCGGAAGTCGACGCACAAATCTGGCACAGGCATTTTGAACTTTTTGGAGTCGAAGTATGTTCGAAGTCTTACAACCTGCATAGATGACATTGCAGTAGTCCAACAACGTGAATACAAAGGAACAAATTAAAGTGTTGGCGTGATGGTCACTGATGCATCTTCGGATTCTATAAAGATTTCGCAGAATAAGAAAAGATTTTTTCAGAATCTGATTGACTTGGGCATCAAACGACAAAAATTTATCAAATTTAACACCCAGCGATTTCACATAATCGGCTTGATTAAGTTCATGTCCTGAGAGGTTGATAGTACATGGTGCAATGTCACTAACTCTTTTCCTAGTACCACATACAAACATCTGAGACTTCTCAGGGTTGATACAAAGTTTGTTAGTTTGAAACCAGTCAACAAGATGACACAAGCAGTTTTCAAGAACAGATAAACTGTTACGTGAATCACCCATAGAAAAAGAGATATACACATTCGTGTCATCAGCATATGAGTGATGCTTGAGACCATATGATGCAATAATATCCGAGATTGGTTTGGTGTAAAGGGAGAACAAAATTGGCCCCAACACAGATCCTTGAGGCACGCCACACGACAAAGAGGCGAACTTTGAAACATATTCACAAACTTATACAGCCTGTTGCCTTTCGGACAAGTACGACTTAAACCAGTCTAAAACAGTTCCATTAAAACCAAAGTTTTGAGTCAGTCTGTCCAAAAGTTTATCGTGATCTACTGTATCGAATGCGGAACTGAGATCCAAAAGCACAGAGCAGGTTACATGACCATTACTTGACGCAACAGATATGTCATTGTAAAATCTGCATAAGGCTGTTTCAGTGGAGTGACCAGCCTTATATGCAGATTGAGATGTCGAAAGTAAAGACTTCGATGACAAATAGCTACTAACACGATGTGATACAAGGCGTTCAATAACTTTTGATACAAAAGGCAACTGAGATAAAGGCCTGTAATTCGAGTACACATTCTCATCAGAGCAACCTCTCTTATAAATGGGTGTGACAATCGCTTTCTTTAATGATTGAGGAAAAATGCCAGTACTGAGAGATTGATTAGCAATTTTACGCAAGAGTGGTACAAAAACATCTTTGAGTTCAATCAGTTTTGCAGTTGGGATGGGATCAAGTAAACATGACTTAGGTTTCAGCTTTCTGAAAAGATCGCACAATTCATCTGATGTAACAGGATCAGAAGAGTCAAAAATATTACTATGATTCTGAACTTTGGACTCTCGCATACAAGATGAAGGCAATTTCTCACGAATCAGTTTAAATTTCGTCTCAAAAAATGACAAGAACTTTTCTACGCATTCTAATGGACAATCAGTAGATTGATACACTGGGTCAGGATTTCGCAACAAAAGAGTGTTCATAGCATGCCATATATCTCGTGACGAGCTGGAGGCTACAACGTTAGAATAATGCTGTTGTTTTGCACAGAATATGATGTTGTGCACTTTGTTCCTCTGCGCCACGAAATTGTCACGATCTTGGGGTAACTCAGATTTACGCCATGTCCTTTCCAGGCGACGACGGGTCCTTATTTCATCCTTGATAATAGAATCGAACCAGAGGTATGATGGTCGCCAGACAACTCTTTTCGTAATGAACGGAGCGTGTTTGTCGACAACGCGAAGAATACCCTCGTCGTATAGATTCGTTGAAGTTTCGATATCCATCACATCAGAAGACACAGTTCGGTTGTAATCACAAGATGACAAAAAATCTTCAGCGAGCTTGTCCATAGACACACTTTTCCAATTGCGGTAAGAAATTGTTTTTTACGGGGGCATGGAAGTTGACAGTTTTGATTAAACAACTAACAAGAGAGTGATCAATGATATTGCAATCCTGAACAGAAATACTATTGATTAATTTATCATCCGGTCTAGAAATAACAAGATCAAGGGTATGACCGGCAACATGAGTAGACTGGGAAACATATTGCTTCAGATGGTAATGATCAATCAATGACAAGAAGTTGGAGGACAAAGAGTCAGTTGAACTGTCGACATGAACATTAAAATCATCAGTTATTATAAGGTTCTTGATATCTAATGATCTTTCCAGAAAATCATCAAATTCAGACAAAAATGTGACGTGATTAGTGTTGGGAGGACGATAGATGACGGATACAGTTACTGATATACTGTTGTAAGATAGTGTTATTGACAAAAGTTCGAACGTATTGTAAGTAGGAAAAGACAATGTATTTGAATTGAAAAAGTTTTTCAAAACCATGCCAATTCCTCCACCTGCTTTCCCCGATGGACGGGGAAGAAAAACACTTTTAAAACCGCTTGGAGTTATCTCTTTCAATGCAAGGTCTTCTACAGATTTCTGCCAAGTCTCAGTGACACACAGAATATCAAGATTCTCGAATAGAGTTCACTTAAGATGCCTGTACTACGACCAGAAGCAGATATTGATCTTGCATTTTGACAGCCGAGATGAAGACTTGTTAATGATGGATGCATCACAATGATCGGGAGTAATGTTAGCTTGAACATTATACCGAGAGGACGCTGGATGACTCTGAGAAATGGACCAGGGCTGATTGGTTTGGAAAACAGCAGCATGCTTAACGTAGATGTTAAAAAATTGTAGTTTTCTCCTACAAAAAGCCTCTGTTGTTTTCAGATACGAGTGAGGTCATGTCGTGGTTGGAGGAAGCGATGTATGAGCATTACAGCATTTATTATCGCAGCATCATGAAGAAATTCTTCGATGAGTAAGTTTCCTCTATGTATTTTCTGTTAAATGAAGCTGTGTGGTCCAACGACCACTGATGCATTTCTTGGAATAGTATCCGCGGATACTTTTAAGTGGCTGCAGCTACTATTAGCCGATGAAGCCTAAAATGTCCTCACTTTTCCTGCCATACTGCCATTCTTGGCTGCGGCTACTATTTAAATGTCATTGGTAATTTTTTAGGAGAACCGCAATTTTTCCAATTTAATTTTTGTGCGTGCAGCATTTTGACATTTACAACGCAGCAATTGTGCTATATTGAAACTAGCGTAAGATAGCAAAGTGTAATAGATCTATATGAATTCTTTGAGTTGAATCATATTATTAAACAGTATTCCGAAAATTTCCGACAATTTTCGTTGGTCTAAATACGCCGTCGATTTTACAAATTCTGTAGATGAAAAACAGCACCAAGTTTGTCATGATGATCGAATATTTTCGCCGGTTCTATTCATGATCAACACCGGAATGAATCAGATACAGAATTACAACACTGTTTGAACATCATTAACGCAATGCAGGGTAACGATGCAACGATCTATGCAACGATTGCGTTAATGATGTTCAAACAGTGTTGTAATTCTGTATCTGATTCATTCCGGTGTTGATCATGAATAGAACCGGCGAAAATATTCGATCATCATGACAAACTTGGTGCTGTTTTTCATCTACAGAATTTTCGTTGGGTCTCGAGATTCACTCTAAAATGCAATAAGAATGCAAGGATAAGTAGGTGGTGGCAGGGTATCATCTCTAAATTTCGCGAATAACAAACGGTGATTGAAGCGTCACACCTGCATCTCATAATTTGATAAACTTTGGATTGGTTTATCGTATGTAGAAACTAAAAGTCATCGTTAGCTATTATAGTTTTGGAGCAATACAAAAGTATGTGAAGAAAATGGGCTACAGAACCCCGTCCTGCCCTCCCCCCGGGTAAAATGGGGTTCAGACATAAGAATCATAGAAATGTTCATTCATACTCATATAATCAGGTGTATTAGCGAGCTATGGTGTACAACACACGTTTGTGTGAATGTTGCTGAAGGGATCGAAGGTAAAGCAGTAAGAAAATGGATGCTCCAGAAAATTTTGTTTGCCAAGAATCTCATGCCGGTTTTGGATCACAGCGCGCATAAAAGCAGTGCCAAGGCACCGATTCTGATAGCAGCCAATTGACGCCATTTCTGACACAACAACTGATATTGATTGTGCAATTTGCACCTCCTGAAAGTAGAAATCTTCCTCATCTACTAATCAAGTTATCGGATATAGTAGAAATGATTTCAAAACGATTTCAGGTTTCAATTCAAATATCAAAAAGATTTATCCTGCCATGTAGTATATTTTTTGGTCACATGCTATAGGTATGTTCATGGAGGCATGCTTAAATTGAAGATATTGCCTAATCGGTAATATTACCGGAATATTGAAAATAACGGATCGTAGTAATTCATTGTAATATAAGGAGGCGATCCGGAAAAAAACCGGCTTAGAATATCGTCGATGACACCGTGTGAAGCATGACATTGGCAATGCTTGGGGATATTAACTTTTGACTTTCATTGCCTTGTTTTTTGCTTCTCTCCAGATTATTTTGTCCCTTCTTGTACATACCCCTGTATTTGTCTTGCTAGTAGTATTACATGACTTCTTTCTTGCAGATGAGTAACTCGTCTGTTGTCTCTGACCTTTGTCGTTGTGCCATTCAGGTGTTGTACTGGTGATTACTTTTCAACTGTGTCTGATGCATGCCTTAACATATCGTTGTCACTTTACCTGAAGATGGGGCGCTGTGCGCCTTCGAAAGCGCTTGTGTAAAGAGAAAAAAAGGAATATACAACATCGACGATATTCTAAGCCGGTTTTTTTTCCGGATCGCCTCCTTATATTACAATTACCGGAATAATAGGAACAATTTAAAATTCGAACAGCAAGTGCGTGCACAGATGTCAACAACGTCATGTAGTCTAGATTCATAACCTCGAAAAGTAGCCTCGGCTATTGTTACAAACTCCTGAGAAGAGATGCGGCTACTATTCGAGGAAATGTTATTCATGAGTGACATTTATGAATAGCATGCCTTCTATTATGCAGTAGCGTTGCATCCAAAATTGAGACCGTTCGGTATTTGAAATATAATGAATAATTTTTATTTAACTCTAATCTAGAGTTAATTAGTATTAATGTGGTCTCCGTGGCACAGTGATCAAGTGCTTGGCCTAGCGATCTTCTGGTCCGGAGGTCGAGCCCCGAAGGTGTCATTGGAAGTCAGCAGGAAGGGCATCCGAACTAAAAGTACTACAACGCTCCATAAATCTGACTATGTCAGCACCGTCTAGCCCCAAGTATGGGGAGTAGTGACGTAGAAGATTCATTTTCATTGAATCACTTAGCTCTTTCACTGTGGACAATATCTCTGACTTCGATGCATCTTTGTTAGTGCCTCACTCCGGAATTGAATGAGACATTAGTATACGCCTCTAATTTGACGCTAGTTTATGCGCTATTTAGAAGCGATTGCCGCGCTCAATACTCCCTGAGATAGCCTCTAAAATAGGATGAAATTTTCATGGCTTGCTCCGTGCCTCAGTAAAAGAGTTGCAAGAAAAGTAGTCATAGTCAAAGGTCGTCTAAGGTCAATGGCTCAAGATTTGCAGGAAGAAAGAACTACATAAGAAGTTCCGAACACTACCGATAAATGGAAATAAGCATAATCGAGGGGTCGCTGAAACATGCGCTGACATGAAAACCAAGGCCCAATGTTTCATTCCAGCAACCAATCTAAGACGTATTTGTTTCTATTTTAGTAGTTATGTGCGGTCATACCTGTGGTTACGGTTAAAACATTTAACTTAGACAGTCAATCACTGTTTTTGCTCTTGACTCTTGGCTTAAGTTAAGTATGTAGAGTGTATTTAGAATACGTGTATTCCTTTTATTCTGATATTACACGTGCCTCGACGAAACATCAAGTCGGATATTTTCTTTGATAACATTTATCTGCAATTTCTTCATTTCCATTGACTGAGACCTCCAGCGCATAATGTTTCATTTAGGCTAAACTAATTTCTGATCCTATTGATCAGCTCTCTGTGTCATCTCCACTTAGCTTTAGTTGCAAGAATTGCTAATTCCCTGCATTGTTGTCGGTTAATTTTAGATTTATACGAATGAGTAAACTACTAGAGAGATGCAAGCGGTAGCGTAGCATTAAATCTTTCATTAATGCATCGCAACGGAATTCATGAAATTCACAAATTACAGCAGATCAAAGCGATGTTCTGCTCTTAGAAATGGGATCAAATATAGTAGGAAACTGAACAATGTAAGTCTGCTATCACAATAAGTCATCCTCAGTTATTTTCTCAGTTCGAATGATTCTTGCCTTTGAATCTTTGATCTGAATTTATAAAACATTTTTTGCACTCATTGATTGGCTTTTTAAAACTATAAAATGGCCCGTGGGAACTACATTTTGCAGACGACCTGGTATTAACAGCAGACAGCAAGGGAGAGGGGATCAATATGTTTAAAAATGTGGCAGGAAGGGATGAGGAGAAGAGGTATGAGAATCACTATGAATAAAGCAAAGGTAATAATCACAGGAAAAGAAGCAAAGAAACGAATCGAGTCCGGAAGATGGCCATGTGGGTGCTGTGGGAGAGGTGTGGGGTCAAACTATGTGTTGTGCACACAGTGCAATAATTGGTGTCATTTCTGGTGCTCAGGACTCAGACGATAGACGTAGCTGGATAATTTCGTGTGCTCCAGATGAGTGAGAGGAAGTGAGCAAGCAAATGGTGATAATGGTGGACTGGAAATCGGCGGAGCCATTTTGCAAGATGTAGATTAGTTTTGTTACTTGGGTGATGTGTTGAACTGTGAAGCGGGAGTGGCAACAGCTTGGAGTAGATGGAGAGAGATCGCCAGTTTGTTAGTAAAAAAGTGTATTGATATAGCCAGTAGGATGAAAGTGTATGAAGCGTGTGTGAGATCGACTTTGTTGTATGGTTCGGAGACGAGGCCACTAACGGACAGGATGGTGAATATTCTGCGAAGCTTTGACAGAAGAATGCTGAGAGCTATCGCAAAAGTGAGATGGCAGGATGGAGAGACTAGCGCGGAGGTAGCAGAGAAGTGTCGTACGGTGGACCCAGCTGAGAAGATCAGACAGAGAATACCCCGGTGGTGCGGCCATGTTGATAGAATGGAAGAAGGTTGCCTTATGAAGGAAGTGGAAGTGCAGAGATGAAGAGTGTAATCCAAGGAGCCTGTAGACCAAGCATTTCACTGAAATATGACTTACCTGCAACGCCGAACATATCCGAATAAGCACAATTGCACACGATTCTCGCAGGAGGCGTAACAACGTTCGTCCCCTATTCACGACGGCAAACGTAAAAATGTAATTTTGCCTCTATCTAAATTATACTTTCTTGTGATGATGAAATTCTTGCTGGTGCTCTAACGTATTTTTCTGTTTCAGTATTGCAGAGTATCTTGGCTATTTGCTGGTTTCGAGCTGAGTTTTTTTTTACTCGTTTTCAGCACACTGTTGTACTGGCAGAATAATGAATGGATCTTATTTAGATTTCTTTTCATCAAGCTTTGCGGAAGCATTTTCCCCTTACACTTCGCTACTGGAAAAGTTAAACTTGTCGGCATTTTTTGGACAACTGCACATGAAAGAAAATATCATTTCCTGACTTTTTATGAATCGGTGAATGCCGGAAACTCGGTCACTTTTGCAATTATGCTGTGTCTATAATTAACATATTATGATATTTTCATCGTCTATTAATATTCGAAAAACTACCCTGAACCGGACGGAGCCTTTTGATAGTAGCCGACGCTCTCGATTTTATAGCAGCAACCAAGACCAACAATTCTAGCGTTGCTTGAAGCATTGAGTCAATACCTGAATTTACAGCAGGAGAAGCCCACAATTGCTTGATGGAAACAGTTTATTTTTTATGCTGAGGCCTTTCGACCATCCACGACGGTCATTTTAGCAAAGAAATGCATTTGCATATTAAATATACTGCTTCCATCAGGCAATTTTGTGCTTCTGATATAAATACATTCTAACAGTTGCCGCCACCACTATTCGAAGAAATACGATGCCTGATGTGTTTAGCAACTACATGATAAGGTCGTTTCATTCTATGTGATCTCATTTGCAGAAGTACTCCACCGTCCGAAGGTGACATTGTCTGTGCTGAGTCAGAGTCCAATTTCTGTGGTCGGGCAGTGATTGAAGAATTGTTGAAGAAGAAAAAGAATGCTGATGCTTGTGCTCGCGTCTTCTTCATTGACTATGGCTTCAGAGAAACTGTCCTCTTGTCCAAGGTAATTTCTAGACCCACTTTTGAGAGTGGTGGATGAACTATGATACCGTGGTATTATACATGTACAACATCTGTACGTCATTGAAAATTATGGCACGAAGCGAATGTTAATTAGGCGACGTTAACATTATAAATTGATTGCAATCATGTATTATTAAAACTGCGAAGATCCGGGATCGGTAGAAATACAAATGTCCTAATGGAAAATCCTAAAAGAAATTAGTTTACTTAAAGTTCAGAGCGCTTAAAGTATATTTAGTACTAACAACCTTGAGATCAATGCGTTGATATAATCCATCAGGGATGAGAATCTTCGGATTTGCATGGGATGCTTGATATTTAGGCCTATGTGTACACTTCGAAGACTGCTTTATTTGGAGCAACTCGATGAAATTATCCTTCATAAGCCTAGAAACATGTCTAAAATGTGGAGACTACCGAATCAATAAATATGTAGTTTAGATATCTTAATATTTACATAATAGCAATCTAATGACAAGCAAGTACCATTATGTAGTCCAAGCATTAGCCAAAAGTGGACGATTGCAGTCCCAAATTATTTTTCGTGGATTTATTATGTTAGAAATACACGGCAGAAGACTAATAATTCGATAATGCGGAATCGTTCGCCTGAACAAGTGTCCTGATAACCGATGTCAAGGTTTTACTGTGTCTGATAAGTGATGGTTTAATAACCATCATTATGTCTGTGCAAGTTGAAGGACATCTTGATAGAGAAGAGCAAAATCAAAGATTGGAATGCGCATTGACTCAAAGTGGGGGGGGGGAGCCTTTTCATTTCTTCGCTATTAGATAGTAGAATGTGGTTTGAGTAAGAATGAATAACAAAAATCTAAATGATGTACATGTATTTTAAACAACGCTCGATTATTGAACAGCTATGAGAGTTAGTAACTGTTTTAGTTGCAAAACAGATTACAAATTTACAATAGTTGTCATTAAAATAGTCTTATACACTTTTACAATACACTTTGATTAATTGACATTTTTTCTCCATACGTTTCATTGATGATAGACATAAAGATTGCAGAGTGCCAGTTCGGCTGGGCATTGAATAGAGAGATGTCCTCAGACTTGAACAGTTTAAGCACAAATTTAAATCTACGGCTCCCAAGGAATTGTTGTGCTTAAATTGTTCACGTCTGAGGACATCTTTCTATCTTTCCATTGTTTCATTGATGGAATAGTATATACATATTGATAGTATTGAGAACCACCATGGTAACTGATAGTCACCATGGTCATTTCAAGCAAGATATTATATTGCATATTTTCATTTTCAGATACATCTTCTCAGTCCAGATTATCTCTTCCAAATGCCAGCGCAGGCACTGGAGTGTTCGCTGGTTGGTGTTTCTCCAAAGGGTGATAATTGGACAAATGACGATAAAGAAGCATTTATGAATGCGTGTGGTGTTGCTGATTCATACGGTGCAATATCAGGTCAGCACAGTTGATCTACAAAATAAATCATCATATCACACAAATATGTCAGTGATGTCTGTTGAATATTCAGGGATTGTTGGAAAATTCATGCATGATCGATTGAAAGACGGAGTGATGAATGAACTTCTTTTTAGGTTCTAATGTTGTCTCATTTTGTACAGTTTGTCACCGTAGAATAAGAGGATGCGAATGTGATCGATTTGTCATGACTTCCGTAGTGCTTAGTGAGGCAAGCGAGTGATGCAGAGTGGGGTAGATGGAGTCATTGGCAGGAAAGTAGTTTTATTTTATGTTACCGGCGTCCAACAGGTCGGCAACCCTCAATTCACTCTCAATTTTCGAATGCATTTCACCCACTAGTGTTCTTCATTCTTGTCAGCATGTCCACACCATCTTAGTCATCATCTCTTCTGTCGTAGGACTGTGTCAGCGATGTCTGTGACAGGTCCTTGTCAGTGTCCCTGGTGATAGCCAGGTTTGCTGTTGAAACGTAGACTCCCATCTAGGGACCTGCGAGTCAAGTTTTTGTCAACTTCGAGACGAGTCGGGCAAAATTTTCATAGATATTAAGAGGCAAAAATGTGTTTAGGCCTGCTCAGGTTAATAAAAGTAATGAAGAGAATAAGAAAATAAGGCATATGGCGACACACATCATTGATCGAGTGAGTGGGTTATCCTTTGTTAAGTATATGTAATTGTGGACATAAGACATACATTATACATATTTAAAAATATTCTATACATGCAATCATTTGTTTTTGCAATCAAATTTTTAAACCTTTTGTTTAAGCATTGTATATATTTTACCTTGTAAGCATATTACACAATAATTATCAAGCAAGCGTTCCACCAGTTACCATTAGAAAATTGACAAGAGATCAATTTCGTCTTTAACGAGTTAACTTAAACCTGCATTTTTCACAGCTATGAAGTGCTATGTCTACTGGTCGCTGTTAAATGTCAGAGCAGGCCAGATATTTTAATATTTATAGAAATTAACGGAGTTCGCAAGTTTTTATTCAAGTTGTACAGTGTAGACTATTGCAATGTGTATTTATCGATTTTTGTGTTTTTAGCTAATAGTACTCTATTCAGTCTATTTCAATTAAACAGCTTGTGTAGTTATCACTTTAGAAAACATCACATTATTATACAATCCATCAATTGCAGCTGATTGATGTGATTTTGCCTGAGTTGTAGTCTACTGACCATCATATCAGCATGCACTTACCTTAATGAGAAACCTGTTTACCTAAGTTGATGAGTGTAATTTTTGTGAGTAGTGTATTGAATCAAAATAGAAAATAACGTTCGAAACAAAAATCTGTATGCTTGCAAAACATTTCCAGTTTTTAACAAAATATGATGAAAATATACTTGCGCATTTTTACTAAAATACAAGGTACGATCAATAATGTCCCGGACTAAAGGTGAAAATGAAACGATACGTCAAAAATTCTTTCACAGATCGAAAGAGGGTGGCTCTTAGGCCCCAGAAATATATGCCACGAAATTTTGATAATTATCTTTTTATTAAAAAAGACTCATGTTTCAAAATGATATATTTTTACTGATATTCACACGAAAAATTGCAGTATTGAGACTCTGACTGATGAAATTCCAGAACGTCACTGTAAGTATTGTTGTATTATTGTCAAACTGTCAGATGAAATAGTTGAATAAATTGATTGGTAACAACTGATGACGCAATGCACAGTCATGCATCATGATTCTTCGCAATTCAATACAAGTGAACAGTCTTCATCCACGAGCATTCTCCTTCATTGCTTTCTTTCATTTCAAAGACAGAAGTCATGAATATCCCATCAGCAGAATATCGGTGTCATCAAATTCATGGTACTGAAGAATATCTCAAATCAAAACATCTTTAATGAACTGCAAGCTGTATACAAAGATCAATGTCATGGAAAAACAACATTTTATTATTGTATTTCTGAGTTCAAAGGAGGACGCCTAGATGTCCAGCAAGACTTCTCCAAGGTTGGACGTCCTCAAGAAATTCCAGATTCGAAAGTGTCATTATGTGACACTTGAATAGCAGAAAACAGGCGCATAACAATACGGAATCTTGCATCTTTGCTGAATGTGAGCTATGGGACTTGTGCACAGATGATCAAAGACCTCGGATACACAAAGGTGTGCTCTCGCTTCGTCCCTCGGTTCTTCACATCTGAAATGCGAATAAGACGAGTCGGATGTGCAGAGAAAGCACTTGAACTCTATGAAGAATACTAGGATGTCTTTCTCCAGAACATGGTGACAGAAGATGAGACTCCGCTATTTCTCTACCTGCCCAGTACAAAAAGAGATTCTGCACAATGGAAGAAACGAGATGAACAAACTCCAAAGAAGTTGAGGAGTGGAACTGTTCACAAACGTGAACTGATGTTGTCTGTCTTTTGGGACAGCAAGGGAATCGTTCTCTTGGACTTTCTTGAAAAGAAAAGGACTATGGGAAGTCTATGCTATTGTCAATTGTTGGAGAAAGCACGTCAACTGCGACAAAAGCCAAGGAATACACCATTGTGGCTGCTGCATGACAACGCACCGATTCACACCAGCCACAAAACAATTGAAACACTCAGCAAGACTGGATTCGAAATGATTGCTCATCCTCCATATAGTCCCAACTTGGCACCGAGTGACTTCTATATTTTCCAACACCTTAAGAAACATCTGCGAGGACAGAAATTTGAGAATGCTGATGAGCTGCGGACTTCGGTGGAAGAGTTCTTTCAGTCGAAGACTTCTGATTTCTTCTCATGTGCTTTCAACCAACTGGTTAAGAGATGGGAATCCGTCATCAATGCAAATGGCTCGTATATTGAGTGAGACACATCATTTGTAACGTTTCTGAATTTCCATTGTTATTCACATATTCAATTATTCATGTTATTAAATGTGCTACATAGATATTCTTGATGTATTCGGTTCTTCTATGATTTTTTTGTGTGAATATCAGTAAAAATATATCATTTTAAAACATGAGTCTTTTTTAATAAAGAGCTAATTATCAAAATTTCGTGGCATGCATTTCTGGGGCCTATGAGACACCCTCTTTCGATCTGTGAAAGAATTTTTGACGTATCGTTTCATTTTCACCTTTAGTCCGGGACATTATTGATCGTACCTTTTATATTACGATTTCTGAACAGCTGCCAGAGAGAGCATTTACTTGCTTGTGATAAATTAAAAATAGCAAACAAACTGTCTTATAAGCTAAAATAAAAGGTCCAAAATAAAATATGATATAGGTTTTTCGTAGCTGCTACCGGAGACCGGGTTCGTAAATGGTTGATAATGAAACTCCCGACGGAATTTGTCTCTTCACTGCCAGCATTTGTTGATTGCATTGCTAGAGGGAAAAGCGACTGAGGTGGTGCGGTCATATCCTTCGAAGAGAACAGATGCACATAACAAAGCAAATGCTCGACTGGAGAGTGTATGGTACCTGGAAGACCGAGGAGAAGATTTAAAGGAGAAGAAGTTGAAAGAGCGGGATCCAGCGGATCGAATCATATGGCGAACACGGACCAGAAGCGGCGGCCATACTTGATGTGGGATAAGCCAGAGACAAGAAGAAGCACTGCTAGAAGGCCGACAAGCTTGCCTAGATATCTGAAGCTATCGGTATAACAAAATGTCGAGTCGAGTACTCGAAGCGATTCGACATTTTTGAGTAATCGCATGGCCCTACTCCCATCACTTTTCCTAGAGAAATAGCAAGATTCCCACGGAATTCCCATCCTGTAAAGAAAGCAGGTTTGTGATTCGGGCCTTTTATCATACCTCAGTTTCATGCATACTTCATAGTCCTGACTTTTGTGGTTCGATTTCAATAAATTTCAACTTTTTCTGGATTTGGAATGGTGACTAAATTCTTTATTTCATTGTCGCTATTCTTCTGTTAGTTTTTTTATTCTCTACTCCTCCAGTGCAAATCCACTATCGTCTACAATAATCTGATTTCTTTGTAGTTCTCTTACGTGAATGCGCACATCATTGTCTAATTCAGTTATTCTAAATCTCAAACCCCCTCCCTTCGATTGTTCGAATTTCATCTAATTACTCCGGCTGCATATTTTTATATTAAAAGTCACGTGTCAATTAAAAACATGTCATTTGAGACATTCTTTTAATGAAGTGATAATAATTATTATCAAATAATACATTATTCTCAACTCATTCGAGGTTTGCGCTCCTAAATCATTACTCAATGCAAACAGCCTTTCAGATGCACTTGAGAGTAGAGCTTTTTGTGGAAGACTGAAAGGCGTTCGCCAGCTTCAAGCGCAAGTCCCCTCTGTTGCATGAGGATTGTTGCCAAGGAATTGTCTGTTGCGTAAGGAATTGAACTGAAACTGCTTTCTGCTAAATGCGAGGTCAGGACAGGATGAGTTTCCTTTCTTTTGCAGTTGGACTTGAACATATCCATCGGTGAAGTGCAAGCCTACTGCTCTGCCAGTTGTTCATCTAATCACATCGGTTGTTCTTTTGATCTTCTGAACTTTGCTGACCCTGTTAGAGAGGTCCTCTGCTGTTTTTCATGTATCTATTAGTCACGTGATGACAAAAGTGCCAGTGATTCCTTATATCACGGCCTCATATAACCAAAGCAGTATGAGAATTACATGTGCTAACTAGCTAACTCATGCCTCAAAATTATTGAGGGATTTGCGAATTTACTTTCATAATGTCAATTTCGCTTGATTGTTCCTATGAAGTGACTCACTGGACTCTTGAGAAATTCTATCGAGAAAGTAAATGACCTTTAATTTGGGAAATGGCAGAAACAGTGCAACTCCAGAAGGTTTTCTAAATATGTTATTGTAGTTTGTTGCTTTCATATTGATTGAAAATTTTATTTGTAGGCTCCTCAATTCGAATAAACGAGAGAAGTTAGTTTAACTACACCAACATGTTCTACTGTTCTCGTTCAAGTTTTGAAGAGGCTTTGGTTAATCATTTTCTTTAAGTATTTGTTGGGACACCAAGTAGACAAGATGGTAACAGTTTTTTGTGCTTTATTGATTTCGGCCTCCTCTTAGGCCATCATCAGAAGTTCTCGTTCACTTGAGTTTCATTGTTCCATGTTCCTTTAACTGAATGATTTACAAATTCCTCGAACACACGTCGATATCTTTAATTTCATTCATTAGCATTGGTTTCGTGAGCTATTGAGGGCGTGATGCAGCCGTTATTCATATCATGAGATGAAATGGTGTTATCTATTTTGTGTCTGGTGTAGCGTCACACATTCTTACTGCCAGTTACATAAGGATGATGTAAATGTTCTCTTTCGTGGAATAACTTGGGTGTGTTTGATTAGATCGCAAATTCATGCTGCTTACGTAGGATGGAGATGAACTTAATTGTATGATAATAATTTTCATATTGTATTTTTTCCTTTGAAAGTAGAAGCTGTATCAAAGATGACAGCAGTTTGGTTTGGTGTGTTAGTCGTTCAAAATATCTCTACATTGATTTGTTGATAAACTACAGCTGAAACGGTTTGAGTTTCTCATTAGACTGGTAGACGTGTATACGTGCATGGATTTTGCACTTTAAATTTGAGCTGTATCCGCTTTTCTAGTCTGCTTCGAAATTGCCTGGGAAACTGTTAATGCGTCGATTGTTTTCATTGCGGAGCCCCCACATCTATTTTAAAACCTGCCGACGTACAGTATTAGACAGAATGCGTACATCACCCTAAGGTTCTTCCATATTTGGCGAGTTACTCTAAAATTGGTGAGGACAGGTGTTTGAAAGAAAATATATGCGATTGTATACTGGAAGAATTACAAAATGGGAGCCAAAAGATGCAAATTCGAATTCTATGAGGCAGGAAACAAGAAGCAGCAACCTGTTTGGTGGACAGGTACCAAATTTGTCTTGTTGACGTTGCGACTTGTGAAGAAGTTGAACGGAACACTCCTGATCGATTATCATTCGCACGATGTTATTGAGGGTTGCTCTTTACGTGAGTCTCGAATATATTGTGGCGTCTTTACGCACAGCTGTCTTTATAGCTTTCAGTTATTGCTTGCAGAAGTAAAAACACTCACTCAGAGACTTCCTATGAAATCTGCAGCAGATATCCGAGCAATTATCCATGGGACTCGCGATTGCCTAGTGGTCTTTCTGTGGTCAGTATGAAATCCTACCGACAAATAAACCAACTGTATCTTCCAAAAATATAAATAACATCATTGTGCTCTGGCTCTTTCAGTTTAATAGACTGCGGCATGAAAGTTAAGATAATTTATACTACTAACTTGCTGTAATTATATATAATTCTATATTTCAGTAAGAGTGTCAGTAAAGGTACAGTAAGTAATACATGCAAATCATCAGTAGTATAAGACACGTGTTAAAGACCATTACGAAAAGTCAATTAAGAGTCAAAAATATTTAGAACACCTAACAATCAATTTTTCTAAAGTCGGCTTCCCGACAGACAAATTCGATATCAACATTTTGTGAATCGTCGTTGAAATAGAGTGACCTAGATCCACGTAAGCATAAAAGACAAGAACGTAACAGATGAAAGGACAGTCTAGTCCTCACCCAGCTGATGGTCTTGCTGTACTTCTATATACACTACTACTAACTAATATACTACTAACTAAGATATCTTAGTAAGTCAAAAAGCTAGAAAACCATACAAAGAGAAGAAACAACTTAGATTGCCAATAAGAACCATCATGTATGTCATGATTCACTTTGTGAAGACTGATTCAAAACGATGTTACATGCTGGAACTCAGTAAGTGGGCAAAAAGGAATTCCTAATACCTTGCAAAGATAGGAAAAACAGTCGTGGATTGCTGCGAATTCCTCCAAAATGCTTCGATTATCACGATTCCTTCAGATTCGAAGAATTTAGATCATTGCGCACAAGTTTTCTCGTGAATGTTGGCCCGTCAGATTCTTTACTTAGAAGAGAGAAATTCTGTTCACTCCATCTCTTCGTACGATTTATCAGTGAATGGTGCTGTGACAGTGACCGAACGAAGAACTCTTGTGTATGACACGCACGCCACTGGCTGCTGTCTGAGGCTAACAGCTTATTCAGTGACGACATATTGTTTGAGCGTAGATTGTGTGTGTGTGTATGTGTTGTGTGCCATTTCACTGTCGCATGCTAGACATGACTCTGCCCTTCTGGGAAACAACGACTAGGGAACGAGCGGTCTAACTATGTGTGTGAAGCAGTTACTGAGGGAGACTTCGGCCGAATGACGTTTTCCGATAAATCTTTTGCATCTCAATTCTCTGTCTCCACACGACCCGTGAGAAAGCCAATTATTAAACAGGAACAACCCGAAATACTGTTCAAGATGAGTGAGGAACGTCATGGCATGGAACACATTCTTCACATCAAGACGCTGTAGACAATTGATGACGAAAAAACAGTTTGATTTTGAGGCCTACTTGGACATCATGAGCGCGAAACTGATGGAGAAGCTGAAGTTGCACGCATTTCTTTCAACAATGTCCGCTCACGAAAGCAATTCAATCATGGGTCCATCATAAGGCTTCAATCAGGTCCTACTTGATCCTCGCCTGAATTTAGTCTAGACATCTACCCAATTGTGAATCAAAAGTGTTGAGCGACCACATCGAACAAGGAGTCCGTTCGAACAAAATCCATTGTCCTTCGCGGGATTGATGCGCATCATAATCGGGACAATGATTTAACATGACTGTCACACACTCCTTCCTCGTCAATGCCGCATTTCATCTACTTCATGCTGCAAAATAGGGGCCATTATTCCAATTATCGGCTTATTAATTGTACTTTACAAGTGCAAAATAGATGCATGGTTCCTATTCACTAATGAATCATATATTTGATATTTTTGATAAATTTGATCTTTGAGTAGAGTATCACATTCAGAAATCATTAATTCAGTCTTTATACTGGTTGTCTTTTCCGGATTAATGAAGTTGATTCATCCATTCCGACCAGTGCTGTATGTTGTATATTTGGGTTGGTTTACGGACGGCCGCTATCACAGACTTGTGATCAGTTTCCAACACCATTTCCTTTACGAATTTCAAAATCAAAAAGACTGCTTGCTGGTTCATGGCATCGCTTGTTCTCTGAAATGAACTACATCAAGATGAAATGCTGATACATTCACACAAGATAATGATATGAACTAGTGATTAATGTTTAAACTACGCAAGAGTGATGCCGTCAACTAACAGATTCTAAAGGGCCAGAAGTCATGGAAAGTTATTTACGGTTACTACTTAAAAATGTAGCGATAGTTGCAGTATTGAAAGTTTATAGAAAGTATTCTTTGAAATGTTATTTACAGGTACTACTAGAGGTGTGCATTCGTGACCGGAACTCGATTTGTTCGGGTTTGTTGAGAAATGTTTGTGGTTTTTCGGGTTTAAAGTGAACTGCAATATTTTTGAAACACACAGGCCAAAAATGAGTGCACAATACCATGGGAGAATCTGATGGAAAAATTTCACCAGCTAATATACTTCGTTATATTTATTATGCGCAAGTGCTGTTATAAACTGGCGCTAACTGGTCGCTGACTCCCATCATGTTCGTCAGCAGCCAACCATCACCGTTAGAAATAAGGACAACAATTTTTTGCACAGCGCAACTCTTATTCACATGCAGCTGTGACGACACTTAAAGTTTCATTCTTGAAATTATTGCTGACTTATGTAGACTACTATCATTGAGATTTTCTTTTATATTTCAGTATTTCTTTAGCAAATTTATACGCACACATATTTGAGTATTATATGTATTTTGACAAATTCATGCGTCTAAGCTTATATGTGCGTTTTAATGTGGGATTTATGGATGTGGAAAAAATTAATTTTACTTCGTGGCGTATTATACAAATTTAATGAACACGATTATGGGGCATTTTTCTCTTCGATGATGATTTTCGATATATGTCGGGTCGGGTTGAGATGAGTATGTTTTTTGACGGCTGCACACCTCTAACAGGTACTGCATTAATTTAGTTATAATTAATTTTAATGCCATTAAAATAAAACAATGGGTACAGTATTGAAAGTTTCATTTTGAGGGTGAATTTGTGCCCTCTCAATCCCCAGTAAAATGTCTATGGTCAAAGGAAACATTTCCATTTTCAAGTTTGCAATCGTCTGCTCAGCGTTTCGCTTCTTCTGATTAATCATGAACTCGGAGTATCGGTTTCCTTGTAAGAGTCAATGTCTGTGTCGTTGCAGTTTCATACGTCAGACGCCTAGATCTTTCAATTTCCGATCAAACGAAGACAAACCCATCCGATTTTAACATACGACAAACGCGTCGATTTTAACATATTTATCATCTTCCTTATATTTTACAGAATGAGTGGTATCTAATTGTTTCTTATTCAGCTCTGTTAAAGAATTCTTTCTACAAGCAGTGAGATATGATCATCTGTTGTCAGCATGGCTTCTGTATCATGAATTAAAATTCAGTTGCTTGAGGATGGCAGACGGCGTCTGTCGAAAGCGCTCGTGAGAACCTTGAGTGTTTTTCTTCTTTCGTTGGTCAACATCGACCCTGGGATGTCCTCCGAATCAAATAAGCACATCCTGTCAAATACTAACATGCATAGCGTATTCACGGATTGCGCAGGACATTATCATCGTGGACATCCGGCGAGCACGGACTTGCAGTGAGAGATAATTGACAGATGCAGATCACCGGTGGAGACAGACTTGCCGAAGCCAATAATATCGAAGAACTTTTCTTGTTACTTTTCTTACTTTCCTATCTACTCTCATTTTCGGACGGAAATTGTAATTCTTCGCCTATTTAGTGTGTTTTACAGGAGGTTATTTACAATACGGCGGAGATAAATCAATTAGGTTTATCTCTTAAGGAGAATTATGGCGGAGATAAATTAGATTAATCTCCTAGGGATCAACCCATGGTTACGACTACCCCATTTATAGTATTGAAAAGGCATACAATTCCTAGAAAAAAAGGGAGTTTTATTTTTTGAACAGATATATCTTAATATTGTCACTTTCGATTTTGACTCCTCCCGAACTCGCGACTTCTTGAGCAGCAGACAAGTTTTACATTTCTAGCGGCGTTGTCATACCGGTAGAAGGCGTAGTAGCATGCGTGTCGTCAACTTGACCATCCAGACAACGAGCCTTCTTTTGAGCAGCACCCAACTGAACCTCAGAAACACGCTTGTAGGATTCGAAGTATCCTCTGGGTCAAACATGGCGGATGAACTTTCCATTTCACAATGGTCACAAACCGCTCTCTCAATTCATTTATTCCGCGCTGACCACATCCTACAGAGATGAATGTGCAACAAATCAAGTCGTGAAATCATGTGCGTGTGTTTGTGTGCCGCTCTAGTGTGCACATCATGACATACACACAATACCGCTTGCTGCATGACGTCGTCATCAATGTGTAGCTATGTGAAGAAGTTAGTTACACTCCTCGTGCGGCGGAGGTAAATTGCAGCAACTCGGATTCGCTCCGCGAATCCTCGTAGCTGACTAATTTACCTCATTGCACTCGGAGTATAACTGTTACTGTAGCTTTGAATTTCATGGAGAAGAACAGTTGCAATTTGTGAGAATTGACTCTTACTTTCCGTGGTATTCAGCTTCATCCTCCTTATTTTGACGATGTTTTTTAGCAAGATTTACTGCATATACAGTAGCCTACTGAGATATCGAGGCTTTTCGCTTCTAGGAGACTTTATTCTAGATTAGAGATTTTGTTTGGAATCTATGGTATTAGTATATTAACAGTAGGAATGAGTAGTGTTACAAGTCTTAAGATTTCCATTTTTACCAGATATTGGACCAAAGCTGATCAATTTTATATTCGTTGCCACGAGAAAGCTCCACTGAGTTCTTTTAAGAACTGATTAATCCAATGGTTACAGCAACATTGCATTTGTACACTTGCGGATTGAGAACGCCATCAGTCCTCATCAGGACTGCTTCAATTAATAATTTAAATTAGTAAGCATTATATTCTAGTATGAATGGCTGCTGGGATGATTTTCATCATCGTATGATAATAAAGCTTGTACTTACGTAGGAACTTCTATTCTCTCTATCCCCCACCCACCCACATTTTCCAATTTTTCCAAATTTGCAAAATTTCGTCGAACTGAAGTCACATTGGATTTGAAATATGTTACTGAGTAATGCTACAGAACCACTGAGACGTCTTACTTGAACTCTGAGATGAAGGATTGTTCCACTGCCTACTCAGAATATAAGATGCAGTTGTGATCATGAACTTCGTGGGATTGTACAGTGAACGACAAAGCAAGTGCTTGCAATGTTTCTACAAACCAGATGAATTTTTACACTCATACTTTTGTTTAATCGTATAGGAAGACTGCACTCAGGAGCAAGAGAAGATCGTTGACATCGCAACACTTGCGGGTGTCAACAACAAAAATGCAGAGAGGGGAGAGAGAATAGACGCACCCTCGCATCTCTGCTAAGATTTAGTAGACTGATTTAAAGATTAAAACTGTGGCTTCTAGAAGAATCTGTGTGCTTCTCTTTTTTCTGTGGAGGAAATTAAGTACATAATAGCGGTTTTCTGATATACTTTTTCCGGCTCGGAATTCTGCTATCATCTTTGCATTTCTTTCATTCCGCATTTCAACTGGAGGACAGACGGCGAAATAAATCGGGGCCACTAGTTGATGCCTTGGCATTGCTTTCTCTATACGACAGCTGGAACCGGGCCGCTTTTTCCGGCCCGGCCCCGCATCGACTCCAAAATATTGGGCCCGGGCCGGCCCAGATGAATTTTGTATCTGGGCCTGGGTGAAAAATTTCATCGTTTTGCGCACCTTGCCATCTATAATGAAGATACAGATTACATTAACTGAGTGTAATCGCCGTAAGAATCATTCTAGAAATTGTTCATTGCATGATCGAATGCTTTAGGGCCTATGTAGCATCTGTAAGTAAATTGATAACTGTTGAACAGTAAGATGAACTTTTAAACATTTAACACAGTGAATTTTCATTTGTTTTAAATGTAAATTGCACTGAAGACGATGTAGATTTGCACTGAAGACATGAAGCCTATTTGCAAAATGAGGTCATTAAGTTAAAATTTGAACTAGCTATTCAATCGACTCTTTTTACCAAAAGTCCCGAGAAATATTACTTGGTAATCGTCTATCGACTGTTGTTTCTGTTTCAGCAAGCGTATTGATGAATTATGACTATTCCGTCGAATGTCGGTATTTATTATTTCATATTATTGCTGAAGGATAAGGTTGATAAGTCACCATGTGAAAATGATTCAGAGCATTTAAGTGATCAAATGAGGAAGATGTTTCTTATTTCAGACATAAATATCGGCGTGGGTACTAAATATTTCAGGCCCTGGCCCGGGTGCTTACAGAATTTTTCTAGCCCGCAACCGTCCCGGACCTGCTTCCAGCTCTGCTACACGAGATTTCAAATGCGTATGGTATATTCAAGTATCTCTATATTACACGTGATGTTTTCCTTGACCTACTCCTTCAGCTGGTAACCACATAAGATGAGACAGTGCTAGTTCGAATGAGACTGGAGAAGACAGAAGTATGAAATGTCTCTCTGTTCAACATCACGTAGCATTATACAGAGATGAAAACGAGTTCTGTTTGTTGTTTTATTCATTAGCATTCAATGATTTGATTGCGTTAAGTAAGGAAACATTCTTTACTTACAGCTCGGCATGTAAATGTTCGTGCATCATCTAATATTGAGAAAAGAAGATTAGCAGATAAATCTAATGTGTTTTGAAAGTCACTGATGATGTCATTCACCATGATCAATAAACCGGTTACAATGTTTCTTTCGTAAGATGCCTTGTGATCCTTCTTCAAACCAAAAACAAGTTATCATCAGGTACAATTTTATATCATGTTCAGAACTTAATGATTCATGAAATCTGTCTGTACTTGAGATTACTTAAACTGCAAAAGTCATGTATATCTTCTTGCGAATCTCTGGACATCCTGGATAATAATTTAAGGGGTACTGCATTGATCATGCTCTTCGCTTTGACAACGCTTTAAATAGACAGTCAACATGCCATTCACATCATGAAGAAGCAGCCTCTTTGAAAATTCACAGACAAATGTCTTCTTGCTTTGTATGCGTACTACTCTGAATGCCAAGCACCACTGATGCTGGTTGCAGAACGTTTTACATTCCGAGTGCACGAAACGTACAGGAACGGTTGATGAAAATTTTTGATTCCGTATATGATAAAAGCGTTTGACTTTGATGAGTGTGTATTTTTTTGTTGGGTTGCATAAAATGCCAAACACATAATCAATGGGTTTACGATTTCTCGTGTAGACGAATTCCATAACGTTTCTTCTTTTCTCAAATTGAAGGATGCAATCATTATTAGACTTAAAGATGCCTCCTGTGCAAAATGGTGCTAATTTACATGTCAGCACGCATTCCTTGACAGAAACTATGTTTGGCATAAATTTTCCATTTCCGTTGATCCCCAAGTAATCGGCTTTCATTTCAATGAAGTTTAATCCAAAGTTTTCTTCCATACATTCAATTGCAAGCATCATATACAGGATGTTGAGCAATTTCATGTTCAGATTGACCTCATATGAAAAAGAAATGACTTCAATCGTTAGAATGTGGAATTATACGGATGAAAGAAATATTTTTGATAGATATTGGGTTTGAGTATAAGGAGGGCTCAGAAGCTGTTCTGGAAACACATCACAATTTATACAACTGATGGCGCATCACCTAATTGTGACTGCACTTGCAATGTATTGTATTTGAGCGAAATGAGCACAGTCATACTCACCATACAATCAGCATCTTTTTCAAGTATGTTGAATGAAGATGAATTGTTGTTTGTGGGCAATATGGATTGTAACTTCAAGATTCACTGACTTTTCCCCCGAATTCTTCGATAATTTGGTGTTTATAAATGTTGAAATGCAACGATGTGCATCCTGGGTAACACAAAAGAATGAATTCACTCAATTACCCACAAGTCAAAAGGTCCTTTTGAGTACTGTTTTTTGCAGCAATGAATGAATAACTTCCATCAGCTGGAAGATGTTCTTCTGAAAATGAAAAAGTCTCATCTGATTCTGTGAAAGTTGTTGCCAGTGTTATACTTCACTTTCGCGAGTCATCTTTTCAGTTAATACGTTCCGCAAGTTGGCTTTCATTAACAACAGCGGTACTGGAGAAAGATAATAACACAGAAAATTAAATGCCTGATCCGTAGGGATTTGGACAACATTTTTTCTCATAGTTCTTTGATTAGCTTCCCAAGTTACTAATCTTTTAGGTTTTCCCGTTCACGTATCAGTTGATAGTTCACGTGATTCTGAATGTGACATTTCCAAGTAAATCTTCGTCTAATGAAATTCGGATTTTGCGCAAAATATTTCTCACTACAGTTTCGGAGGTCTGCGCACGCGCGCATGCTGAGAGATTCCAAACCCATTGACAGATTAATTCAGTAAAATGCATTACGAAAATCAAGCTAAGAAACTGAATATGATAAAGTGGACCATCTGTTTCACTTCCGAAGATTTGTCAGCGCAATTCCTGTACCAAAATATACAAATTAAGAGGCCTTTTACGAATTCTATTGTAAAACCACTGCCCTCGAAGTGTGACTACCACATAGATGAATTGCGTTGTCTGTGTGCTTCAGTCTAAAGATGACTTCCTCAGCACGATTGATGGTCACGGCCAGAAGAACTAGTCTCGAGGCAAGAAGATCAATTTTCCATTGAACGTAATGCAAATTCAAGTCTGAATTCTCACGAGCCAGAAGATTGACACCACATTAGAAGTCCACAGCCAGTAAAATTGGATCTTGAAGAGTCGAGCGTTGTGAATAATATTTCCGTTTGACGAATTTATCGCGGAGGAAAATTGAGTCAAAGACAGGTACTTTTCACTTGACAGGCCTGCCTGCAATCTGACCGCTGAGGCTCGTGTGTTCGCCACAGAATTAGACAGGTTGTCTCTTCTTCTGTTTGACTAGAAAGGAAGCATTGGAACATGCATGGCACAATCTGCTAACATAATGCCATAGCAGTCGAACAATGAGCAGCCAGGTCAACATTAAACACGCCAAATTGTGCGGAATTTCGGTGACTGTTATCAGTCGGATCACACAGCAAAGAGACAGTCGATGTCAAGTTCTACAGAGAAGTTTGTAAACGGGTTTTCGTGCGCCTGCTAACTTTTTTAAAATGATCGGAGGGCCCAACATTATTGAGAAAACTTTTGCGCAATCTGAATTCGTTGAATCTGAAGGAATCGTAGCGATCGGAGCATTTTGAAGGAATTCACAGCAATCCGCAAGCGATGCACGACTATTTTTCCTATCTCTGCAAGGTATTAAAAATTTTTTTTGCCAACTTAGTAAGTTCCTGCATGTGCCATCGTTTTGAATCAGTTTGCACTTCTAGCAAAGTGACACGATTAAACAATCTAATTCTGTGGTGTTCGCGAGCTACTTCAGCAATGCGAATTCTGAGAGACGAATTTCTATGTCAATCTGTGTCGCATGCTACCATTGTATACCATGGCTGGAATAGGATTATGTCCGCTCTAGACTAACCCAAACGCAAATGAATATATCTGTCTGAAAATCTATCTACATAAAGTATGACATTTTTATATTGTCTAACAATAATTACTGTTCAACAGATACCCGAAATTAGTTTCTGGTTTCTGGATAATCAACATGACATGCATGTATCATTTTGTTGCTTACAGTGTTTCTTAAAATCATTGTGGATTCCGTTATAGCAGTTCATCAAACCTTTATCCTTCATATCCAAATTCACGTAATATTCATCAGATTTGCGTTTTCATTTCAGGTCTAATGATGAACATTGCTGGTTCAGAGGAGACCAAACACTTCTCAACTAGTCAACCGCTAAAGGTCTATCTATCGAAAGAAGACGACGACGAGCTTATCAATACAGTTCGCTTTCCAACCGGCAAATGTGAATTGGATAAAGATCTCATAGAAGTTGAGAGTGATGTAATCACTGCAGATTTAGTCAGTTCTCCTGGCGAGCAGTCGTACAATGCAGTATCAGACGAGTAAGAACATCATATTTTCAAGCTTCAGCTGAGTTGTCTGCAGGCACATCTCTCAAATTATTTATCCTCGTTATTCTCATTGGTGTGTAGCTAAACACCTATGAAACCGCGAAATGTTTTCAGCTTTCCAAAAAGGTAGCAAAGCCGGCAAAGAAATGTCACATGCTTATTACTAGACAGTGACAATTTAGGTGAATCACCTAAAATTAATTTTTTACCTAAATTCCGGATATTTTGTAAAAACACATAAATCACCTAAATATTGTCATTACACGACAAAAACTTGCTATTTGATTAACTCATCTACTCGCATTGGAAAACATTGAGAAAATCGTGGTAGCGAATTGCTTCTATAATCGGAATAGTGAAGACATTGATGAGTGATTCTGGGCAGTGACACATGTTTCCGGTCATAGTTTCTAATTCTTACATTTATAGAGTTTTTATAGAGTTTATATTGCATTTGAAATACGAGCAATTTTGATCTGTATGACACATACACAATTGTTCAATTGAATTGTCAATACACAATTTGAAACATAATACTTAGTTGTTAATGTTTGATCTGTGCAGTTGTTATAGCTTCAAATAAAGAGCTCCGACTCGCGATTAAATCTAGGACTTACTTGTCATTTTCTTTTCTCAAATTCTTTTTTAAACTAATACGTAGATTATTGTCGCGGTATTTGTTTACAAATTAGTTACCGAAAAGAGCACAGTTCATGAAAAAAACAAAAAACTCCATCGCTCTCAATGAATCTAGATATTTTAATGGATTTTTGATTCACCTAAATAAACAGCCTATATTTGTAAAATTATTCACCTAAAAACCTATAATGACAAAAATATTCACCTAAGATGTCGGTGTCTAGGTTATTACATATTTAAACAAGGCTATTATTGCATGAAATTCATGTACTCGTGTGCAAATACGCATGTGTACATAGATACAAGCTATATGCAATCACTAATTTCTCTTATAAAAAGCTTGTGATCATGCACTATGCAATCATTCGTTATGTAGACAACTCTCTTACCTACACATAGAAATTGTAGTTATTGCAGTCCTCTAATAGGGTTGTCTTCTCAAAGGTTTCAACTTTGTCTATGACCCGTAGATTCTGATAAATCGCTCAAAAGGTATTACTGTCTCTCCATGATTGACGTGTCAATATCTTGCACAAGGACATGAAGACAAACGATTTTATAGTTACACGTCCGTTCATGCAATTAAGGGCTAATTTCGATGTGAGAATCTTATACTTCGTACCGTACAAATCAATTCTATGAGTATTAGGTCGTCTCGATACGTGTCTCATGACGTCACTTGCTGGAAGTCAGGGTCTACGTTAATTCTAATTATCAGCTATCAACTTTCCGTTGAAAGGGATTTTCATCGTTTTCCCATTTGAAGAGACGATTTTAAGATTTCGAGGTGCATATTGCCCTCAAAACATAAACCTGGTCGCAGCTCAGGTCGCGAATTTCTGCATCAGCTTTTTGAGAAAATGAAATGGAAAGGGATGCTGCTATAGACTGTTAAGTTGCAATTGTCTGTGCAATGGTGCTCTCCGTGGCATAGTAGTAAAGTGCTTGGCTTAGCGCCTTTTGGTCAAAAGATCCCCGAAAGTGTCATTAGAAGTCGTCAGGAAGGGCATCTGGACTAAAAGTTACTACAATGCTCCTGAAAAGTATGACTATGTCAGCACCGTCCAAGCATCCAGTATGGGGAGTAGTGACGTTGAAGCTGAACAATTTATTTCTAAAATCTATTAAAGAAATTATTTGATATTCAAGTAATTTCAAATTTGCTGTGTGAACAGCTGGTGAATTAAAGAAGTTGAATAGTCACTGAAAGGTAGATGCTATAAAGATTCGAACATTCAAAGTAGAACATCGTTGGAGGTCTCTCGTTTTTTATCTCTGAAGTTTTTCACGATGACTGATTTATAATGTGTCATTCCATCATTGTTGGATTTTTCCGGTGTACAAATATTCCATTCCTTGGTTATTCTTTAGATTATAGCATCATCAGTTATTTCTTGGTGTTATCGACTTTTGCGTCATTTATCAACACAACCAATTGACAATTTAGTAATATACATGTGTAACACGAGTCTCGTCTGTACGGTCTTTCAAACTTCGGAAAATAAAATGTAGTAAAAATGCTTTGCATATCTCATGTTCGATGACTTACAAAGTGACAATTGTGAGTCATCGGTGACAGCGTCTTAAGCATTGTGATCAAATCGAATCTATCATGAAAAATACGAAAACTCACGTCAATTTCTGTCAGTCAACCCCTAATATTATTTTGGATTCTGACAGCTCAATGCTGCCCAGACTCAAGTACCGAATATGAAAATGATGAAATTGAGTTGACATCAAATTGATTCAACTGCCGCTTTTGTTTGTTTATATATTCGAAAAATGTCATCTGTCTAAGTAGCTTTCTGAGAATTCTGTGTATATTTTTCATTTTTATGAGTCTGAAATGAAGAAGAAAGTTAGGACATGCACAATGTACGTGTGTTTTCATACGATTAACATAGCCTTCTTTCCATTAATAAATATACAAGCAAATGTTTGGTACAAATAAATCAACCTGTTGTCTACGCTTCACGACACTGCCGCCAGTAAGACCATTTTTAACAAGTTTATTGGTTCTCACAAATCATGCAGTGGATTCTGAAATGTTGCCTTACAAATGCTTCATGTCAATACATCATGCGAAAGTCTTCATGAAAGCTCAATTTCGTACAAATGTGCAAACATTTCTTTCTTGAAGTACATGTCTAAATTCAGACGTATTAAAAATTTAGAATATTATTATTGTGGAAAGTCAGTAATTGCAATTATTGAGACTGTTAGGCTTAGAGGAGTTATCGGGTTTCGAAAATGAATATTCGGTTCGGGGCTGGCTTTCCTGCAAAATATCCTCAACTCAACCGCATTTGAAGCTTATCTTGCCCTTTATTCATGTGCTTCATAAGATTGATTGAAGTAGGAAAATTTATGTTATCTTTATAACCGGTGTACATCATCTTTTCAGCTCTTCCGGTATTGATGAGGACTGGAACGTCACCAGCGCTGTCTATCAGCAGTCAGTCAACAAGTTCGCCGACAGGAAGCGGTTGGGAAGTAAGTGGAACTGTATTGGATGTTGTTTTGCACCGGATTGAATGGGGCTGAATTTTCAGCACCGCTCTGGCCCGTATGGGCTCACTTTGTCTGCAATCAGTGCAAATTAGTGATAGACGGAATATACCGCATTACATGCTATCTACCACGTCCGTTCGGTGTGTTCGCAAGTTTGGTATTCATTGTGTCTATCCACGGTGCAACTTTGTTGCATCCAGCCTCATTTCATATGTCATCTATAGTCCAATGACTCGAAAGCTACAAAGAAATTCATTTCTTCTCTTTTTTCCGGCAGCCATATCGAGTTTCTGTAGGGAACGAGACCGATAATAAGACTTTCGCTGAATGATGTGCACCCTATGCCTACTACGAATCTGCGCGTATGCCGTGTTCTAATTATCTCCTCTTTCTGACAGACAGGATCAAAGAAAAACACATGTTAACCCATAATGAGACGCAGATTGAAGTTTTTGGTTGATTGTAAAGTATTGGATTATCGATAGTGATATATTACAGCTGCCACCAACAACTATCTTCAGGCAAGTATTGAGGGAGCATCGATACAAGTCATCAAAATTTGAAATTTATATTGATTCATCTGTAAAACTGTTGGATAGGAAATAGAAAATAGAAGATTGAGAACGATATAGAAGTGCAAGATAGAGAAGATAAGAGCTATGACACCGAGGCAGGTAGCATCAGGCCACATTATCCCGATACTACCTGCCTCATAGCTCTTATCTTCTGAGCAATGTATGCGAGGATGTGGTTAAATGTGAATTAAATTTGCTCAAAGTGCTCGTGTTTGCCGACAGTATGAGACTTTCCAAAAAGCGTGTTTAGCTTCATAGACAGGGGTGCTTGAACGTGATCAGAAGTGGCCTAAAGACATTCCATATCAAAAATTATGACTCTGGACTTTTCGCACAACCAGAGAAAACAACATAGAACATTTAATTAAGAAAGAATGAATTAAAAAATTTAACATAGAACTGCGATCTGCGTCCCATTGTGATTTATCATGTGTTTTTCTTTGATCCTGTCGGACAAGAAGAGGAACTAGCTAGAACTCAGCAGGCGCATAGATTCGTGGTAGGCATAGGGTGTATGTATCATTCTACGAAAGTCTCATTTTCGGTCTCGTTCTCTGCAGAAACTCGTTGAGGATCCCGGACTAGTTAGGTAATTGTTCAAATGGTGTTCATGAAGATGAAATGAAATACATTCTCTAGTCGTTAATTTAGTTGAAAAGTTTTGTCTACTGAGCTGCATTAATAATCCTTGAGTGTGAGTAACAGCCTCAGGCATCGTTGAGGCATGCCTACGATGTGCGACGAGGTATCAAAAAAGTTGTAAATAAGATACTTGGTGATCATGACATTGTTGCTATATATTTTTCTGTAACTGGTCATCTAAACATCAAAGTCAATATTAGCCAGTGCTGTTTGAAAGCCTTGAAGTGGACAAGGAGAGAAAATGATGTTTTTATAATTTTTGCAGTTCACTATTTGCGCAAGAAATGTCTGACGGATTGAAGGTCGTTGTGCTAAATAATACAGAATATTATTCTCAGTCCTGCAATTAGTGAATCCCAATCGCCTGCACGCTCAGGTATGTACAACATGTTATTCGTTCTCTTGCTTTTCATTTTCAGCGAGTGTCAAGGTGTGTGAGTTTTTCAAAGTTCGCGGGAAATGTCTATGGGGCGACAAGTGTTCGATGTACCATACCCGAGAAGACTACGAGGGCAATCGAGTCAATCGTAAGTATGATTGCTTAGCCGTGAACATTCGTGCTTACGTATACTGGACTGGAGTTGCACTATACACCTCAATTTCTTATCGTTCCCATTTCATTCCTCCATGTTGGGTGAAGTGTTTACCAGCTTAATGACTTACTCATTAATAACATAATCATTTAGATGTGCATCCTTTTTGGCCATTTCCATGAAACTGTCAAGCATACCAATAGGGCTTGCATGGTTTTGACCAATAAATTGCAAATGTTTACTAAATCAGTTAAATAATTGACCTAAAAATTGACTTATAGTAATAGGAGGCCTCAATATTGAAATTTCATGCGATAGAAGTAAAACAGCATACTTAATTTCTGCATCAGATGACACAGTCGCACCTGTTTAAGAATGTCACCAATTCAATCAGTTGCATGAGGGTCATCTGTTGGCTCGCTCATTGTGACGTTCAAGTTAATGAGCGCAAACTGGCGAACATCATTTTCTGGATTAAAAGTTCTCTTCAATCTCACAACAACTTCAAAAATTCTGGAAAGAACTAGCGAAGTACACCCTCCTCAAGTACACGACCCACCCCCCTCAAATTCTAAACAACGTTGTTTTCCATAAAATCTCTTCCTACATTTCAGCTTGACGGCCGACATACACTCATGCGCTGTAATACAATATATGTGTATGCTCCGGTTGCTCCATGAGTCTCTGGAAGCATATACAATTAGACTCTATTCTTTATTTATCGAAATAAAGAATAGAGTCACGACCAGGAATAGTGCATCTCGACCTCGAAAAAAGGAGCCGATCGTGCTAGTTGAATGGATTAAGTTATTGTAAAAAAGAACTGCTAGGTTCCATTACAGTTCTTCCGAGAGGGATGTCTTAGAATGATTGCAATGTCGAATTTATTTATTAATGCAATATTATTAGCCTTCCGGCCTTTTCTAATGGAGCAGGCCTCCCATTCACATAGATACTATGATGAGCGCATTGCTATTGTGATTACATTTAGGCAATCTAGTTTCACGATTTCTATGAAAAAAACTACATTTCTTTTTACTTTATTGATGCTTCTTCTTTGTGTTCTTTTGAGTTCTTTGATAGTGTCTTTGCGCACGCGCACATTGTCGTTCCAAGTCTGCTTCTGGACATTATTGAAAAAAGTATCCATCAGAATGTCAGTTGCCTTGTTGGCGTGCTCTTTACAACTTTTCAAGGGCTTGAAAGGGGAGTTACTTCAAAAATAGATCTTTTTGTGGTTCCCGCATAACCAGTCTGTGATTTTAAGGAGATAATCGATCAAGAAGTCAAGTATGACTAATCATTCTGATATAAGTAGGCCTAGTCTTTATTGCTTTACTGGCAATTGTTAGGCCATTTTTTTAGATATACAGGGCGATCATAAAGTCTCTGCAGGGTTTAACTGTCAAATATAATATAGTTCAATACCTCCTAGAGGGTTTATATAAGGATAAAGTATAAACCAATATCGTAAATTTAATGAATAAACCATAAAATTGTATTATCGACTTATTTAATTTATCTTTTGATAATTCTTTTGATATGCATTTTTTCGAATACATTCATCTCGAGGAAATGCGAACTGAGTATGCTGTTGTGATAATATAACATAACCACTAGTACAATTCGCCTTCTAGCATTTATACTAGTTTATGCTTATTATTCGGCGGTCTGATGCCCCAGTTGCATATGACACGATTCTGTTGAACAGATAGAATGGCGTCTGTTTTAACGTCAAACATCATCGCAGCACAATGGGGGAATTTGATTCATAGATGCACTCAAACTTACTTAAACCGAATGAGCTCACCCTACAAGATGTCCAAGAATTTTGCTACCTCGGAGATGTAGTGGATTCAGAGGCAGGTACAGAAGGAGCGGTTCGGACTCGCATCGAGGCTTCGTGGACGAAGTGGAGAGAATTCAATTGGCCAGTCTTCTTACCAACAAAGGCATTTCATTGAAGTGTAGAGCCCATGTGTATGAGATGTGTATAAGATCAGTCCTCATATGGCGCCGAAACGTGGCCACTCAGCCTGAAGCTGGTCGTGCTTCTGAGAAGTGCTGACAGAATAATGATAGGCCACATGGAAAAGGTCAGATTGAAAGACAACGTTTCAAGCAAAAAAGTAGCGAGACGTTGTGGCTTGCCCGAACTTCCAGTTCGTCTGCGGCAAACACGTCTGCGCTGGTTTGATCATGTGAAAAGGGCCAGTAAAGTGCACCACTTTCAGTGTTGATCAAATGCACGGATGAGGGGTTTGAACTGCGCGTGAACGGAACCGGCGCACATGAAGATTTCAGAAAATTATTCCTGCATTTGGGGTTAGAAGAGATGTTTTTTGAAGTACCTGTAGTTTATTTCTTGTAAATATACAATTCAATATTTTTTCTACTAGAACTACTTTGACTTTATTTAACATGATTCAACTATTAGGCTATCGATAAATATGTAGGTAGGCCTATATCTGAAACTGATTTTGATCTGATGTCCGAATTTTCTAACTAGTGTTTGTGAGTTACATCGATTAGGATGTTTTTTTAATGTTATAATGACGTGTTTTCATTTGCTTATGATTATAATAAAAACAACTTAGTTTAAGCTCTAATTACATTAGTACGGAACCTGTTATCGATGTGGTTGAGCCAAAATGGTTATTCGTATCAGTGAACTCAAAAGAAACAATTAGGTCGATATGTTTCTAAATTGGCTCACGTGCGCGGAAGCCATGGTACTTACCAATTTTGTTTGATGGACGAAGCCTTTCATTTTTTGAAGATAGAAGTCGAATGATAATATAGCGCGAAACTCATTGTCAGTGCATCCAGGGCGTCCAATCCTTCATTGAAGTCTGAATTAAAACTTCATGTATGTAATTTGTATAACATGTACTTTTAGCAGTTCTGATAGTTAATGAGTTTGATCAGTGTATTATAAAACAAATCTTTACAAAGAAATAGAAATCGGAAATGATATTAAAGTCGCTCACAATAAGATGATGTATTTTAGCACGGTCAAAAATACTGGATATTCATAAAGCCTAAATCAGGATAGAAACAAGTTTCAAGCAACAGAATCTTTCCTTTCGTAAACATCTCCCATGTGAACAAATTACCAATTAACGGGTAATCCACTGCTTAGTAGATAGTTTCGATGAACAACGAATGTCTTCCCAGAAGTAAGTCCTCACCAATACAATTTCCTAGTATATCATAGGCTTGAGTTTGGACCTTCATTTATGCTACTCTGCATCGATACACTGCCTGCGCGGATGGGGTCTCGAGGCCCCGTGGCAACGCTACACTTGTTGGTCGATGGTCGCTTACCACCAGGAAGACCTAAAGACTAGGTAAGGCTGCATCCAAGTAAGTCTCTAGAGGTGTCGGAAGACATTGCTCTGGATCAGCGGTTCCCAACGTGGGGTACGCGAAGGAATTTTGAGGGGTACGCAGAATATGGAAGATTTATTGCAATTCAAATTTACTTTGATTACTTTCCTGATCATGGGTCAGTTGAACTGTTAAACTTTGTGCGCATTCCGTATTGGATTGTCATCATCTGGTCTTGTAGCAATCGTTGGTAATTAGCGACCACCAACTCGACCACATACTCATATGAATGCGGATTCTCCACCATAGTAATAATGATTAAAAGCAAACAAAGAGCTCGTTTGATGTTGGAGCATGACTTTCGCTGCGCTTGTGTGCGCATCAGTTACGCCTAGTTAAATTTTTGTGTTATAAATTAAATAATAATAATGATAATACGAGTAAATATATAATTTTGTGACGTAAAACGGGGAAGTGGAATTATCCACGCAGTGACATCATCGCGTGCGGTATAATTTTCAACGCATCGGGTCTGCTATCACGTGATTATTGCTCCGTCATCGAATAGTGTTGACAATGAACTCATTACTTGCTGCTCCAGAGCACGAAAGTATCAGTTGTAAGTTCAAACAAGTCGGCTTCATTTTTGGAACCGGGATGCGCTATTCCTGGCCGTGATTCTAGTGGTGGAAGAAATAGTATTCACGATAAATCACGTCGACCAACAGAGACCATCTTAGAGTCCTTGTCAGCCACACATGCTTCAGTAGTCGCTTGATCCTATTCCACTAGCCCTCAACGTGATCTGCTCTAGTGTTTGTAGAAGGAACGACGTACTTTTCGGAATGAATGACCGTCATGTGAGTGAATCCATGCTGAAGGAGCAGCTGGTAAGCTGCTCAACAGTCAACCACTGCTTCGGTAGAGCGTTCTTTCTCCATGTTGAAGAAGATGCCATTCGGAGACAGAGCTTTGTTTAACAAATGTAGTCAATTACACTGCTGTTTTTTACAACATCCTGTAAATGGGTATACTGTGGCAAAAGTTTGAAATAAATCGTGTTATTCGTCGTAAATTGAACTTTTTAACTTTTGTCTGAAAATGAAAACATGATTTTAGCACAATGGAATGCTGTTCCATTCCTGTTGATCTTCATGCCTCATGAAAATAACCATTTATATGAAAATAATTTATCAATGGTTTCAAGCTTGCCTCGATATAATTACCTCTTGTAAATTGTGACTTTATTGACTTTTGTAAGTACAACTTGCTCTTTTCGTCCTCGTTTTGTGTCTCTTCTTCGTGGTTCCAAGGCTGGACGACTTTCAAGCCCAACTGACTACTGTTTTCAAAGTATGCGAAAGAATACTAAAACACAATACTAGAACTATCTTGATGTTAATTAAAAAAACAAAGCTTAATAATAATGTAGCAATATATCTTTATTGAAGTCTTACATATCAGGAATCGGTAAGAGCTTTGACAAAGAAAAATTAAAGCGCACCGCTGGCTGAAGGTCACAATAAGTCATAAGATTGAATGATGCAGAGAAACACGTCACACAGCACTGCAGAAAGATGTTGGAGAAGGTAAGGCAGGAGATAGCGCGCAGGTATAAGATGCAGACAAGGTGTAATGTACAAGGGAAATGTCGCTGGGTTTGAGACGATGACTATGCGAGTGATAATGGCGAGCGATGGCAGAATAGTAGAAAACGTATATTGTCCAGCGAGGAGAATAAGCCCGTAATTGCTCCGAAAAGCCGTTGACCAAGTGGAGATATATACAGTCAGGTGATGCAAGGGTGGATCAAATGTAAAGTAAAACTATGTAAGCAAATAATGATGATTTAAGTACAGGCGAAGCACGCGCGGCGACCGCACGACAGCCTGCCAAAGTGGCGAAAAGAAACGCAGAGAGATGATCCTGCCCTGAAAAATTGAATATAGGCCTACCTTGCTAAATGAGTAGAGAAATGCACTTAGTCTGAGATAAATGCCTTTCTTCAGCTAACATCTCTCTAAGCTTCCCATGTTTCCAATTGCAGTTGAATTCAAGAAAAATGTGAAAGAGAAGGAGTTGGTCGCCTTCTTGAACACAGGAATCCACATGAGCTATCCGCAGAAAGGTGCATGGGTTGGCATTATAGTGACAACAATGTATCAACCAAATCGCTTCTATGCGTCGTTAATACATGGTCCGACTGACTACATGTCTGATGATGAAGCCAGTTCGACTTCTTCCCTAAGCACATTGTCGCAACTCATTCTCTCAATGAAGTAAGTTGGTCTCTGTTTGACGTTTTAGTCAATCAAGAATGTCGAACTTTTGTGTACTGATGTCATTTTCTTGATTCATAAAAAATGTCATTAAGTGGATTCTTATGCCAAGTTTCAGCGATACAGCTAGTACGGTTTACCTCTACTTGCCTCAGGTTTCTTCTGTCAATGAAGTATTGGAGGGAGGGTACCATGGACCCCGAAGATCTTAACTATTATCTTATGTAACATAACACACCTACATACATACATACACACATACATACCTACTTCACGCATGCTCTCTCTCCGATGGCTAACGGAGTTATAAATTAGGGAATGTTTCAGAGGTAGGTGCAGGTGATATACACTGACCTAGGATTAGTGTGTGTGACCTAGGTCGGTGGTGATACAGCGATGATGATACTATCCAAGGTTATCCTATTATCCAAGGTCCATCTACTATTTAGATTTCATTGTCCTATCTTAGTCAAAAGTCAAGAAAATTAGCCAAACTTTCTACATTTCGCTTCTTAAGTGAACGTCTTGCAGTGAAACACATGTTTGCATAATGGATTATTTCCTCGAAACTTTGCAGACCTGTCTACCAGATTCATAAATGTGAGCTAGTCATTTCAACATGTACAATGCCTGAATGGATTGCGGATTTTAGTCATGTAGTTTTTGGTCAAAATCCCGCTGGGCGCGCAGATGTGGACGTCACTCGGCAAGTATTGCAAGCGATTATCTTCAGCTAATAATCGCCATTAGAAATTTGCCATCAATTAATGAATGTTCACATTTTACAATGCGCGATCGGAAGAGAAATTAGAGGCGCGAGTTATACATTACAACACGTTATGAATGAAGTCGCCAAAATCTAAATATTCTATTCATCAAGTTACAGAAACATAGCCCTCATTGCCTTCAAAAGTGGTGGATGGGAAACATCTCCAACTCAAAAAGTGAGGGGGACAATGTCCCTTACCCCTTGATGTGTTGCTTATGATCGTTGCTGCTTTAACCCTCAGAGACCTGGGGGGTCCAGTGGATCCCGGAGCCATATTTTTCTATTTTACTTTTTGTGCTGAGGATACATCAACTGCTCATGCCCATGTAAAATCTTAATTTTTGACAGTGATTCTGCATGTATTATTTCATTTCAATTGAATAAGTAGAAGTATGGTAGATAGACCTCAGGTCTCAGAGGGTGTAGAAATTTCCACAAGATTTTTAGTATCAGATGAAAAATGATTTTGTGCATGTCCACGATGGTTCATAATGAGTGAAATTCATTTATTGAATGTTAACATCATGCTCGTGCATGTGTGTTATGCTAGAAGATCTCAAATGTGAATATTCTGTTTTCGCACATAATCGTGCATGACTGGTTGGCCTACATGAACAACTCAGCATAAATCAATGCTCAAAATGAAAGCTGTCATTAGATTCGTAGTTCAATACTAAAAGCAGACTGTTGGCAAAGTTTTCACATCAGTAATTGATGAGCTTGAGCGACAGCTGTTTTGAGGGTCTTCAGATGCAGCAATTATTGCTCAGTTTAGGCATATTTCCGATTAGTATGGAGCAATTTTTATAAATGGCCGAATTTAAGGGTTGTACTGCATGACATAAATCAATTTCATTAAAATCAACTATCTGAGGTTTTATGGCGACAGTAAACATCACAAAATCGACTCCTGGTATAACTGATAGTGTGTTGTCGGCGAATTACAAAAACACTGCATTTTCGCATGTGTTTACTGAGAAGGCTGACAGATACTAAAATGATTAGTTATATCGATTTGCTACACGCAAGCATCATTGTTTTACATAAAATCAACTTCCCTAATGTTTTCATATCGATTCAAGCAGGTAAGCTAATAATTTGTAAAAGGAGTCCACTGGACCCTTAGTCTCTGAGGGTTAATGATCAATTCCTTGAAATGTCCCGTGCGACGCGTAATAAAGGATCTGGATTCGGGTAGTCACTTGGCAAAAGAACGCTGACGTGGAATGACAGCCACAAATTATTTAGAACAAAGAAAGCGATAGTAAAAAGATAAAATACTGCTCTACGGTATCCGAATGATGTCATACTTGAAGCTCGATTAGTATACATTAATCTTAAATTAAGATCAAAATTCTTTGTCTATGAGACGAACTGCCTACAGCGCTGAATCTTGGGTCGTCCAAACCTGAAACTTCATCAGACCCGGATCAGTCATCAAGTGAGTCATTTATTTGAAAATTTCAACCTCACTCTGTCACTTATTGAATAATACAGTAGATGAGCAATTTTGACTCAATGAGGAGCAACAACAGAATTAAATATTTTGTTTATCTGCTTCGGTTTGCTAGAAGTGTGATTTATTCGAAATCGACGGTACATAGAGGAACTTATTAAGTGGGCAAAAAGGAATTCCTAATACCTTACAGAGATAGGAAAAAAAGTCGTGCGTCGCTTGCGGATTAATGTAAGTTCCAGCAAAGTGCTTCGATTGCCAAAATTCCTTCAGATTCGAAGAATTCAGATTATTGCGCACAAGCTTTCTCCATAATGTTGGCCCTTCCGATCATTATTAAAGAAAGTAGCAGGCTTACGAAAATTAGTTCACTTGATGTTTTCACATCCTCTCCTCGGCATTGCTCACTGTATAGTGCATACACTGAATCGAATGTTAGCTAGGCGATGTGTGTTTTGGTGTGTGCGAAGTGATATCACAGTACGCACGCATGCATCTCTTACTGGCTCTGGTGTCCTCTGCTGACAGCTTATTGTTTGCCATTTCCAATAGCAAGCGATACACTCTGGCCATGCATATGCATTAACTGTGGTAGTTTGAGTTACATCAACATGAAGTTCTAAATCACTTGCATTGCGTCCTCATGTAAGTGCAGTTGATGCAATTTCACTTGTTTCAACTGCTGAATAAAAAAATACCATAGATATCACTTTCTTAGATAGCGTTCGAGCTCCTCACAGCTTGTGTAAGTTGTATGAAACACAGATAGCGTCAGACTGTCTGATAAGGTATTTCCACATTTTGCACACGCTGAAGTTTGTATGAAAAGCTCTGTCTCAACACAATTTTGTGACGCTATTCTAACTTCGAACGCTATGACAGCGCTAAGATAGCGTTTTCTAGCGCTATAGTAGAATAACACTGCCCGCCTGCATAGATTGATCTGTTGATTATCTGACCCAAGATTGTTATGGCTCGTAATTGCACATTGTGAATGTAACCGTAATTTCAACTTGTTCTGTTATCCAGATACGCTAAGATAGCGTTTCTTTATAACATAGCTGATAATCTTTTTAATAACTTTTGATAATTTTTGATAATAAATTTTGATAACAGCGAACACAATAGATTCTGTTGCCAGTCAAGACTTTCACACCTAGTTGCGTTGGAATAAGGGAATAGACAGAATGAATGCCCATACAAATTCATAGCGTTGTATTGTTACTCTTTCATAAGTGTCTTCTTTTGATAAAGATATATGCTGATTGTATTTGATATGAAATTGTTTAATAATTGACTTGATAATAATTCTCATCACTAATATATAAATATAGGATTTCTGAATTTTACCCCTAAGCACATGATCACAATGGCAGACCACAGCTTTGACGCTAGTCGATTTTCCATTCGTCTTCAGGACATTGATCGCGTTTCATCATTCACGGTCAAAGAACACCGTTAGAATAGTTCCTTGGACAAAAGAAAGATTGGGCACACTTGTAGAAACAACAATCTTCCACAACACAAGAAAATGATTACTTGGAACACAGATTTGTGACGCTCCAATGACATTTCAAGAGCCTTGAGAGATCCGACGGCAGGATGGAACCGAGTATCCTCCCAATACTATTTACAATATTGTTTGCGGATTGCCCGATATATCCGAAAAAGACCCGACTGCAATATAATGATAAGGATAAGTCAATTTTGTGCAATTTGTCCGTGCTTTAGATGCCTGCATGAGAAATCTCACTTCTCGGGGCATCGGATCCCATCACAAGAGAGCTGATCCGATAATCAGAGGATAGTGAGGCGAAACTATGGGATACCAATGCATTTTCCTTACATGATGGAATTGGACTATTGCGGGCCGTTTACTTCCACAAATGTAAAGTTTTTTCAGAGCGTGCGACGAGCATCGCAACGCCAGAACTGAGCAATTCACGTTTTCAGAAGGACTATGGGACTATGGAAATTTGTTGACGGGTCGCGGCAACAAAGTCTTTTCCGGTGGAATCCGCGTTCGCAAGATACAAAACAAGTGTGTTTCGACAATACGATAGCGATAACAATCGATCGGTATATAAGATATTGAAACTATTACGTGAGCCGGCTTCGAAGCATGGGTGTTTTTACGGGAGCATTTTACCGTCGACCACTACGAAACATTATCCCAGACCAGCCCAGATTCGCCACTTCTCCCGTTGGATCAATTCCATCAGAAAATTGTTGCCGGAGGCCGCATCCATAGCCGATATCAAAGGATACATCACGGCACATTCTGCAAAGTAACATGTGACAAGGCTATTCCGAGAAATGTAGACGAGCAGTTAATAAAATGAAGAACTGGGCATCGAAGCAATGCTGTTGAAGCATACAAAAGAAAAGGACCGGAGCAAGAAGTGATGCTTAGCAGTCTTCTAGACCGCCTAAACCAAAGACTAAATTATTTAATTGCTTTCATACATCATTGATCAAATTGATATTGATTTCAATAATGTCTTTTAAATTAATAAATTAGATCTGGAATTAATTGTTTTCTACAAATCTGGAAATTGTGACAGTAGGCTACATGAATAATAGAAAACAAAAAAAGCTGAATAATTTTAATACTGATGTTGGAACTCTTGTAACTTGACAAGTAGTAAACATGCAAAAACATTCCGCCAAAAAGGTGAATAAAATAAGATAGCTTTCATTTACAATTACAGACAACAACCAATTTCCTATTGTGTTAAGTAGCGTTTCAGAACTTCAATAAATAGCGCATAGATTGGCGCTTCATGATAAAGAATAGCGCGTTCTGAAATACTTAGCTGTCGGATAACGCTATCATAGCGCTAAGATAGCGTTCCAAACACAAACAAGACCAGCCAAAATTGCTAGTTATAGATATCTATGGTTGAAAAACGATTTCTATGCCATTCATTTAGGAACAATAAAATACAAATTCCCTAATAGTTCAAGCAATTACATAGAAATCGGCTAAGTGTGGTGATAAATCGCTTACATTACTCTGTCCAAAAAAACAGAGTGTAACAATTCGGTTGCAACACTCGTTTGTCGATCTCGGGCTTCGCCCTCGATCGTCACTCGTGATACAACCTTCAATTATCTATTCGAGAAGGAGCAAGTTGTCTAAATCTGTGACGTGCCAATTCGATATTAAGGTTAGATATGATTCTTCCTTTCTAGGAAACCAAAGCGCACAGATGAATCTAAGTATATGGGAGCAACATATTTCTGTGAGTTGTTTGTTCAATTCCCTGGCCGTATGGACTATCGTAATCGGTGCTGTCACTCTGATGCTGTAACATCCGGTGCTGCTTTGGTAATGTGAGCTATAGGAAGTGTCAATATAATAGAGTTGGAACATTATCTCAAGCTATCCACATGATCAATCCATTAGACAGATGCTGGATGTCATTCACAGAGGGAAAATTTGAGAAGGATGCCAACAAGCAAGAAAAGTTGCAAATATAATCTCTTGCCTTTTAAGAACAGAAAACAGAGAACTTGTTAAAGTACGAACGAGCAGGATGTCCATCACAGTGATAGCATTGTCTACATCCAATATCAGGAATCATCAGCAGGCCCAGTTCACATGTAATACGGTCTAACATAGTGACATAGTGAATTTCAAGGGACCAGATAAAAAATTCACTATGGGCAGAGTTCACTATAAGGTTTTCTAAAATTTGATGTAATATTGGTTTTAAAGTAAGCATATAAAGTCAAGGCAATCATACAAAATAATTCAAACTAATTCGTATTAGAAAAGAAATTTTATAGGGGTAATTTCCAGTAATATTGTATTGTATTACAGTGTCATGTTAAATGATAATGTAAACTCACGATGCAAAATGTAGCTACTATAAAATAATCAGTGCTGTATACAGTATAAGCTACACACATCATTAATTAATAACGATGGATACAACTGTCAATACGAGTCTGTACAGTATGTTGCTGGTCAACAGAAGCAATCATGTTTTCTACTCGATCAAAAGCTTGATGATCAAGCTGCAAGGTTTTCTTTCCTTTCAAGGAATTCCCTGATCTGACTCAACAGTCGGCACGTTTGAAAACGCAAAAAAGCGCACGCAAACTTGCAGCTATTAGCTATATTAATTATTGATTTGTATCTATATTCACATTGTAGACTGATATACTTTAGCAACTTAGGAAACTTTGGAGCAATAAGTATCATCGAACTGTTCGCCTCAATCAAGGTAGTACAAGTACATGTACATGGGATGCGTACTTGATGTAAGATATTCATTATGTAGAGGCTGAGACAACAAAGGGACTAAATAATATATTCACTATGAAGAGATTATTCACGATGAAGAGGTTCACTATGTGGAGATATGTAGCAAGTGCAAAGCATGCCATTTTTGATGGGATCTAAAATTTGATTCACTATGAGGAGAGATTCACTTTGTAGAGGTTCACTATACAGAGGTTCTACTGTAGTAGTAGTAGGCGTATATATTTCATCAAAATGAAAATAATGCAGATGCAGTGGGAAATAAGTAAAAATATGCAGGAATAGAAAAGCAACGAGAGTTTTAATCAAACACAAAACCGTTTGCCATGGCACAGAACCACGGAAAGAAGGAGTGCAGACGTCTGGCAGTATTACAGTGAACGAGAGATAGATGACCTTTCCGTCGCAGACCAGATGGAACATACGAATGAAGTGGATGCTCACAGTTAATTTCACAACTTCCCAAAAATGAAAGTCCAGATTTCATAGACGCTTTTGATAGTGATGGAAAATTGTCACATAGGCAGTCAGGTCCATAAATAGTGCGATACGCTCTACGCTGGAAACACTCAAATTCATGTTGTGTTACATTACATCTCTCAACATCGGCACAACTCTCTATTTGAAGTTGCAGCCAAGCCCAGGTAAATCTGAGATTTCCAATTAGCAAGTTAGTGAAATTTCAACGGACATTCATTAAATATCGCTTTAAACACACTACTGGCGAATCGCCCAAGTTAGTGCACCTGCAACAATTAATAAATGCTGCTTTTGCAAACACAATGTAAATAGGATAATTAAAAATACTGAGTTGCATCCTGAGGTGAAAAATGGGAACAGATCTGAATACCTGTCATTTCATCCAATATCAGGAATCATCAGCTGCAAAAGCAGTATTTGTTTATTGTTGTAGGTGCAGTAACTTAGGCGATTTGCCAGTCGTGTTTTTAAAGCGATATTTAATGAATGCACGTTGAAATTTCAACAACTTTCTGATTGCAAATCTCAAATACATTCACAATTTGAAATAAGAATTTCCGGCAAACCATCTCCTGCCCACGGCGTTTTTGCATCAAAAACACACTAAAACTCGTGAAAGATATATTGCTGTCCTAAATTATTGATTATCTAAAACTTTACGCAAGGTAGGGCTGATACTTTGGTAGATCTAGGGCTTAAACCGAGCGACTCAGTGGAAAAAAATAACGAGATGAAGCACACGATTGACTTCTTTCTTCCTCGTTTTCATTCATGTTGTCAACAGCCAGCGGTGGTAATTGTAAATCAGGCGTAACTCTAGTATTTGCATTTCATGCAAAAGATTCATAATTCATTTATTATTCAATAAATCTGAGATACATATTATGATAGAGTCATGAACTATTTTGTAGAGGAAAAGCGCAGAGAATACTTTCCAAGTCATATGTAATGAAGTGAAAATCAAAAAAATAAAAAATGAAATAAACCTGATATGTTTCAACTGGTCTTGTCAAAGGTAACCCAGCAAGGCATATTACCATTTCTTGATGTGTCTGTCCAACGCATGTCTAATGGAAAACTTTGTACAAAAGTGTACCGTAAACCTACTTTTTCTAGTGTTTACATGAGTTTTTACAGTTTTGTGCCTACTGCATATAAGAGAGGTCTTGTTCGTTCTCTGTTTATTCGCGCGCTTCGTATTTGCTCTGCTGACTGTCGGCCCTAGAGCTCCGCACTGTTCGTGCCATTTTAAAGTCCAATGCTTATCCTTAGCATTTCATTGATAGATGTAAAGTTGCCAGCATCAAAATACGTTTCTGTTGCCACTGTGGAAAGGAAGGCTGTTTACATCAATTTGCCTTTCTACGGTGACAAATCTATTTTTTTCATTCGAAAATGGATCAATGAATTGCTGGCCCAGTTTGCTCCTGCAGCCAAGTCTGTTTTGATGTTCAAGACTAGCTGCATTCCCCATTGCTTCTCCTAAAGATCGGCTGCCACTGGCCGCCACGTCCTCTGTCAGGCTGTTCTTTTCGCTGTGGTTGTGGATCAACCCTCATTGTTCGATCCTCTGACTGTTCGATCAAGGGAGCATATACCCAAGTAGTTTTCAGACGCTTGCTCGGGAATTTCTCGCTCTGCCATTACCGAGCATGTGCTCAGATGTGACAATGTTTCTGATGACCCTTTGATCAAGTTTTAGATAGTGTGCCGTGCCTACAATGATCGCAATTTGCGAATTCTTGAAGCACTTTGTATTAAACGTGACTGTCCAGATCTGTGTAACACTAGGTGACATGCCACGCGTAATTGCGGAGCACCCTAAACATCCGTGGTTAAAGGCATTCTCTTCTTCTACGTGCGTACTTACGCGCTGCACTAAGATTCAGAAATCACTTGATCTGATGCTGTCAAAACATGGGGAACGTTTGTGAATACGCGCGGGCGAGCGTTTATAGTTTGCGCGTCGTTTACGGTTGTCTGCGTTGCCGCTTGAAGCACGGATGAACCATAAAGCATGTTCTGTCTTCCCTGAGCATGAAATTGAGGTCCTGTCACATTGTTTAGCCTCTGATACATGCAGACAGATGAGACGCAAAGTCTATATAACAGGACTGCCGGCAGATGTTGCAGCAATGTTACGCATAGCCACGGATGTTTAGGGTCATGTGTAATTGCGCGTAATTGAGCGTGGCATGTCACCTAGTGAAACAAAAGGATCACGTGATCAATCTTCGCTTGCCCTGGTAATCGTGTGATTGACCAGACCGCGGCTGATCTGTCATCAGAATTGTAACTGTTTATTGTAAATTATCACTTGCTGGGTTACCTTTGACAAGACCAGTCGAAGCATGTCAGGTTGATTTTATTATTTTTTGATTTTCATTTCATTACATATGACTTCGAAAGTATTCTGTGCGCTTTTCCTCTACATGAACTATATGCCTTAATCATAAACCAGCGTGCTTTTTGATTTTCAGTCGGTTTTATAACGACGTGACACCCTTAGACATGAGTAACAAGCTATTTGCTCCAGGAGAATTATTGGCTGTTCGGTGTCGCGATGGAAATTGGCATCGTGCTCAGGTGTTGGATCACGATTCGGACAGTGTTTATGTCATCGTGAAATTATTGGATACTGGCGATGTGGAGCCTGTCCATCAGTCATCAGCTCACCCTCTAGAGCCGCATTTTCTGAATTCCCTTCCAGTGCAAGCATTTGAATGTTTTCTGACAGGTGTTGTACGACCTCTAATGGGATGGACGAAGCAGGCGTGGAGGGCGGTGGTAGAACACGTTGATGGATGTCCATTACATGCTCGAGTTGATGAAGTGTAAGTTTCCTCGTTCAATGCTTTCTATTGATTCTCATTGCTGCTTTGTTATCACGATGCGTCCGGGTTGCCATAGAAAGCAGGCCTCCCACTCGTCCTGAATTTCCTTAAAGTTCTGAAGTTGTCCTGAAATATGACAATTTTCTTACAGTTCAACTGAAAATATCATTTTTTGCAAAAAATGCTCAAGTTATGCCTAGAGCGGTTGTCAGTTAGACATCAGATTTGAAATGAATTTATCGGTACACCGAAGTAGATAAAATGTAGCTAGGCACATTCATTTTAGGAGTGAAGGGAGTTGAGCGCCCCTGGTTTACGATCTGTTAAAGGAACATGAATTCAAACGATCAAGTAGATCTGAAATGGTTCCTATTACAGTAAGAATTTCTGACCAACTTGAGTTTTGTTTTTATGTTCTTTTGAGTAGGACCCAGTAGGTATAGAACTTGGTGGTTTGAGCAGTCTTGACAAAATTTGAGATAGGCCTAATTTGATGTTTAACCAAATTCTGAGATTAAAAAATCATGGACTAAAGACTAATGATAATAATAATATACAGTAATGCTATGCTAAATGGAATTCGGAATTCGTCACTTTGCATAAATTAACGAAGATACAACTGCGAGTAAACTGAAAAGTTGATCACGGAAAACCAATTTTAGGATAATACTTAACTTGACAGAGTGGCTTGCGATCGACCACAGCACCTGGAGGGGACCATAGGGATAATGATTCGCTAACTCTTTCGCATCAGAAAGGATTGTCAAGGGTGCTATTTACTTATTTGGTTCCGTGACTTCTGTACCTATCACATAGAAAATGACATAATCAGTTAACAGAGCGCGCTCGGAGTATACTCGTCATCTCAAAAATGAAAAAGAGAGAAAGCGCTTTGAGGATGAAAAATCAAAAGAAGATGAATTAAAACGAAAGATATTAGTGCATATCAAAAAGGATTCAGTCCATTTACTGGAATAATTGAAGGAACAAGAATCATTAGAATCTCATCACCAAGGTGAAATGGCCTGTACAAAACAATTGATAGCCGAATCAACATCTAAACTTGACTCTGCATTGTCATCTAATCTGACGAACGCTCGAGTTGCAAAAGCTATGTTATCCGATGGTAAAGCTGAGAGAATCATGTGTGCAATTACAACAGATTCGTGATATCAAAGAGGAACCCAAAAGGAAAATATTCAGCATAGAAAACGAGCGTGAAGACGCGCTGTGTTCTTCCAAATAAATTAAAACTTTGTTGTAGTGCTGAAAAACATGAACTTCATATCGTTAAAAGAATTTTGTCAAATTTCGATTGTTAACCATTTGTTAATGATTGCTTATAATAAAAGGGTGGTAAAGGAGCATCTGTTCGGGATGGTCGAGGCTGCTGCGAAAAAAATGTCCTGAAATTATCCTGCAATCTAATGATTTTTGTGTTCTGAAATTTGAAAAGTAGCGTGGGAGGCCTGAGAAAGGCATCAGATTTTACGTGAGTCCTAGACAGATTCCAGGATTGAATTGTGGTAGTCGAATTCTCTTTGAAAGAGCTGCGGTCGAGTCATTCATAGAATGGACGTCTGAACTTAAATCTGCAAAGGCAGCAGGTCATTCATTTTGCCTTTTAAATAATACTCACCAGTTAATTTGCCAGGACAATATGCTGTCGATATCGGTAAGAGATTGCTTCTGCCATCACTCGCATTCCTTTTGTACCGTCAGCGTAGCCTAGTGAAGAAGAGGTCCACCGCGGACTTTAGTTCGATTCCTGGGTCAGGCGTGTGCAGTCCGGGAATCAAGGGTGTTGGTGTCTTGTATTGACTTAATCATTGTCATTCTCTTCAGACATTCACTGTGCTGCGACAGACCTTTGTTGACAATACTCACCAATTAGTTGTTACAATATTTCCGCATCACACCACATACCCTTACGTGTTCCTTACTCATGAATGCAACTTGCAATCTGACTTGTTTCGGTCAGCTCCGCTTAGTTTGCATGAAGTTACAGCGTATTTTATTGAGACGGAGTAGTTCAATGATTCAATGACTGAATGCCTTACCATTGATTGTTTGCGATCAAGTTATCGGCCGAAAATAAACGTTAGCCAAATATTTATGAGGCAGAGACTGTAATATTATATATGCTGGAATCGCACGTGTCATTTCACTACGTGCATGTCATTTGGGATGGAAGTAAGTCAACTCTGAATATGTATAACCACAATTTTTCGAATTATATCCGCGGCTACTATTTAAAAGTTCCATGATCAGCAACTTGACTGATGCGACGAGAAGAAAATTTTGACTTGAAATTGATTTCCTTGTTCACCTGCTGACGACTGGTAAGTTATGTGCGTGTATAGAACTTGAATTTTTGCGCTGATGGTCTGAATAACTAGAACGGAAATTCAGCGAAATTTGCGGTACGCGACCAGAACTTAGTGGGCACGCAGAAACCTTAGAACTTGACACAGTTTAAATAGGAGAATCTGTCCATTCGCAACTTATAATAACTCAGCCTATTGAGAACAATGTATTGGACCAACTTAGATATGTATTATAAGTCGATTAATGCTCGTTGACCTGCGTAAATTACCGGTGTACCAAGTTTAATTTTTTTAACAATAGACAAAATAGACTTGAAACATATACATTACATGTAGCTGGTTTATTCGTACACTTTAATGTAGGGTTTTTTATGTTACAACCGTTAGTCCTAATAATGTAGAAATAGGTAATATGCAGTCATGCGGCTACTATTATAAACTTTCATACAGAGGTGCAGCTACTATTCCAGGCGGTTATTGTTCGAGGAAATATGGTATGCAAACACAATAACTCAAGTTCTTCTCAACTTCGATCTTGGATTTGCACTTATTAATAAAAATTTTTCCTTTTTCTTAAATCTGTATATTAATTCCTCAACATAATTTGCAAGTGATTTGGTTTTCATTTATCTGTGTTTTTTCCTTCAATTTTTATTTTTGATGTACTATTTCTATGCATTACCGGAATTTTGGAAAGGGCTGTGAGCAAAAGCTTCCATCAAGAAATATTTCTCTGCATTTGATCAATCTCCTGACTGTGTACCGATGAATTTGATGCAACTCTGACATGATTCAGATAGACGTTGTCAGTGAGATGTTCAGATTAATATGTATTGAGAAAGAGTACGGTGAGAACACGGAAGTCCATTGTAGAATCTGTATGACCCGAATTCACGCTGTCGCTTTGAAGGTTTACGGCAGAATGACATGGCAATAGCACAGAACGGTTGATGATGATGACCATAGCTCTACATGACAAAGTAACGGGATTGACAGAGAATCATGCAATCAACTTGAAAGTAGTATGAGAGTGAGAAGCATGGAAAACAACATAGATGAAGACAAAGTCAACTGATGAGATTGTTGACAGGTAAGGAAGAAAATGCAGCATGATTGCATAGAAACAGTAGAAAAGAATTTGAAAAGTATTAATGAAATTATATTATATTATAAAACTTACAAAATAAATAAAATTTGATACAAATAAAGAGAATAAATAAAGAAAAAGAAAAAGGAATGATGAAGTTCTCAGCCATAAGGTAGAGATATATAGGCAAAGTGTCGACTCAAAAAAGTATCTGTATACAGTGAAAATTTTTATATGAAAAGATTCGGTTTTTTGCGGAGATTACGTTCCCGTGGTCCAAAAAATTGTTTGAGTAGTTTTCAAATTTATATACTACCGACATGACGCCCTTTTATAAGTAGCATGAAACAAGTTGGATGTCAATAGGAATGAATATTTGCTGACAAGCATCGTAACTAGGTGGAAATTATGCTGATTATCAAGGGAATTTAATGATCCGTATTATAATGGAAGTGTTCACCGAAAAGTCGAGATCTTATCGTGCTTTCTTGGCTGAAATTTCAAGTTTTTAATTCAATTTTCATCGGTATGATTTTATGATTCACTAAATTCATGTTTCATTTCTTGAATCTGAATAGTGATGTGGACCCATTTACATCTTTCAAAGTAATTGTTTGAAATCACTGTCTTTAATTCTGTTATTTTGCAGTGACAGGTTGCTTATGAAATGATCACGCTTAAGAAGATTCTCTTGAGGTTCATCATGAAAGCAAAAGCAGGTCAATTGCTAATTTAACAAACATTACCTCTCCAAGGATGTCATGACACCGACGATCTGTAAAATAATATCATTTCCATCTGCTTTATACTATCATGATCATTCGATTCCGTTGTAATTTCTTCAAAGCTGCATAAATATGCATATCTCACATTTGGAAACAATTCCGACTGAGTTCATTTAATAAAATCGAAAGTGTATACATATAATGTCAAACTGATCCGACTGACGCATATAAAATTTTTCAGTTCCGCTTGAATAGCATATTGTTGCGTGATAATTAAAAAACGTTGCTGTTGCTGTAATTTTGGCATCCATTGTCTCAAGTTTCGCCTCTTCAATTTTTTTCAGGGGTAAACCATTAGCAAGGCATTATCATAGATTCGACATAAGTCATGCTACCCAAGAAAACAGCATGTACTCGTAGAAGAAAAGGCTTGCGCTTTTCAAAGGCAGCCTGTCATCGATTTTACAACTGCTTCTAAATACCTTAATTTGTGTTAAGATCGATTTTCTCTGTCATAAGGATGCAACAATTCACTTAAAATTAGTGTGGGCCTAACTTCCATCATTCTCATATAGAGACCGTTCTAAATTTTCGTTCATCTTTCAACGCTTTATGAATGTAGATCCTATATCAATTTCACTTTATAATTTTACTATGTAATGATGAATCACGAAATCATAATTCGAGTAGCCTATAATTGTGATGTCAATTGGATATTTTGGTGGGGCGACTATGCTATCCATCATTCTTTAAATCCTTGTTGGCCATTATTTTCTATATTGGCAATGAATATTAATTTCCTATTTCATTAACTGATCCTATCCTGTTTTGTTGTTTTTCATTTTTAAAACACGTTTTAGCATGATTGAACGCTAATATAATAAACACTTTGCTAAATACAATACGTCAAAATCAGAGCTTCAATTCGAAGAAGGTTACCCTTATTTATCTACCTGTGAAAACCACCCCTTTTTTATTAATATTCATATCACTCATGCATGAATGCCTCAAAACATTCTTAGTACAAAAGGGGTCTCTCTCCAGTCATCTTGACAATCGTTTACAAAATGTGGAGTAGATATAGTCAAGAAGCCCATCAGGCTAAGTATAGAATGTCTACTCAAAAATATCAGAGCACATAGTGAAAATTTTTATATCAAAACATTCAGTTTTTTGCAGAGATTGCGTTCCACGGTTCCAGCGGTCTAAAAAAATATTTGATCACTTTTTATGAAGCTTAACTTTTGCAAATTACTTCTGTGCTTATAATACTAGCGATTTGGAACATACATAAAAGTAGTATGCATGCATACTATTGCATTTCTTTAAACAGTTAAAAAATGATTGACGGCAACTTATCCATGTAACATGTACGGTAGTTCAAACACTACTTCATCTGAAATATAGTTTCCAGAATCATATTTTTCCTACATGAATTTTGGAAGCATTGTGTGTATTCCTTAATAACCTATCTATTGTAAAATTATTCCAGATTTTGAATGACTTCACTACACATTGGATTATAAAAGCTTCGAGTTCATACTTATATAGTTTACATGTATATAGTCTAGAGATGCAATGAGTAATGGACAGTAGCGTGCGTTAATTGATGGGTGAATGCGGCGAATGCCTCGCTTAAATTCTGTAAATTAACCATTCTATCCTTCCCAAGATTGAGGATAATTTGGGCTCTGAACATCGTATAAAGTCCAATGGAACCATCTCATTGGGGAAATTGCGTCTAATCAGCATTAACAACCGTGAGGCATCGCCGCATTCACTGGTGCTATCTACGAGTATTTAGGCTTATTTGCATTGACTGACTCGCAGTCTGTACACGCTGCCTTCTCGCGAAGTTCCTATATAAAAGGCTGCGAAATGAAATAGTGGCTGCATCGGCGAAGTTATCGCATCGCTTACTTTAGGAAAAATGATACAGATAGGCCAGATCTCATCAGACTGACTTTGTACATGTGTATGCATTGTATGAGCCGGCCCGACATGTTATATGTTGGTCATCCATCACCAGAAAATTAACAAAGCGTTGTCTGATGTGCAATGTAGAACTGTCTCGGACATTGCATGCTATCAATTTGTTAACCGTTTCTGGCAGAATAGTTGCCGAAAAAATGTTGTTGACTTGAAGCAGGGCGGGCCGATGCCTGAACTTCAAATGAAGTTTAAATGAAGACCGAAGCGCTGAAAGACGAAAAGCGTACATTCGTCGATACGACGATTTTCCATGGTGCTTTGAAACCTAAGTCTGAATGTCTATTTAGAAAACTTCACGTGCAACCTTCGAATGATGCAAGGAGGTTCTTTCTATTATAATGTCATTTGATGACTTCGTTAAAAAGTCGAGGAGGAAGGACTTCAACATTGGATAATTTCATGATAATTCACGTTATGTGTCAATGCCCTTTTCGATGATAAATGTCATAGGCCTAATGTGCAAAGACAATGTCTAACGTTGAGCACATGGGCATTTAAAAAGCATCAAATTCTGATTCTGCGCATTGCATGCCTATCGATAAGTAGCACCGCACGCACTGGTAGTGGATTTCAATGCAGCCTATGGCCTACTACCTGAACATTTGACAGTGGAATTGCTTGATAAGCTAACTGCACGCGATAATTTGTGATTGACGCAGGTGCTACAGCAACACTCCTGCTCGGTCTTGGGACACTCACTGAAATAAAAAATTTTTGACAAGCTCATTGTACCAGACTCTTACACGTCAGCTCGCGTCATCTAAACTCAAAAGATTTGAATTTAAACCATAGAACATGGATATAGTGTCGACTCAAAAAAGTATTACAGTGAATTTTTTATATCAAAAGATTCAGTTTTTTGCGAGATTACGTTTCCCGTGGGTCCAAAACATTATTTGAGCAGTTCCCAAAATATGTCAAATTTTGCCTTACATACTACCGAGATGACTCCTCTATGTAAGTAGTATGCAACAAGTTGTATATCAAAAGGAATGAATTAATAAGCAACTAAGAGAAAATTAAATTGATTATCAAGAGAATTTATGAAGTAAATTTCAAGTTTTAAAGAAATTACCATGGAAAGTGATCGATCATGACAGTATCAAATATTACCTCTCCAAGTCTGTCATGACACGGACAATCTGTAAAATGATGTCATTTCTTCTGCTTTATGCTATCATAATCAGTTGATTCCGTTGTAATTTCTTCAAAACTGCATAAATGTGCATATCTCACATTTTGAAACAATTCCGACTGTATCTCCCTTGAGTTCATTTAATAAAATCGAAACTGTATACAAATTGGGGATTCAATAAATGCGGAGTTACGACTCTATCTAATATACTTGCTCTATGTTATCAGCATTAAAAGTTATCAGTGTATAAAGAATCAGCTGACAATCAAACAGAAGCTCTTTTTGTTCTATGTTGTTTGCCATCCTTCCCACTCTCAGACTACTTTCAAGTTGATTTGCATGTGATCATTCTCTGTCAATTTTGTTACTTTGTCATTCTGCCGTAAACCTTCAAAGAGACAGCGTGAATTCGGGTCATACAGATTCTACAATGGACTTCCGTGTTCTCGCCGTACTATTTCACGTGTCGCGTACAGTGGTGTCCGTGGCACAGTGGTTGCGTACTTGGACTAGCGATCTCATGGTCCAGAGGTCGAACCCGGAAAGTGTCATTGGAAGTCGGCAGGAAGGGCATCCGGACTACAAAGCACCACAACGCTCCAAACAAAGTCTGACTTAAGTCAGCACCGTCCAAGACCCCAGTAGGGGTAAAAAGTGACGTAAAATCCGTAAAAAAAGAGACTATTGACAATGATTCTTTCTACGCTATTGTTGCGTGTGCCTGCTTAAATAATGAAATTGTAACTGTGCTTTCGTCATTCGGACATCAGATCTCTGTAAAGGAAGAAGACAACTATATATCTGCGTGATGATTAATAATGTGATAATTATTTGATCAATTATTTTGTAAGTCTGAATTTAACTTGTAAGTAAAGGCTGAAAAATCACTTTGATGTTGAAATTCATGGGTTGTTTTCCACATTTTGTTCTCCGGTAATAAAATTGCTTCGCTGTGATTGATGATCGCCTTTCTTCCGATTGTCGTGAACACAGACACAGCATGGAAGGTTATTTGGTTGGCCGAAATCCCCTCTCTATACCCATTACGATCGTCAGCATTTTATTGTCTCCACTCATCCCACCGATGCTCATTGCAGTGAAGCAGCTCCAATGTTGTTTTGACGGTGACACTTAAGTTCATTTCATTATCTGGTGAATGTGCGCCTAGCATTGAAGGCATACTTCCATGCTTCAGAAGCGAAAGCAATAACCTGAACATCGAGCTGTCAATGTACATACGCCAATCTGAATTGAGGCATTTTGAAATAAGACGTTCGAATTTCATTCAGATTTTGACCTTGCCATAATATACGCATCATCTAATTTAAGACGGCGATTCATGACATCAATTTCGATCTTTTCCACTTAAAACAAACTAACTAATAGAAGCCTTTGATCTATCTTACACGTGCGACTAATCTGTTTGCATTGAATTCCCACAAAATGCTGCTGCTATATGCAAAGTATGCTTTATGGGTGGATCATAGAGATATTCAAATGCACTTGAAGGTAATCTACCATTGATTTGAGCATAAGAGATTAATGATGATCTATTCAAAGCTTAAATATAAGTGCATTTTGAATACTAAGATGGGCATTTTTCGTAAAAAAAGTAAACATATTTTAAATTCTGTATCATTGCTTAAATAACGGTGGAGTGAAAAAATGAATGTTGCTTTCGTGATCAGGACACCTAAATTGTGGAAAATCAGTGGAAAAATACAGATAAACAAAATCTTTGTTTGATAGTGTAATTATTCTTCACTAAAAGACGCAACTTTTTTTAGAATCAAGTTTTTCGACGTAAATGACGTAATAATCGACGTATTATGACCTACTAGTAATATGACATCGTGATGACATGCCCATGTTTCTTAATTTTTGTGTTATAATGATATCTATAACCAGTTAAAACTAGTTAAAGTATCCAGAATAGCTGAACAAGCTGAGGGACTGCACAACAGGCTGCTCTGCGTTTGTTTATCCTGGCTCAGACGCAAACAAAGTAGTTTTGGCCATTCACGTACTGACGAGCCTTTGTATGGAGAAACACAGCGTCTACGGCTGCAAAAGAATTCAATTTGGATGATTTTAATGGCACGATTCACTTAATTAATCGTGCTAAATATGTTCAAGTCTGAGGACATCATTCTATCAAATATTGTGGTTAGATCTAGGCTGTAGTTGTAGTTAGTCTATATTTGATAGGTCGGACCAAATGTTTTCTAAAATCTGAGTTAGAGTTGTCGAAACTTCCCAGTCCATTTTCTCGATGGGGGTATAGCGGATCGAGGCGATCCGAAACCTGCGTCCGTTCTCTCTTTAAGATCCTTAGGGATCGTTAAAAATTGGCTTGGTTGCTGCCAGTAGTTACTGTCTTATCATTTTGAGTGCGGAAATCGGACTATTTTTAATATCGCCTTTTCTTTATTTATTAGTTTATTTTTCTAATGATCAACTGTGTGCTTCAAAGGAATGCTTTGAAGAAGAGCTTGTAACATCGATCTCCATGGAGTGAAGGCTTGACAAATTTTAGCAATTTATTTTACAAATTTTCGGCCTAAATATAAACAAATTGCGAGTTTTATCTTGCTAAGTTCGCATTGTTATAGATGATGAGTGGTGATGCAATATTGACAATGATCACGATGATGCCTTATGGAGTCTGCGGCAAAAATACTTACTTTGAAGTTTACAGTTAGGTGCTTAAAAATACTTGCTTCAAAGGAACCTTATCCAAATCAGGAGACCCATCAAATCTAAGCTGCTCATCAGTTTGTCCTGTCGAAACACTTGACGAGGGCGGAGTCCTATCTAAGCTCAGAGGCGTAGTCATTTAAAAATTCTAGGACTCTGAACCCCAGTATTAGCAGGTTATCAAATTTTTGAAATTTGAAACTCGAGTAGCTGTACCCAAAAATGTTAATCGAACAGCATTCGATGCATAAATGGAGTGATACAGTGATCAATAGTGGATGGTGAACTCCAACCCAGGAATGCGGAGTCCTATCATTTTGATAGGACTCCGGCTTTTGATAGGACTCCGACTCCGGGTGTCAAGTATATAAAGCCTTTTTTGAAAAATTAACTGGTAACCTACATCATAGATCATTATAGGCTTACCTGATCCTATGTTTGGTGATAAATACTGTATCAATTATCAATCATTTTTGATGGAAGTTGATCTAATGTCGCTTTCAGTGGGATGCATGCGACTCGGCTCCTCCCATCTTCTTGATGTGTGCTTCACACGGTTTTTCTCCAGTCTCTACCAGGCAGGAAAATCCTCATCCTTCTCCAAAAAATATGAGTACACCTATTTTAATATGCACTTTAGAAGAGCCATCACACACGATTAACGTGAGGGTAAGAGGTAATGTTCTCAAACAAACTAGTATTTCATTTTTGTCTCTGATGTGACCTTTGTTGCGTAGGTGTGATCGAGGCTATGAAGGCTTGTCTTCTCTAGTACATGTAAATCACTAAAAAAGACTATCCTTTTTTCACTGTCGCGGTTCATTCCATCAACTATTACAAGCTTTGCATGCAGCAGTGTCTCTGTACTTTTGTTTGATGGAGAAAGTTGACATCAAGGTAGTGACAGCTATGCACGAGAATAAAAGAATAAATAATTCGCTTGTATTATGTTTCGGGTCTAGTTATAGGCCGGAGTCTGGAGTCCTATCATTTGATAGGACTCCGACTCCGCATCCCTGCTCCAATCGCCCATCTTACATTTTTTCCATGTCAAAGGCAATGGATGTTTCACAGTCCTTGTGTCCACCTATGCGTCTGACATACCTAGCCGTTAATTGAGAAAGCTGTGGGTTAGTTGTGATCAGATACTTCAGCTCTGATTACGCAATTAGTTGAGCATTTCAGATATTAAATAAAAAATGTATTTATTATTTCCTTACTTAGACAATAGTGGATAGAAATAGTTGATATAAATAATAATTAAGAGTAAATCAGTCGATTAGCAGTACATTCAAGTAACTGGTGAAACACAACTGTCCTAAGTAATATAGCGAATGTAGTTAGATATTTTATTATTTTGTCCTGCATTGCTGATTTTGTAATTTTAAGATTGTCATTATGAGTCTCGGTCTGATCAACTTAATTTGAAGTATAGGAGTATTTGGAATGTCTTTTTTGAGTCATAATTTCTCCTGTGTTAATATGTTGATCGTCACGCATGTCATTTTCTCCACAGGTCGCCGATTGGTGCGCTTACGCTTACTGTTTGGAGTAATTTCAACAAATCGACCAAAGACTATGTCTGTATTAATGACCTGCTGATTCATGAAGAGCTTGCTGCACCACCTACAAATTCCAAGTATCACCATGGATTGTCTGGTCCCTGGACTTGTGTGGATGATCCAAGTTTCGTTGTGTACCCGGGCTAGCACCTGTTACTTAAAAGGTTGATCTGAAGATTTTAATATTTGCTATCATGAGCATTTGTAGATTTTCACAATTCCCTGATGAAAGAGCATAAAATCCCTCTTGTATTTCACTCTTGTTTTTCTAAAATTTTCGATTTGTATTCAATTTCAGGCGTTGCATTACAGATGATAGATAAAGCATATCTATGTTTTTAATTTGTTTATTTAGGTTTCAGGATATTGGGTTGAAAATTGAAATTTTTTTATCAGCTTATCTTCAATGTCATGTTTATAGACATTTCTGACAAATGATCCAAAATTGCTTTATTTGTCACTAGCGCAATTTCATTTTCTGGCCTTGACACTCAATGAATAATTAAGTAATTGCCATGTTTGCCTTCGACAGAAATTGTTCAAAATTTATCGGGTGGTTTCATAGGTATCAGCTAATTCTGTAGAGTAAGTATATTAGGTAGAGTGGTAGCTCCGCATTTATTAAATCCCCAATCACTAGACGAAATGACTTACTTAATCTTATTGAGGAAATCTTAGAAGTTCTGACCAGAAAGTGGCAGTCGTGCTAAGTCTTGTTAGCAAATCAGATAAGATCTTATTTGTGATTTTTAGAAATCTTTTGAGTAGAAAAGTCTTATATTTTGCGTTTCTCTACTGCACTGATGTTCCAGCAAGATCATTTAAGAACTAAAGCTATTGATACCGTCTGATCTTCGCACTGTAATCGGACTTCAAGTTATAAATTTCAGTTCACTTTTCTAATTAATTTCAATTATCAGCTGGAGATCTGAAAAGATCTTATTTTGCAAAATATAAGACTTAGTAAGTCTGGTACTTTCTGGTCAGGAAATGTAAGATCTTAAATAAAAATAATTTCTTTTCAGACTTTGCAAGAATATGACCAGACTTAGTAAGACTTAAAGCAAGTCATTTCGTCTAGTGTATTATTGTGTACCTTCGATTCTATTAAATGAACTGGAGGTGAATACAATTCGGTGATTTACGCAAACTTTTACAGTTCTGAAATGAGTAAATGACTGACAATGCAGATAGGCTACAGATTCTCAGTGCCATGGAGGTTCTGCTTGTTAAATTAGCTGTTCGGTAGGTTCCTATATTACTTTCATGCTGAACCTCAAGAGTATTTTCTCAAGCGTGATCGCATCACAGGCAATTAACCTGCCACTGGCAGAGCAAAATCACAATCAAAGGCAATGATTTCAATTAACTTTGAAAGATGCAAATGGTTCCACTTCACTATTCAGATTCAAGGAATGAAACAAGAATTTACAAAATCATGCCGGTGAAAATTGAAATTTCAGCCAAGAAAGCACGAATGATATCGCAACTTTTTCATGAAGACTTCCATTATAATACGGATCATGAAATTCCTTTGACAATCAGCTTATCTTAATCGGCTTTGTTAGGATGCTTGTCAGCAAATATTCATTCCTTTTGAATTGTTTCATACTACTGACAAGGGTGCGTACGTCATTTCATTAAAGTTGCAAAATTTTGACTATTTTAAAACTGCTCATAACCACGGGAACGGAATCTCCGCAGAAAATGAATTCATATAAAAATTTTCACTGTCTTTTACAGATTAGTGCTAATATTTTCATGTCAAAAACCATGTCCTTTTTTGTCAATTTAACTGCGATTTGACGCAAAGAAGGGGTCATGGAGCAAAAAGTTATTCTCAGCAGCCTTGACTAACTTTTTCTTGCCTTCTAATTTAGATAAAGTACCTAAATAATTTCAATCATTGAATTATCTATCAAATAAGAATTTAACGAATATCCTAAATTATTGTGTATCTGAAGCAGAACACGAAGCTCTAAAATGAATGTCACATCACATATCTTCTTCTCATCGGCGAGAGTGTACAGCCGCATTAGGTTACTCAGGCAACAATGCATGAAATACAAGCAGATAGGTGAGTACTAAGGCAGAAAATATAGCTGATCAGCCATGAAAATTAATAATTTGTTCACTTACTGAGGTTCTTTAACAAAATAGTGCAATTCCTCATGGAAATTTTGGCCGGTTGAAATGTGGTAGAACCACAGACATCGGATTACATTATCGGATCCTACTAATGTAGTCCGATGTCTATGGGTAGAACATTTGCTGTAGCCAATTTATTGACAGGCGTAATCAAATGCGAGTAGCTGCGACACTACACAGTTTTATATTTTCTTGGAATGAATTGAGGCTGCTCTCTAAGCTGAACAATCGTGACCACGTCGTGACAACGTTTTCAACTCACTGTCCGTTCTAGCCTATATATATATATATATATAAATACGAAATGTGCATTCCTGCCCCACCGAGAATTGTACTCTCCTGCCCCACTTGTACATGAAGGGACCAGGGCCTACAACAATCGTCGGACCAGGCATTTGGAGGTGCTCTGACTGTCATATATCTTCATTCATATCAGTACATATCACAGCACAATCATATTCCGCAAAAGCTAACTCTAAATATGAAAATTGAGGGCCTACAGCAATCGATCGTCGGACCAGGCATTTGGAGGTTCTCTGACAGCCATAGCACTTCTTTCACATCAGTACATATCAATGCACAATCATATTCCGCAAAAGCTAACTCTAAATACGAAAATTGAGGGCCTACAGCAATGGACGGACCATGCATTTGGAGGTGCTCTGACTGTCATATATCTTCATTCATATCACTACATATCACAGCACGATCATATTCCGCAAAAGCTAACTCTAAATACGAAAATTGAAGGGACCAGGGCCTACAGCAATCGTCGGACCAGGCATTTGGAGGCGCTGACAGCCATAAAACTTCTTTCACAACAGTACATATCAATGCACAATCATATTCCGCAAAAGCTCATACGTGGGGCAGGAGAGTCAGTGGGGCAGGAGTGCACATGGGGGCAGGAGCGTACAGTTGTGGGGCAGGGGCGTACATTTCATATTCGTCCGTGGGGCAGGAGAGTACAAGTGGGGCAGGAGAGTACAATTCGGTGGGGCAGGAGCGCATATTTCTTATCTATATATATATATATATATATATATAGAGAGAGAGAGAGAGAAGATTAATGAAAGTATCGCTTTAGCCAATAGAGAGCTCAATATACCTGCATATAGAGCTAATAATATAATGTTCAAAAGACTATTTCATAACTAACAGTACTATTGGTTTCACGAATCAACGATCATCAGATGTACAAATTGTGATTTCACATTCTACAAAAAAGGCACTAAAATTCAAAGTTAGATGCATAGGGCTATAAAGACAAGAAATTTAGGTTAGAAAATATCATAGGATCATAGATTGATCTAAGTCGAGTGGGCATAGTTATTTCAGGTGGGCAATTATAAACTTTCTACGGTGCCGACATGTGGATATAATCTCAGATTTCTTATTCAGCAAATAAGTGTCTTTGGAGGTCAGAATGTGGAACTTTTCAGCGAGACACAAGGCACATTTTCGAGTTCCGCACTTGTATGGTCTTGATTGCTCGAGCACTTCCCATTGTATGTTGTATTCTTCATTTTTGTCATTCAAGTTCCAAATGTATTTTGATAATGCTGTTTCGTTACGGTATTGAAAGTTGGTGAATGATTTTTTGTGGTTTCTGTATCTAGTCTTAAAATCATTTTTGTTTGTCCAATGTACGTTTTCTTTTCGTTTGTTGTAGATACAGTTGCTTTGTAGACAACAGAACTTTTCAAACATTCTCCATTTAAAGGAAGGAATTTTTCTTTTTACAGTTGCATTGTTTTTTTGCTTTCACATTGGTCACCATCTGAATTGTTTTGTAGTTGTGCTTTTTGATCAGAATTGTTTTTAACGTTTGATGTACAACTGTAGTTAACTTTGACACTATTTCTGTTAATAGAGACCTGTATTTGTGGTGTTGAGGAAAATGAATATCAAAACAGAGTGAGAGAAACGTTACCAATATTTGTCTTTACACTTAGGTTGAACGGAGGGTTGAACCAGAGTATGTTTCGCGTCTTCTGTTTTTCTTGACATCACTTGGCTGGTACTGCAAATTTTTATTGAAAACCACTTTTTTTAAGAAGTGCTTTTCATAATGTCCTTTCACTTTCTCAAAACTCGTTTCTGTCACAAGATAAATTCGATATGCGTCTTTCCTATCATTGATGAATTTGTTTGATAATTGATGGGGGATGATTTGATTCTTTGTTTATATACATGGTTGTATTGTTTGGTTTGATGAAAGGTCTGTACTTGCCAGATGTTAGGTCGAAGTATACATCTGAGAAAATCCGTCGCTTGGAATATTACACTCTGCTGTTATTTTGAGATTATGTTCTTGGAATATTCTGATGATAGATTTCCGTGTTCTATCGGCTTTCAGGTCCACTTTGACCAGGGAACACTGCCAGACCATCGTCTCTGAACTGTCCAACTTGCTCTCTTCCCAAATCTGTTGCATTAAGATGTCAAGGAGCGAATAATCCCACCAATTCGCATCACTTTGCGGCCATCAAACGACCCCATAGTGACGTCTAAACAGGGTTCTCCTTTCTTTATCCACGTGTTTTGACATCGAATAAGATGATTTCCTAAGCATGCATTATTGTTTCTTTCTCTCGTTGTGAATTGTAGTAGCCGGGTGTGTTGTTCCGCAACATTGAAGACCTTTCCTAGTAATAGTGACTCACTTATAGAAGGATAAAAGTCAATAATGTCAAACTTCAAGAATTTGCAGTTGTTCTTACTTGGATATTGTTAAACATTGAATCACGGATGCAGTTTCTCGCCATTGTAATAACTTTGTTTTTGTTCTGATCATTTCATTATGCTTTTCCACTATTTCTTTTGTGATGATACCAATTTCACTCTTGGCCGGATTTATTATATTCTACATTTTCAGTGGATTGGGAAAATTTTCCTTGTGGTCTTGAATGTGATGAAGTGCGTTATTTTTTGGCATAACATTCACTCGATTTGTGACATTGAAGCTCTTTGCAATCACTTTCGCTTCTAGATCAACTTTTCTTACTACAGCATTATCAGTTTTTTTATATGCCGTTGTTATGTTGTCATTCAGAATTTTTTGATATCTGCTGGCTGGGGACTACTCATAAATGTTATTTGTCTTGTCGGCAAACACGAATACATTTTTGATTTTTTTCATTTCGCTGTTGTTTTTCTTTAGTTCTTTCATGAAGCTGTTTTTGATGTGATCCTTGACATTTTCTAATTTCTTGTATTAGTTGGTACAAGGCTGTTCAAAAGAGTCAAATGTTCGTCAATAGGCGGGCATCTAATTGGATGGAAATCCAAAGTTTTCTTCAATCTCACTTTCATTCTTGTTGTTATTGTTAAAAAAATAAGCTTTCCATCTCATTCTTCGGAATAAAGCTTTCGGACTTTTTCAATAAAACAATTCATGTACGTTCTCTTTGGGTTGGAATAGGAATATTTTTCATTGAATAATCATAAAAAATTTGGTTTGTAAAAAAATCCATTTTGAACAATTGACTAAGTAGATAGGAGTGTGCAACCATAATGTAATAACTGGTAGCTTTTTCAGAGAAGATTAAATGAAAGTATCGCTTTAGCAATAGAGTGCTCAATTATAACTTGCATATAAGAGCTATATAATATATTGTTCAAAAGGACTATTTCATAACTAACAGTACTATTGGTTTCACGATATCAACGATCATCAGATGTACAAATTGTGATTTCAATTCTACAAAAAAGGCACTTTAAATTTCAAAGTTAGATGATAGGGGCTATAAAGACAAGTAATTTAGGTTAGAGAATATCTAGGGATCATTGATTGATCTAAGTCGAGGTGGGAATAAGTTATTTCAGGTGGGCAATTATAAACTTTCTACGGTGCCGACTTGTGGATATAATCTCAGATTTCTTATTTCAGCAAATAAGTGTCTTTGGAGGTCAGAATGTGGAACTTTTCAGCGAGACACAGGCACACACATTTTCGAGTTCCGCACTTGTATGGTCTTGATGCTCGAGCACTTCCCATTGTATGTTGTATTCTTCATTTTTTGTCATTCTAAGTTCCATATGTTATTTTGATAATGCTGTTTCGTTCCGGTATTGAAAGTTGGCGTGAATGATTTTGGTCATGAGGGGGCAATTCGGGTCACCTTTATGAATTGTATTTGTAGTTGTGACTTTTTGATCATGTTGTTTAACGTTTGTGACCAATCGTGAATGAAAGCGGGAAGAAAAAAACAATGCATCTGTTAAAAGGAAAAGATTCTGTCCTTTAAATGAATGAATGTTTGAAAAGTTATGTTTATGTCTACAAAGCAAAGTATCGTACAACAAACGAAAAGAAAAATTCGTTTACATTGGACAAACAGAAAAATGATTTTAAGACTAGGATACAGAAACCACAAAAAAATCATTCACCAACTTGCCAATACCGGAAAGAAACAGCATTATCAAAATTAAATTTATTTGGAACTTGAATGACAAAAAATGAAGAATTACAACATACAATGGGAAGTGCTCGAGCAATCAAGCCATACAGAGTGCGGAAAACTCGAAAATTGTGCATTGTGTCTCGCTGAAAAGTTCCCCATTCTGACCTCCAAGACACTTATTTCGTGAATAAGAAATCTGAGATTATATCAACATGTCGGCACCGTTAGAGAAGTTTATAATTGCCACCTGAAATATCTATGCCCATCGACTTAGATCAATCTATGATCCTATGATATTTTCTAACCTAAATTTCTTGTCTTTATAGCCCTATGCATCTAACTTTGAATTTTAAAGTGCCTTTTTTGTAGAATGTGAAATCACAATTTGTACATCTGATGATCGTTGATTCGTGAAACCAATAGTACTGTTAGTTATGAAATAGTCTTTTGAACATTATATATATATATATACATGTAATGTAGCAATCTAATTTCTGTGGTAATGATGATAAATATTAATTGTTATAATAACCCGAAAAAAATGAACACTTTCTTTCAATATAGTTTTAAACTTGCGAAAATAAGTCAGCTGTTTGATCCCAAACATGAGCTCGCATCTAAGTCAATAATCATTTCAAGGTTTTCGAGAAATTTAAATCGATCTTGATGGGAGGATTAATTTGTGCCGTGATATGTGGCGATGAAGACCGTATTTGAACATGTTGTTTTTAGTTATCCAGAGGCAACTCACCTCAGATCTTATTGGCGTTATATCATTGGCTCTCGCACTTAACTATCCATTAGTAATATAGCATAGGCAATCACGGTGTTTTCTTTCGGCAGTATGAGAAAATTTGAGCATTTTATGAATGTGTGACGTCTCATTGGTGGCCACAAAGCCAATCGAGATATTGGAGAACGCCTTTATATAACATCAGAACAGAACAACAAAATCAGTAGGCAACATGTGCTACTGCGGTTTAATAAATCGCGGTGAGGCACCTTAGAGAGAAAAGTTTATGTGCATCATACAGTAGATCTTTGAGTCCGAGGACTTCTCTGATCATTTTATAGCCTATCCTAAATTGAGAATTTCATTCAAAATAGGTTTAAAGGTGGGTATATTAACGGTAGTCCTGTTCATGTTCTGTGATGGGTTTAATAGCACACTTTCCAAATATTCGCGTTAAAGCCGTTCTTTATGGTATAAGTAAAATGTAGAAGTCTATCTAGGTGTTAAGTTTCATTTGATCTCTTGGAAAGATTTGATGAATTAATCCGCGTGGGCCCTAAAGGTAGACTTGGCCATTTTACTCACGCTCATAATTTTCTGCTAGTTTGGTTGCCTTAAGTATATGAGCAAACAAATTTAGAAATAGAAATTGGAAGAATAGATTTAGAAGAAAATTAGAATTTAGAGAGTATGTGATCTCTCGCATCGAGGATGATTGAGAAAGAAAGGCTTCCGAACTTTTTAGGATTGCCTCTTGATTTCTTGTCTTCTGAAGATTCAATTCTGCACAGCCCTGCGCTGCTTACGAAATCGAAAAAAGAAAAATAAATAAAAAAAAAATAAATAAAAAATCAAAAACGAAATAAAGGGAATATCGAAAAAAGGAGACAAAACAAATGCAATTGACCGCTACACACACACAACCGTCCTCACTGGAATCACTGGCCGCAAGCCACTACCGCTACTTATACGCGATTCGACGTCGACCGTCCGCGTCCGAAAAATCGAATCGAGAACGCTACGCCGGACTCCGACAAGAAAAGAGAAGAGAAAGAATTCGTGCTAGAGATAACGGTCTGGAGAAGGATCGAAAGTCCGCCCGGACGAGAACCCTTCGCGAAGATAGGAAGAGGAGCAGTCCCCAGCGCGTCCGAATGAAATACTTTCGAATCGAAAAAGATCGGAGAAGGAAAGAGAAACCGACGCGCGCCACGAAGGGGTTTACCCCCGCGACGAACGAATCGCGAGCAGAAAGGGATGAAAAGACGTTCCCTCTCGGTCCGACGTGACCCGTCGGAGGGCGTTTCGGCTGCTTTCGAGAGAAAGAGACTGGAAGGGGCCCGCCGAGAAGCATTCCCGAGTGAGAGTTCCGATTCGTTTCGACTCGCCGAACCGTCGAAAAAAAAAACAAAAGAAAGAGCAGAGAGAGGAAAGTAACGGTCAGCCGAGAGGTCCCCCGAGACGGAGCGGAGAGCTGTCCGGTCCCGGAAGAGAGACGGCCCTCGACGACGAACGAGACCGCGAGAAGGACGAGGACGGGGAGCGTTCTCCCGGGAAGCGGATCCGGCGGAGAGGATCGAACCCGAGAACCGCGCCAGCGCCGAAATCGAGCCGGGAAAAGGGGTCGGACGGAT